>FR990133.1:3105320-3650007 GCA_905404295.2 Ochlodes sylvanus | reverse complement strand
AGTAGTTTTGATGGGGTAAAAATTACAAATTGCATAATTATTAGTAATTAATGAATGTAGGTGACGCAACTCAACTCTCGGCTACGCTTCATTTCGTTTTTGACTTAGAACTAACTGATAATCCAAACTTAACACTGAGTTTGAGTCGAGAGTAAGTTTTTTTTTCATTGAATTTCTAAATAAATTGGTATCCTGTTCAGGTAAGCCGCTTAATTACAGCCATCGTTGAATATAGACGCTTTGCAAGTCGCAAAGTGAGTTTGCAAATTCACTTCAATATATGCGTTCATACTTGCCTATGATGTGGGATTCTTGGAGAAAAGAGGGAATAGGCTTTCAGTAAGATTGTTCGTGCGATATCATGGACTTCATTGCCGATTGCCAAGAGGCACATCATGGATAAACTTTGATTAAGCACTAGTAACTTCGGGAAACCTATGCTTTGTTAGGTACTGACGTTCAAAAATATACAATAATAGTTTTTCTCAAATATGTTCCGAATACAGACATTGATCACTTTTCTTACATAGCTCTGTGATAAGAAGTAGCTAAGTGCTGAATATAATATATTACCAACTACGCACGACATTTACTACCTTTCCTCCGTTACGCGCGATATACGCGTGTGATAGAGCACGCTTGGGGCCTCTCCAGTCACGTGGATAGACCCGTGCAAGGTAGGCTAATGAATTGAAGCGATACTAAGTATGTAAGGTATGGATTCCCTGAGTCGCGGGTGGCATGGACAACACAAATACACACCACAACACCCATGACTCGAGAAAAAACATTTATCTATCACATAAATATCTGCCCCGGCCGGGAATCGAGCCCGGGACCCCTAGCTTCGCAGGCAGGGTCACTACCAACTGGGCTACGCGGTCGTCATTACACACAACTTACCATCAAGTGGCTCGTGTGCTTTTTTGTCAGCTAATAACATAACGAAAATAATCGATAACGAAGTTTAATTGCCAAGGGGTTACCTTCCCCAAAAAGATTTTCTTGAGGAAGTTCAAATGTTATTATCCTGTAGCGATTCACGAGGAGCTTTAAGGATCAGAGTGACCTACATATATATATAGCTGTAGGAAGATTTGAATAGTCACAATCTAAGCTTACACAGTTTAAGCTGGTACACAAATAACTGGGTGTTTGGTTGAGATCAAGATATACAGAGGTCTCTGAACAAACGGTCTCTGCGGTAATTGCATCGCTCGTCGGATGTCTATTGTAAAACCACAATGATCTTGGTATTAGGAACCGTATTACCCATTATTACTGTGAGAGCCAACTCTAACATAAGTCTAGCAGGAGGCACGTTCCATTTCAATGCAAGATCAATTCATTAAATGTAGGTACATACATTCAGGATCATTATCCTGAAGAAGATTGTAAGTCAATAGTAGAGAATTATGAGGAAGTATGAGTAAAATTTGCAGATACAGGTAATAATTTAACCATCAAACAAAAGAACTTGCTGAGAATTACTCGAAAAATAAAGAAACGTTACTCTAAATCCAATATGGCGGACTTCTAAAGATTTTTATGCTTTCGTACAATGTGACAAATTGTGTTATAATTTGATAGTAAAACATTTAAAGGAAAAGTATAATTTTATTCTGTTTAGCGCATTTATACTGTATAAAAGCTTGTTTTAAAAAAAGTTTATTTACTTTTAATTTATGATTTTTTATACGATGCTAAGTTAATTCTAGACAACAATCACATCTGTTGTTTTGTGGCGATGATGTCCAAAGATGGTAAGCGCATTAACTAAGTAAGTAACTGGACTATTACTAACAATAACTAACAGGACTAACATTACCGTAACCGGACTAACTATCCCAGTCCCCATATATGAGTCTTGTTCTAAGTCGGTCACAGTTGTCATGGGCGGCAGTGGAAGGTGGAGCTGCATGCTCGTTTGCTGCCTTAAATCAATAAAAAAAAACTTAGTAATTATACCAATTCACTCTTATATGATCCATATTTTGCATATCCGTATCACTTACATCTTGCTTTATTTAAAGTGGCACTATATTAAATTAAGTGTGATGTCACATAACTAGCGGATAATTAAGACGATCCTAACGGCTAACGATACCTCATTTGTCGAATAAATTATGATAAGTAAATTAAAGTTCTGTGGGTTCAGACAAACATAGGTGCACACACAGGCTAAAATTATAACCCTCTTTTTAGATCTGCCGTAGTCGGGTAACAACTAGGAACCATAATTGGAGTAGCACCATCCATCTTTGAATCCAAGCCAAACTTTACTACAACTTTAATTTATCAAAGTTTACATCGAAACGTTTATATCCAACATCAAAGTGATCACTTTCGGCACGAACTCCTTAAATTACTTTGACATTTTACTTCCTTATTTACTACTCGTTTGGAATTTATGGAACCAATCTATGAGTCTAAATTAAGTCCAAATTGAGGATTTTATATAGTCATCTTTTTGTAATAACAAAGTAATAAAAGAAGAATTGCTGATTTAAGCAGGGATTGAAAAAGATCAAAAGGCTAACGTCATACAGTTCTTTTGAATTTTAATAAAATTTAAATATCTGCGTGTCTGTACATCGTATATATTTGCAAAAAAATAGTTTTGTGGAATTGAGAATTGTGATAATCACCGACCACACAGCGTGTGGTCAATTTTCATCTACTGCATCAAAAGTTATTACAATTGAAGCACTCACGATGTTATTATCCGACATCTACGCGAAACAGTAGGCACAGCTAGGTATATTAATAAAAATATTTATTGAGTTACGATTGTAAACGAAGTGCAGACGCAGACGGCGGCGTCCTACACCCAATCCAATCCATTACATGTTTATTATCCAACTACGGCGAAGAAAAAAGAAGGGTTATGATTATACATGAGGTATACCTATTATATTTTATTTTATAAAATATATTCTCAGCGATGTTCAGACGATAACTGTGATTCTGTATGACGTGTACCTACGTCGCTTGTACATAACAATTTCAGACGAGAATTCTTGTTTCATACTTTTTAGAACATGATTTTTCAGTAGTCGAGTTTTAGTTTTTGAACTTACGTTTATAACTTTTTGTTGTTATTAACTACTTTCTAACTCTGACCAGAATTATCCGCTTGAATACAGCCACAATCGATTTATGAGATACCTAAATACTAGCAATAAGGGTAAATGGCCAATTAAACTCATGAAAACTTTGAAATTAAGGTACCTACTTCGTTTGTACTTATTCTATATAACTAAATATGTCTTTTGTTAATTGCAAGTAATGAACAAATATGCTAAAAGGTCCATTTGGACATTAATATTCATTTTTAAATTACAAACAGACGCTTCAATTTACTTATTGGTATGAACGAACCCTGTAGTATAGCGCGTTGTAAATTAACAAAGTACCCAGTATTTTCTTCACGCTCGACCTAGAAATGTAAACATGAATATTCATTATTGGAAGATTTTTCATTATTGGATTATTTCGAGCTACTGAAATACAAAAAAAACGCTAGTACAAAAACCATATTTTATTTGGACTTAACTTACAATATTTTTTCTATAACTCATCACGGATCACTTTCTTTGATTCTACAAACTTCAGTGATTTTACCGTGTTTTAAGTGGTAAGAAGGCAAATATTCGTATACATAATATAGGTATTGCGACCATTTTGTATCGCCAAATCGCCTACATCCAGCCAACCCCATCAAACTATCGGCCGATAGGACGTTTCAGATCTGCGTGAACTTTAATCCGTAACTAATCACTACATAGTATAAAACAAAGTCGCTTTCTCTGTCCCTATGTACATATGCTTAGATCTTTAAAACTACGCAACGAATTTGGTGCGGTTTTTTTTATAGATATAATGATTCAAGAGGAAAGTTTATATCGACGGTTAAAAGGCGACTTGATTCAAGCGCCATTTTGAGAACTTTAAAGGAGAGCGTTTTAAAGTTTATTTTTTGAGAAAAAAAATCACTATTCTTAAAGTATACAATAAAAATTGACGAGTCTCCCCAATCATAAAGCGGCATATTTTGTGCTAATTTTTTGTATATATATAACAAATAAAAGGTGTTTTTTAACGGAGTTAGATGTAACTTGAGCCATTTTGCACAATTCTCTGATCAGGGCAAAAGGAATCTTAGTACACGATTACTATTTATCTGTTCAAAGCAAAATAATTCAAGTGTACAATGACTTCTTTAACAGATCATGGATAAATGATTTAAATCACTCAACTAGTTGTAAACTGTTCATGGATAAATGATTTAAATCACTCGCCTAGTTGTAAACTGTTCATGGATAAATGATTTAAACCACTCACCTAGTTGTAAACTGTTCAAGGGGTAATGACTCAAATTACACAGTGATGTAATAAGATTTAAAAAAAATTGTTTTAATCGCAAGATTTAATACAACGAAAGAATTAAAATAAAACAATTCTTTTCATGAATCAACTTTTGTTTTAATTATTCATTTACTTAAATTTAAGTATATTTAAACGTTGGTAATATTTGTAATAATCAGCCTTCGAATATTGGCACTACTCGTAATTCTAAATGATATGACTTAAAACTGGTCAAGGAAAATTAGCACAAGTCATATTCTTCAACATACTAGTTCAGGTAAGATTGATTCAAGCGACAGAGTAAATGTTTGAATGTTCAAGGCAAAATGATTTAAGTTACACACACTAATAAATATGGTTCAAGCAAAAAGGAATTAACATCCTTTGTTTAATTATTTAAGATCAAGTAAAAATAATTCAAATGCTGATACCATTTCATTCCATCCGAGGATAAATGGCTTAAATTACAAATAGTAAGAAAAACCCATTTTTTTCGTGGGTCTATATACATGCTTTGAAAAAAACAACCAAATTCGCTACACTTGATACCACGTAAGCAAAAATGATACCCAAATTGGTCATGGAGCCAAGCGCCAAAAAAGTGCTCAGATTAACCTCAAACCTGGCTCAATCGAAGCGGAAAAATTCGCCGATTCCAATGATGTATATAACTCAATATCGCCCAGGATGGCGCTTGAATCAATTCGCCTTTTAACCGTCGATATGTATAATATATTAAAATTTTGTGTAAATTGGTTTTCCCGAAGCGAAGCGAGGGCGGGTTTACTAGTAACTGTATAATTATGTAGGTACATAAATATTGATGCAGAATGTATTATGAACGAATGAATTACGAACAAAAATTAAGAACAAATACCTAATTCAAAAACTGGAATAATATGATGTTCGTGCCTAATGTTTGGAATTCTAAACAACATTGCTAACGTGAAAGTTAATTTCATTTTAATGGCTTAAATTATTCCACTTCTGCGAATGCGATGTTAATTCTACATGACTAATTCATCATTATTTATTACCATGATGTAATAAATGGATGACTGTTTGTTTGTTACCTACTGATGAAAAAACCTACCAAGAAAGATTTGTGCTAAGTAGTTCTCTTCGTCATAGAATCCATGTAGCTCACTAAAGTCTGTAGTGCCATTAGGTCGAAGGATTTATAAAAGTCGTGGCGAAAAGTCCTTGAACAGCGGCTGCTTATTATATAACGGTCATTAAGAAGGCTCAGAACAGGTCAAAGTGAGCGAGTCCAGGCCTGTCATCAGTGGACTTTTAAAAGTTGATGAATAATTAAGTCACCACTAAGTTCACCACTAAGTCACCACTAGTTACTACGAGTATATTTAATACACTCTAGAATCCAGACCAAACGAGGTCAACAATTTTTTATCACTGTAAAAATATAAAAAATATTGAATGACCTTAAACAATGTTCTACTTGTTATTTAGAAGCTTTGAAAACTGTACATTATACTTTTCGTACGGCAATGCTTCGTGATAAAATTAGGACAAAGCATTTTACTTACAAAATGTTAAAAAGTTGTGACCGTGTAAAACTCGCTACAAACATTAACGAGACAAAGTAACTTGCACTACCTACTGCACTACTTTTTAAGTTGAATGGGATGGGGAAAACAATTGAAGACGACGCAATCTCTTCCTATTCATAGAAATGCATTGAATTGTTTTTGTATAGAACTCTCTTTTTTCCATGGCAACTTTTAAACGCAGAAGAAATCATTACGACATGTTTTTCTCGTCGCATTAAAATTAGAAGCTTTGTTGATAACAGTGTCAAATAAATCAATTACATAGGGTATGACATTAATTCAATTTTAATTCTATTCAATTTATTTAAATAGAACGTTTATAAATAAATTGAAAAATAGGCAACATCGTGAGAAAGTCGTCGACGATACAAATAGTTTTGATATTTTGCAATTAAATGAAATATTTATG
This sequence comes from Ochlodes sylvanus, assembly GCA_905404295.2. Lineage (NCBI taxonomy): Eukaryota > Metazoa > Arthropoda > Insecta > Lepidoptera > Hesperiidae > Ochlodes > Ochlodes sylvanus. The sequence continues at coordinate 3,643,659 of FR990133.1, read as the reverse complement.
TAATTTCAATTTTTGGTATCGCAATTAATTTGATAATAAGAAAAACACTTTTAATTTGTAGTTTTAAGTTGTAACTTCCAAAAAACAAAAGGGAAGGGTAGGGTAGGATAGGTAGGAAGGGTATCTACCTAAGTGATCACAGCCTCCAAAGCACCGAAACTCCAAAAACACCACGAAGTACCCAAGGAACCTTTTGTATTTCCATAAACGCCAAACAAACATTTTTATTTCAATGCCTTAGGAAGAAAGCTATAACATAACCAGCATAAATCTACCGCTTACACCCACAGGCTTTATTTCACGCAACGGAACAATCCGCGTAGAACGTATTGAATTGTATTGCGGAACACTTACCTTTTGTTTCGGCGAAATTATGACGAAATCTTTGGGTTGTTCTTATTGTTCTGATTTATGTCAGCACCAGCTTTCCGCGGAATCACATTAAATTGAGGACAAAGGGTCTTCTAATAAAGTAGATGGATTTCGACTTTGTTAATACAATAAGTCTTATTTAAGGGTTCCATAGGTTTGTAAGAAATGGGGCCATATGGAGTTATTTACCTCTCTCTCTCTATTTCTCTATTATTTGCTGGTTTTATATACTCGTACATTATAAAACTGACATCTGCAAGTGACCCAACATCAGCCTTTAATAAGTTACTAGTAAACCTGCCCAGGCTCCGCTTCGGGAAACATGTCCCTTAGTACGCACATTCGGAAATTGTTAGCCTTCATTATTTAAAGTAACATAGCATTTTTTTTAATCCGATTTAATAAAATTTATTACACATCGGTACAGCCGTTTAGGAGGAGTTCAGTTACATGCACACGTACAGAAGAAATACATATACTTATGTATATTATGTTATATAGCCTTCCTCGATAAATGGACTATCCAACACAAAGAATTATACAAGTCGCACCAATAGTTCCTAAGATTAGCCCGTTCAACCAAACAAACAAACTCCTCAGCTTTATAATATTAGCAAAATCTATATCGTTTCAGGTCTACATCACTACCTGAATCCTATAAGAAGCCTCTAACAAGAAAGAAAAAAAACTTTTTTAATCAACCGCATTGTATTCAAGCATTTCTATAAAGGAATATCCACGACAGATTATATATTATACAGAGTGTATTTTAAGACGTCTATGCATAGAAATCGCCTACACAAATAACGTTACGGTCTACATTCTGGAAGATGAGTTTCCAAATACGGCCGCTCAATATCTAAAGCGGTTATATGTAATACCAACATCAAACATAACTTTTGCGCTCAAAGAGCATAAAGAAGAGACGAAAGGGGCGTTTCAGAATTGTAAATGGTGTTATACATCCATTCGTACCCGCGAGGGATTATAGAGCTACGACAATAAAGTAAGTGGCTTGATATATTTTACGCTTATATCTTGAGGATCACTAGAATATTCTAAACCGCTGGTGCCTAAATAAAACGTCGGTAAATTACTTTCAGTCATACTTGTACCGTTATGCTTACTAGGCAGCAAATCGGGCACAATGAAAACTAGCGGTTCATACGGTCTCGATTAATGTTGATGAGGACCCATTAGTTAAGAGGGGGTATAAAGCAAAATTTGCAATCGTAGATTCAATTTTTACAGTAGTAGATCAAGTTTCTAGAAGCTGAATAAGGACATAGATAAACTTCATTATATTATTGAGTGAAAGAATCAAAAACATAAAAAAATTAAATTTTCTCGATAGAAAAAAATCACAAAGTTAGGTCTAATTTTCAACTAAAATCAATTTTTTTTCAATATGGTGCATGTTTTTGAGTCAATATTTTAATATGTTACGCTAATTAGTATCACGGAGGGATTTGTAGATCGATTTCTAAATCAAATGTATAATTTACGAATTATTTAAATAAAATACATTAATTGTCTTTATAGCTCTAGGATTTTGACATGCTCTGTTCCATTTATCAGTACCGTTGAATTTGATTTTTTCCTAGCTTTATACCCCCTCTTAATGCTAATTTCCTTTTTTTCATCGATTTTTATTATTATAATGTTAGTTCAGGTTAGCAAAATAATAGTTTTCTACCTACCTATTATTTAAATACATCCAATAACTATTAAATTGGACCAAATTATTCTAAACAGGGTGCAACATTTCGTTACGAGCGTTTTACTAGTTTCAGAGTCTATGGCGGATAAACATCGTGCTAGGTTAATTTTAAATAAAAAAAATGAATATAACTAAATAACTAAAGAACAAATGAATAATATTTAAAATGTTATCATCATGTGGGTTTACTGTACATAAGTAAATATTCCAATAGGCAATGTTATCTCCTCTATACAGATCCCACATTTACGTATTTCAATAACAATGCCCGTGTTATTGTAATTAGCTGATAGCGCTAAATCCTCTGTTTTATCACCAGAATGGTTTACAATGCGAGTCAGCGCATCAGTTTGTATTATCAGGTAAGGCTATGGCATACATATAGCATAGATTGAATTATACAAAACACTATACATGTTACAGTATAATAATGGTGGTACATCAACATTACATTAACATATACACATTAACTTATGTACATAAGAAGTTACATCATACAAATACAAGAGAAATCGATGAAAGAAGTGTATGAAAGCCCAAGCAAGTCTAAAGAGTGTCAGAATGTTCGATAAAACATTGATTAAGTGTAATTACTCATTAATACTCGTTTACTAATTGGTTTGTTAATTTAATTTCAATTTAAACCTTTATTAACATGGTACTGTTTATATTCTTCCTAAAGTTCCCAGTGTTTTACATTTTGGAATTTGCCGTTCGCTGGAAATCTAAGGTGAATGAGAGCGGAACTTTTACTTTTTACACGGAAAAGGAGGGACGTTGGGTCCGGAGCGGATCGTGTTAAACTGTAATTAAAGCGAAACAACTGATTGAATCCAGTTGAAAATAGCCAACTTTTATCCTTTTATAAGTTTTTATTAAAACTTTATTTGATTTCAATGACCTTACGTTTGGTTTACATGTAGAACAATAACTCAACATTATTTATTCAAATTAAGTTTAAAATTTCAATCTACTAATGTGCACTGGTGCAGCGTGAAGGAGTATAACTCTAGGGCTACATAGTTATAAAGAGAGACTCGCGCCCTGTAAAGAATTGCCAAGCCTATTATTTAGATTCAGGTAGAATTACGAATGTTTTTTTTGGGATTCTGCAAACCAAGGGTCGTTTTATTATTGAATCTATAATTTGACTGAGATTGTATAGTTTATCTGCTACTTGAATTAAAAAATGCGTACAGAAACCAAACTTTTATTTCTTAACCCTCGGAAGATTCCGTAAGTTGTTCCTTAAATAACCCAGATAAAAATTGGCTGCTTTGGTCGCTCTGATTTATGTTATGACAAATTAGAAAACGTTTAGTTGACAAAGTGTAGTTAAGGGGATGAAGGGAAGATAGTCTTAACTACTGACGCACAGTCACGAGGGTTTTATACATGTATTTGAAGCTGGTTAAGATACAGCCTTTCTATTTACTTTTAAATAAATGATGACTATGTTTGTAATAAATAACACGGATTAGGCTTCAACTTTTTCATACTTTTTGGAATACAATAAACTACAACAATACAATAGCAAATTAACTAGCCGGTATTCAAGGAGATCTTTCATTAGATATTACATAAATGCATTTGTTTGTAGTTTAAGGGCCAGTTTCACCGGTTACGGATAAAGTTCCGGATAGTTATCTGACATTTAATGCTATCCGTCAGTTAAAGGCTGCTAATAACTTTTTTCTGTTTCACCATCTAACTCCCGGATAATTTAACTGATACATAAAGTAATCGGCCATTTGACAGTTGACGGAACGGCAACGTCGCTTTTTTGCGTTTTGTTACTACTACGTAAATTATCGTCATTTGAAAACAATTTTAAAAACCTAAATAATAAAATACTTTTTGATCAAAATAATCCAAGTCAAGTTTTATTATATTATCAAGTTTAATTTATCAATAAAGAACGGAAATAGTAGGATTCCTATGCTTTACTAGGTATTCAAATTCTAAATGTGTTTATAGAAACGAAACGCAAGACATGTGTCATTTTATTTTTTTCGTTCCCGCCATTTGACTTGACAGATTTTTTATCCGTCGGATAACGCCTCTAACAGCCACTTGAAGTGGCAGTTATCTTAACCAACACTTTATGTGTCAGACACTTCTATCCGAGACCTGTGAAACCAAAAGTTGTAGTTTATTTGGGAGTTAAGTTCCTAATAGGCTATCCGGAACTTTATCCGTAACCGGTGAAACAGGCCCTAAGAGTAGGTAGGTATAGGGTCTTTCAAATATTTTATCCATAACGTAGTTGCTATAACAATACATACAAAACTTTTTTTTTCATGTTGGTCGTACTAAAAACGGGAAGGTTTATATATTTATACCTAAATAAACTGTTATCTTAGAGTTGGTAAAGTTACAAATCTGACAAACATTTACAACTTTTTACATTTTTCACGAACGTTTCAAAGTAAACATTATTTTGCTTCTTTCTTTTCATTATTGCCTTTAGTGAGTAGATAAAACGTAATGTTGAAGTGAGAAAACCGATATTTTCACAGTTGTCTGCTTTCACAGATTCCGCAATGAATTCGTAGACAATTATCCCCTACGTTTTCGCTGAACTAGTCCCTAGTCCGATAAAGCCACCATTTTCCCTTGTGGTTCTAAACTAATAGGCTCGGGCTTATGAGAATGTAATAAATTTGATTTCATCGTGACATATCGGCCTTATTCTATTTGCCCTAACCACATAGATGAAATTGATTTTTTGTAATCTGGACAAGAAAATTACAGAAACAGAAAATTGGTATCTGCTACATATAAGAAGTTAGTCAATATACATACTTAATATGATTGTATTAGTAGAACATATTTTTAACAAATTTCCGAAACTATTTTAAACGGAAGGTTCTCGAATTCGATTTCCGATTACAGCTATTATATATGGAACAACAGGCGTATTTACTTGAAAGATTAATACATACATATTTATTGTTGGATATTGATTGATTATAATGTGACGATAAAGAGGTCAACTCTTTTAGTGTTCCATAATAATATTATGTGATTTAATGGGCAATAAATCGAATGTCCCCTATTAATGAAGTTAGTTATAGGGATTAAAAATATGATTATGTCCGTTAATTTGGCAACGACGACAATGAGTAAAGCTGACCCTGCTGTTAAGCCCTTTGAAATTATAAAACGGCCAATACTTCAAGAGCTGTTCATTTCCCTGCAAAGTTTGTTGTGACACAACAAAGTGGGGCTCGAAATTAATTGGGCAGTGGTTATTAACAACATGGAATCGTAATTCTAAAACCTGGTCATTATCCTCGAAGTACAGCAAAGGGTATATGACGCCGGTCACCTAAACTGAAACGTAAGATTAGACCCCCATATAAAGTTTTAAATGAAACGCCCGCATTGAGGGTTAAATAAATTATTAATAAGGAATGTGCAGAGTCGTACCTTTTGTTTTGGACCCTTTTGTGAGATAAATTGCTTAGAGGTTCGTTTGGCAGTCTTGTTTACGAGACAGTCAAAATTAAACTATTGTCTAAGTATGAGCTTTTTATTTATGATTTGACTTTCTTGACAATATGAATTGCAATATTTATCAAACTTATTATGAAACTTCATTTATGAACATTAATTAAATATTTATCTAAACTGTTTGATGCGCAGTTTTGATAATATATTGTCTGACATATAAATAGATTTTGAACTTTTTTTTATGTAGCCTCTAAAAAGTGTAAAAGGCTCCACACCTTTCTAACCGAAACACAAATTGCTGTTAAAACAATTATTATACGGTAGAAAACTAGAAATGGTACAAAATCAAGTACCGTGGCGGGCGGTAGTACTACACCGGGCGAACTCTAGGCTTTACTTCCTATTACTACCTAACCTACATACCTAGCTATTAGTGGAATTGGTGGAATATTCCTCTTTTATTGGTCTACAATAAAGTCAGCGATGGCATATGTCTATCTTTTAAGGATAGCTTACTATACCCATTCTAAGTTTTAACAAAATGGTCACATACAATGCGGTAATTGGAAAGCTATTTAGAGTGATACAATATTAATCTTTATCGACTTAAATATGTTAGTCACCTTAAGCATTTCAGGCACATTATTAGCCTGTACACCATATAATTTAAATGAATATCTTAGGAGTTTTCGCAAAATGAAAAATAACGCGCGTGAAAATAAATTCGAGCGCTGGTTAGGTTTAACAATTTTGGACTTGGGTACTAAGGGACAGGTTTCCCGAAGCGAAGCGAGGGCGAGTTTACTAGTACTAAATAAACTTCAACATTTTTTTCAGCAAACAAAGCAAGGGCGGGTAAGTTATGCATAAAATTTAAGCGTTTAATTACATTAACAAAGAAAATCACTGAACGTTTAATAATGAAATTTGTCAACGAAGGCGAAAATTAATTAAAAGTTGTTTCGCAACGTAGAGTAACTATTGTGGTGAACCATTTTACTTTAAAATTAACCCAATTATAATAGAGTGCAAACATTCACGTTAATATATTTTATCGAATATAATTTTTACATGTTACGTCTGACGACAGTAGGTATAACCGAAATGAATTTATTTCCGTGTGCAAACAAATTCGTAATTTCATGCGGTAAACTGGTTTATTAATAGCACTTATTGTCTAGTGGTTAATAAAATGTTGGTATAAAGCTCTCAGGGGATAAGAGTGCAAATCCTTTGATTTTACAAATCTTGTACGTAAGAAACATTTCACGGTCGATTTTGAAAAGATGTTTGGCATTTGAGTTTTGAGAATTGAGCTGGTGGTACACAGCTGGCGACCTCCAACAGGAGGGACCCTCGCGTCAGCCGTGGCCGTTATTCAGCAGCACCACGAACAGGGCAGATGGCTTCAACGGAATTGGTTGTTGTGATAGATCCGAGTAATCTTTTGAAATTTTCACAGTTAGGTTATATTAATTATTTTGCAATCGATTATTTACATAACAAAAAAGCTTGGAATGTTATCATTAGTCAGTATTATCATTAGTATGAAAGGTAAAAGTGTTAGGTTACAGTTTCGTAGGTAAACCACAATAATGTTTCGTGCTGCAGCTGCTAACGGGAACATTTATAAAATGTCATTAAGCTGGACACAAAACTGCAACACATTTCGTAAGTAATTAGCAAACATGATTATCTGCAGTGTAATTACGTTGTGAGCTCGATGAGGAAAGTTGAATAGCATCCTGAAACTTTTAAATATTCCATGCAATTTGGACTACTCTTGACATGCCATGAATGTAGTTGCATCCAATTATAATTTCAAATTAACCTAATGTTTAAGTTGGCCTCTTAGCTGATATTAAACTAACAACTTTGTTAACAATGTTGGTGTAAATAATAATAATAGAAACTAATTGAATAATGATATCTAAATCCCGCAAGGATTATTATAAGGATACTAGCTGACCCGCGAACGTTGTTCCGCCATATATTTAGATACAAAAAGCGCGATTTAAATTTGATGGGTGGGGGTAGGGAAGTGAAAATTTGGGACTATGCGTATTTTTTTATGCCACACCATAAGAAATAACCAATAAAATATTTGTCCATAAAAATGAAAAATTTTTTTTAGGGCGAGCCCCCCTTAACACTTAGGGGGATGAAAAATAGATGTTGGCCGATTCTCAGATTCTCGATATGCACACAAAATTTCATGAGAATCGGTCGAGCTGTTTTGGAGGAGTATGGTAACTAACATTGTGACATGAGAATTTTATATTATATAAGATAATTATGTATTTGTTTAAAAACGTAGTGGTAGTTATATGATTTCATAAAGCTAACTTTATAAATATTAGGCAATAAGAAATAACTAAAAAATAATCCTAATATACTTCTTTATAAAGATAGTTACCAGCTCAACAAAATGTACAGCTATTTTAGCTTCATAACTCCCAGAACAATAGAACGCTTTCAGAGGACAAAATAATGGCCCTGCCACAAAAACAGTGTTCTTTCATGGTTAATAATTATGTTCATATGTTACAAATGGGTCGTTGTTACACATATGCGACGCATAGACATAAATAGTTAATCGACTTTCATTTTTCAGTTTCACTTTATGTTAAATTTTATGATTTATGCATTTTACGTTAAATCGGCGTACAGGAGAAAATCCGTGCAAATAAATACACGCTAAAAACCCTATCACATTGCCGAAGCTAAAAGCTTGAGTCGTTATGATCAACGTTGCAAAACACAAATTTATCCCTGTCAAGCTTAAAATTAAAACCTTACCGTACATTTTCCGACGAGTGTGATGTCATTACGCAGGCGCATTAAGAGGCATTAAGTAGAAATTTGTGATCATTTGGAATTTGAATTAACACCTCATAAAGCCAAAGGGTCCTAATTTGTTTATTCATAAGCATAAAATGTAACATTTTTATTTTTTATTTCGTTCAACAAGTCGAATACGGCTAACGCTTGGTCGTTTGGGTCAAATCAAATAGTGTTTGCCATGACCCTTTCTAATATCTTTCCTGGTGATCGACAGATTTGGGTCAACAGCAAACGTATTCCAATACCACGTGCCAAAGAATCGATATTGTTTCCTTCCGTTTTATTTCAGCTTATTTTGTACTGCGTGATTTATTTTACCTTCAGATGTAAAATAACGCTTAGAATAATAACATTAAAGAAAGACAGTCTTCATACAAGCGCTCTGTCGGCTGCGGATAATCATATTAGTTAATATGTTTTTAGCAATAATACTTAAATAGCTTTTCAGATATTTTGTAACACAATTTAACTGGACAAATCGTCATAATTCTTTTTTTTTCGCGAGACACGTTTGGCGTGCGTTGACATGAGCTACCCGGTGTTTGGAGTCATGTCTGACTCCAATTAAGGTGCTTCAAAACGGCCGCGCGGACTTCGTTTCTATAGTGTAATTATTCTAAGAACGCAATACTATTCCTCGAACTATTCTTGCAATATTTGTATGAATTAGATTATCTGAATTTTTTGCTGCTTTCTTTTACCAGACGGATTCGAAATTTTGCATATTGCTTAAAACGCCGACTGAAAATAAAACACTAGGAGTCTATGGGCTGTGTGGTCGGTGACAACGAGGCATACCGCGTCATTTGTATTTTTTTCATACCTAGCTATTTAATGATTCACCAGTCTACTTTAGAAGTAAGTATTAATCGAAAATTCTAAAGTATTTGACAGGTGAAGTACGTGACAGGTCCAGGTAGGCAAAACAAGAAATTAAATGATTCGTTGACTTTTAACTTTTTCATTCTTACAATACGCCTGGTCACACCTTATGGTATTTTGATGTTTACCATGTCTTTAGTGCACATTGATTGATGTAAAAGTTACCAAAATCGACCAACTCTTTTGGGCTCTGGATCTGCACAAAGGAACTAACATACATACATGGACTAGATGTATACCCTAGTACACTGTACCACGGTAATAGTTATACTATATGATAATATTACCGTGACTGTACTATACTCGCTGTACCTAAGCAACGAGTATACTCAGACTCTCCCCAAAATATATCATGGAATAGTGAGAGAATTTCTCTGTTAGCGATAAGCTGCTGATTTGTCTACTATTTACATAAAGAAAAAATGTTTTATACAGATATGATACCAATATGATAATTGAAAAAAAACGCTTGTATCACATTAAGCACTTAGTCCAGTCATTTAAGCTTAAATTAGGTAAGAATCTCGGAATTCGAGATACCCAGCTGTAAGTCTGTAAATACTTGTATATTGACACCCTAAAAGTTGTCTCAAAACCTATATATGGTAGGGTGTAAGCAACTATTAAATTTCAAGGTCAAAGGTCACAAAAATCGGTTTTTTGCGCTTTTTTTGGAAATATCTCATTTCCTATGGGGTTTTTGCTATTTGTATTTATAATCAATATTGTAGAATACAAAATTCTCTACAAATTTTGTTTAAAAAATTTTTTTATACGGTGAACCGTTTTCGAGATAGAGGGTGGAGAGCGCGCGGTCACAGCATCACTTCAGGTCAACCGGTGCCTCCGGTCGAAAACGCGCCATATATAGTTGATGAACTATCGATAAATCAATGATTACAAATATTTGTCAATTTTTATTAACTATTATATTATATTTTATCATTTTCTTCATGCATTAAATGTATATCAATTCAATAATACTGATAACCGTTTACTAAAATTAAAAAATAATGAAGAGAAAAACTTAAATCATAATATAATTATATTCCCATTTACAGTAATGACATTATAATAGAAAATAATTTAGTGCCTCTTTAAAATCTGTAAATTTTAAAATTCTTCCACTACGTCGAAAATTATACCTGGGAATTATACGGGCCCCTATTATACACTACGGATACGGATGCGGATGCAGGAAAGCGGGCTTGCAATGCTCTTTAGCTTGTGGCCAATGTAATGGGCAAGCTTGTCTCAATGCTCTACCATATCAGAGCGACATTAACGAAGATGGAACCTTTGACCCCGAAATCATGGAAGAACTTGAGACAAATGTCGTTGAAGACGATAATGAAGACCAGTTTGAAATTTACCAGCAGCCAGAAGATGACGATGAAGAGGAAGAAGATGATTAAAATTATAAATTGTAGTTTTTGTACCCTTTATTCCATTTTTTAAACAAAATTTGTAGAGAATTTTGTATTCTACAATATTGATTATAAATACAAATAGCAAAAACCCCATAGGAAATGAGATATTTCCAAATAAAGCGCAAAAAACCGATTTTTGTGACCTTTGACCTTGAAATTTAATAGTTGCTTACACCCTACCATATGTACGAGTAGGTTTTGAGACAACTTTTAGGGTGTCAATATACAAGTATTTACAGACTTACAGCTGGGTATCTCGAATTCCGAGGTGAACTTACTATAATGACTGGACTAACTGATAAAGCCGCAAGACGAGAATCAAATCCTATATTTAGTGTATTCGTAAATAACAAAGAATTATACAATGCCAGAAGCATGTTCAAGTTAATTAAGCGAAACGAATAAGAAGGACGGAGATAAAATGAATACTAAAGACGGCGAAATAAAATGCAGGAAATTGCGAGTAAGGCAGTTTATGGTTTACCATTTCGTGTGGAAAAAAATATTTTAAACTAGTGACTGCCCCGCTTCGCTTCGGAACACCAATGCTGTGATGAAAGTTCAGTTCAGTTCAGTTTTAGTTAATTAAAGGAAACCTTCCTTCCCTCCACAAAGGAGATAATATGCATTTACAGAAAATAAATATTAAAAAAATTAAACAACTAAGCATGATTATCACACCGTAAAAGGAAACAAACCAAAAAACAAAGCGAAAGAAATCCAAGATAAACGAAATTAGAAACAACGTAGATTGTCAACAAAGATAATAACAAAATGGTTGTAAAAAGTAAACTTTGTACGACACAAATATCAAAAAATTGTTGTTGGCGCTCTCCCGGAGAGCGCAGTTAGCGGAGTGGTCGGTAAATCAAAGGGCGGAGGGAAGTCGCGGCTTATCACAATCGTGACGTGAGTCGTCAGGTTTAACGAGCGAGGGGAAAAACTTTGCTACTTTTATAACGTAGGCAGTGTATAATGACAAAATGTATTTACTTATTCACTGATATTAAAATTAGATTCGATTAAAGACTTTTACTAAAGCAATTATAGAAATCAAGAACAGGAAAAACATCCATAAAGAAAAAAATACGGGATAAACATGAGATAAATTTAATTTATCAAGTGACAGATAAGTTCAATATTTGTCAAAGCAAAGCTTCATTCGAAAAACCTTATGATATTTGTATTACTTTCTTTGTTCTTTCAATCCGTTATATTATTATGTATTGGGAAAAGTGTAATATGTATAAAGATTCATCATCATCATCCTCATCTTCATCAGCCCTTATATACTATAGGAGTATATAAATAGTCCGTTGTTGACATTGACATAAATACTAGTCGTTGGCCTTAGTCGTGTTAAGTGTGTTAAAGATTTTATATGTTACTAGCTGACCCAGCCATATAAATTACTTGTAGTGAATCATTTGAATATTGTTAATACAAAAACACTAAAAGTGCGATTAAAAAGTGAAAACTTGGGTTAATATGTAATTTTATAGTATGGAGTGATTCAAATAACTACGCATCATAATGTATCTTTCCATGGGTATGAGATTTTTGATGATGACGTGTTATTCTCCAGTCTTCTAACAGTCTCCACACATAAAAATATACCATAACTTCAATCCGTTGCGACGTGAAAGAAGGACAAACAAACAAACGAACATACTTTCGCATTTATAATAAATCAGTATGGATTAAACAAGATGTAAGGCATTACTTTTATGAGTAGTGATTAATCTCTGTTAATAGTGAAGAAAGTATAGCAAAAAAATTAAATAATAAATAAAATAAAGTCTCATTCTAAATATTAGTGAAAGAATTATTGATATGAGATTAATAGTTTAGAAGATCACAGGTAATTATTTTTTACACCTTTTTCGTTTAAATGTGGTTTTAATGTTAGTTATTTCTTTAAAATGAAATCTGTGGGAACATAATTTTATTAGCGAGCATTTGTATTGAATCTGATGCAACGCAATTTTATTTTTAAATACGAGAAAACGGCACAATTTCTCTTGAAATAGTGTGAAATTAAACAGCCACTTTTATTTTCTACGAGATCATGTTTTCATTGCCAACGTCCCTGTAGCCCTGTAGAGGCAAAGCTTTGCTTATCACAACAATTACAGTCGCCACCCTCTCCAGAGTCTACCGTTATCAAGATAGAGATGTCGTCAGGCTTATACAATATTTATTATTTATCTTCCAGTGTATATTTTATCAATGTACAAATGTTTTAAAGAAACATTTTTATTCCCAAGAGCTATCGTCAGTCTGAAAGAAAATCAAAAGAATTTTCGTTACACTGAGGTCGGCATCTAATTTCGTAGTTCTTTGGGGGTTAATACAAATTAACCCCCGAAGAAAAAAGAGCAAAATTATAAATTTCGCGTGTTTATCTGTAAGTCTATCTATGACATCGTATGGCTCTAGAATGAATGAATCGATTTTGGACATTAAAACAATACCTATTCAAAAACCAGAAACTTAGTATCGCATAAAACAATTGCAGTAAACTCAAAACTATTTCCACAACGCTGACCCACACTGAGATAAACTCGAGCAAATTGCCGACAAAATAAATTGTTTCGGCGCCTGGCGTCAAATTAGAAGCCTCATTACTACACACGTAGCGCTTAGCAACAGCCTTCGCGGAACCCGTCCTTGGCCGCAACTTTGTTTGGTCAAACTGGCGCGCCCTAAAAGCCGCATGTTTGTTTCCTCATTTTCATAAGAGATTTATGCTAAACAACTGCGCTAGGCTCGCTTTGTGAATGAACCTATGCTATAACCTGACCTGAAATCTCTTTAGATGAGATTACTTACATTTACGTTATCTTTTTCTTGTGAAAATATTTAGTGACCAATGATATTATAAACTCTATCGGCCCTATTAATAAAAATCGCTTACTCCAAGCGTCATCCGAGTCTACACTTTGACTAGTTAATTCTTGATTAACCTAGTAACAACTTCGTAATTGAAATGCTATTAATAAACATGGAGTAGCGTCGGACGAACAATACATTTCTTAGTCCGGGTTGAACGAGTAAAATATGGCAACCTTTATAATTTAAAAGTAAAAAGAGTGAGTCAGTGAACGACTTCATGCATTAAAATGACAGTGACAGCTCATATTTTGGAATTGACATCTTCAAAATAGACGTGCACTACAGCTTTCAAATTTAAATTTCAAGCGCCTACTCCTCGCAGTATGTTACTTGTAAAAGTTGAAATTGATTTCCTTTAATTAGGTATTTCGTTTCGTATTCCTTTATTTTTATTAAAAACATGAACCAAAAACGTGCTCGCTCAAGTAACTGGGATGAAGAAGAAAAGGTAAGTCGTCTTGTTGCGTGTTCTTATAGCTCTGGTGATCTGGTCAAACAGCCGAAAGTGTCTGCAAAATGTTTTACTGTTTCAGCAATTATTTCGTTCTGTTCTCAAAGAATACGCTGAATTAATTGAGAACAAATCACTGGATACGAATTCTAATAAAATTAAGAGTAAAGCATGGGAAGATGTCCACAAAAAGTAACGTTTTATGTTTATTTATCAAATTACATATTATATACCTAATAAATTAAGATTATTTGTATTATGATGTGTAGTAACATACCGTTTTCTCTATATTGTTAGGTTTAATGAGTTAAATGGACGACAGCGACACCTCGGCCAACTTAAAATACAATGGAAGTCAATGAAGGTGAATGCCCGAAAGACGTACCATAACTTCAAAAATAATATAAATAAAACGGGTGGTGGGATATTTTAAAAAACAAAAAGGTAATTATATTCGGAACTGTAAAATCTCAAAACTACAGTTAACAAACCCCCCATGCAAACATCTATGGATCTGTCTGTGGCATCGTAGCTCCCAGAGTGATAAACTGATTTTGTACTTGTACTAGTTTCTTTTTAGTTTCAAAAGCATCTCTATCAGGAGTATTGTTAACTATGTTTAGTGTAAATTAATCTGTCCGGGGCATTTAAATTTAAGTTTATCATTTACAGAATCATGAAGACTGTGAGCAGTATGGTGCGGCACAGTAAAATATTGAAAGATGAACAACATATGAGAACTTTGGAAATGGCGGAAGAGGAGCATGCACTAAAAATGGAGATTCTTAGAGAAAATTTAAAAGCATCAACTTTAGAAAGAGAAATTTTAGAAATTAAAAAAAGAAATTTAGAATAAATAATAAGTATTAACAAAACAATTTTTTATTTTTGTTAATTGATTAGTAATTACGACATTCCTTGCAAATACTAAATAATATAATTGGTGTAATGTCACAAACATGTGGTTTCAATTTTTCATTAAAGGTAGAAGAAATAAAACCTAGAAATAAAATGTATTGTGTTTATTACAGACAACATATTTGTTCCAACACTAGCCCTTAAACCAATATCATTTATATAAACTTAACAACATTAGAAACTTGCCAACATCTAGTTGCAACAAACTTATTCTACATTCCATAAGTAAATCACAAGTTATAAGTTATTGTAGTAAGTATACACCATAATCACAACATTATGTATATAAAACAATAATACATAACACCAAACACACCAATACAAAAAGAATTACTTTTTAAATATGAAACTTTTTTACTAATGCACACACAGAACAAGTTAGCAGAAAGATTCAGAACATAATACACATTGCTTATAGTCCTTAAACAATCTTTCAGTTGAACCTTGACATCACCGTGACCCGCTGTCTGAAGTCTTTGACCATTTGCCACATTGACACTATTACACCTAACCATTTTAAAATTCTCCATGATTTCCCTGTTGTTACACATGTGGTTGGTAGCACCACTGTCCACATACCAAGCATCTTTCTTAATACCAATTGCAAGTGCTGTCAACAAACCCTTTGGTTGATGTGCCACCTTCGGTTGACGTGGTTCCTTTTAATTGATCTTTGGACAGTTCTTGAAGATGTGGCCATATATATATATTTCAATATTTCAGTATAATTTGCCTCTCCACGGGCCCATGTTCGAATTGCAGTCAAGACTTTCAGATACGGTGGTATGAAGCCACCTCTTGCATCACCAGCTAAATTATTTTTTACCATGTCAATAATGTACACGGCAGTCGATCTTGAAAATCTGTATTTAGATTGAAACTCACTTTCATGAAGTTCCAATGGATTGTGACGAGTTTTTTACAACTTGACGCGTCGCAGTAAATGAGGAAGGTTTTCCACCTCACGTATCTCGTCTATCACCATCAAATCATCATTATAATAATCTCTATCCATCATAATAACAATAAAAACGAAGTAACGAACAGAAACAGAACCAAAACCTACGAATTTATCAAAGGTTATAAATAAATATCAATGACGTTTAGAACGTCAATGTCGTCATTGCACGCCTAATCGGTCGCTAAACTATATAGCGACATGGACTATCTTTGATACCGAGATAAGACTTGGAGTAGCTTACTTCTTCGCTACTACATGTTTATTAATAATCAATTTAATTAAATCTTATTTACGACAAGTTTTAAAGTTACTCTTGCTCTAGTCTATGTTTATTAATAGGGCCGTATGTTACTAACGCATCGAAAATGAACCAATCAAATTTCTGTAATTAATGTAATTTTCCTTCAGTATCTTTCTGTCTTATGCGTTCCATAATTATATTTCAATAGTGAGATTGTTGTTGTATAAAAGTAACGAATCTATTTTTATTATATTTTTGTCAATAACCTTTTTCAATGCTAACGATATCTAAACGACCCATTGGAATTTAGTCATTCAATTTATTGAAAGTAGGTTACCCAATGGATTCTATTCAACCAAAGCTTTCAGTGAGGTTTTTCATCAAATCCATGTTTTTGTCAGTCTTACATGTAAAGACCTCAAGAATTTTTTAAGGTAAAGTTTAATGAACAAAGTCCAAATGAAGGTCCGACAAAATAAGACAAATTAGCAAGCATTTCCAATCCAAACAATGAAGAAGTAACCTGTATTGGGTTGATATTTAAAAAAAAGCCTGCTGTGGCCCAGTTGGAGTACGAAAAACCAACGCTGGTATCCACAGTTATTAGTCTCTCGGAGCATCGGGGTTTGAATCCGCCTATTCCAAGTAGTTCTGTCGATTAATTCTGTTGAGAAAACTACCGCTGTATACGCTTCACTTCAAAGTTATGTATAATTTTATTTAAACATCAAAATATAAATAACGTTATGATTTACAGTATACATTTTAATTCTTTCAATTGCACGCCCAAGACTTTCTTTATTTTCAACGTTGCTGAAGTTTTGAACCGGCAATTGGCTAATTGGTTAAGTGGTCTGTGCTAATAGTCTAGAGCACTCACTATCTAATAGCTATTTTGACGTTTATCGGAACGAAATCTTGTAAAAACTGACAAATAAGTTCAAAGAAAGAATTACAGTATGTACGTTATTGTCAAAAGTGTGTTATGAAGTTCTCCGCTAGTGTCAAAATAACTTGAGCATTTCGTATCTTGCAGAGCACGCAGTCTTCAGTTGTTATATTTAGACATGGCTGGCATTTCTTCACATATTTATACCGTAGTAATAGTGGAGTACGTACGTTCTGTTTTTAAAACTGCGAGAAGAGATTATCACTTTTATAATTATGATCAGTAGTTTTCCCGGTGTCATGGACACCTATTGCTAAAATATGCTATGTAGCTATGGTTATTATTTTAAACAAAACTTGTATTTTCTTAGTGCTTGTATGTATTTTCTTTTTTTTTAGTCTTTTTAAAGTACCTATTTTCTTTTCTGGCGGGCAACGAATTGACGATGCCTTTAGTATTTCTTTGACATCGGACTTTGACTTCGTTTGGTGATATCCATGGGATTCAATGTAATTTTTTCCTAAAGCTAAGTAAGTAAGCTTCTTGATAAAAGGCGCATTTTATAGTACGAATCAAATAATAGAACATCTGACTACGGCACATATGCTGAATACGTAGTACATCTCGTAAGTAAGGAGACGTTTCCTTCTAGATTTGATTAGCCTTCCCACATCGCCCGTAACATTTTGCCCAGTCGTTTTGTCAAGTGTATACTTCAGCTTGGACTTGACAAGGTAAATACGGAAAGCTATTAGGGGCGATAGATCTGCGGTATTTTATATAGAGCATATCCAGAAAATTACTATAAGAGTATCTGTTTGGTCTATAATTGTGGCTCACTGCAGGGTCCGAATTTCTCCTCATAAGTTAGGCTTAAATCATGCCCACGACGCTTCTCCGGTGAGGATAAGAGGATTTGTTAATTCCTGATTCAGAGATTTTTTATGCCAGCCAGAGACCTCCAATTTTGCTCAACTTTTTCTATCTAACGATTACCACCAGGAACAGCCGCTTAATGTGCCCTTCAAAGCACGTAAGTGTTTAAGATATTTTGCCACTAGCGGTCACCTATCTATCTACCGATCTCATCAGCATCTCCATCCCATTGATCGGTTAAGATTACCAGTTAAGATAATAAAATGCGTAATATCGTAAATCAGGGGTAACTTGTATACAACACAATTACAATACAAAGGTTTACAATTACAATACAAAGCATTTTGTGGTATAAATGTGCTTACAACCTTTTTATCGGTCTACTATCCCACTCCCCACTTGAGTCTTGTTCTAAGTCGGTCACAGTTGTCATGGGCTGTAGTGGAAGGTGGTGCTGCATGCTCGTTCGCTACTTTAATTCCAGAAAAAAAATGTTCGAAAAATATAAAATTGTGTTGCCTGATTAATTGGACAGCTATCGAGAATTCCTTTCTCGATAGCTGTCCAAAGCATACAGTCCAGACATTTCTCTTGTGGCAGCTAATAAATACTTGATAATGGCGAAACAATGTCCATTACACAATCTATTTATTTTATCTCAAGTCGAATTCTCGACAAAAAAATTCGCTTTTGTTTTCCTCAAAGATATATTTTTTGATAAACCGGCCCATGAATTGCTTTTTCACTGCGAACTGCGAGTACCTTTTTATAGGTTAAAATCGATTTTTAGACACTTTTTGTCGTTATGTATCCGAAGGAAACCCTATTAATATGCTTTAGCTGTCAGTCTGTCACAGAGCTCTAACTTGTGAAATAAAACAGACACTTAAATATTGCATATTACTGTAGTGAAACACACGCTAGTTGGTTTAGCACTGTTTTATTATTTTACCCTCCAATTACATCAAACAAAAAAAGTAGACATGAAAAAATATAAGTAGGTACATAATTATATAAGTCGTAGTAAGTTACAAAATCTAATTACACAATTGTACCTATACTTAAGTGCAAAATTATTACCTAGGTACTTAAAATATTTTCAACTGATTTTTATGATAATGAAAAAACGCACAATAACCTAATGTATTTTTTCGTATAGTGTTGTGTGTAAATTACAACATTTTAATTTACCAAACGAGTACATAGATACATACAAAATTCATACATACTACAGTTACTGTGGCTGCTATCACCGCAAATAATAAAAAAGTAGGATCCCAAATAGATCTATACAAGTAACCTTAAAGAATGGGGTTTATGTACATTCTATTTCGCTATTCACCAAATAATTAGAGTTAATAACGCGTTACGGAACTCTGTGTGCGAGTCTGACTCGCGCTTGACCAGTTATCTACTTACATGTGATATGTCCTTTTGATATTGTATCATGTTGTCGTGTAGGTAAACATTACAAACATAATAATATTTGGTTTCAAAGAAATAAAACTTCTTTCGTGTACATTTTGGAAGTGAAATATTATGTACATTATTAACAATACTCAGCTTAACGGCAAACAGATGGTTTTTGTGCAACTCTTAAAAATATAACTAACAAACACAGTACTTTCATTACATTGTATCATGATGATACAAATGATTTATAAAGCAAAATTTCCTTTTACGAGGATATTATTGTCTTAATGAGCTCTCGTTAGCGGTGAGCTTTGTTTTGCTAGAAACGCCATTTACCTTTAGACTTTTTTCGTCCCTCGTGTTTTCCGCAACTAATTATTTTATGCTAATTTTATGAGGTCCCTTTCTCAGTTAATGGTTCGTTGTCTTTGAGGGTCACCTGTCGAACAGTAGACGTCCCGAAGGTACCGTTAAAGCTTTCTTTGCTTCATGACCTCATTTGGCGAGCGTTTAAATTTCTTAAAGAGGGTTCAGCTTTTTTGAGTATCCACTTCGCAGTCCGAAATGTAATTGAAACATCTCTCATACTTTTTGTGAATATTTTACGTAAGTAATCCATTTTCAACTGAGAGAGATCTTATTGGTATATGCTTCTTTTTAAAAAGTCGAAACTTACCGTTACGAGAATAAGTCTGACCATTTGGTCAGAATCATACAAAAAGTAGCATGTTTGTATTTTTGCTACTTATTGTTTATTGTTATCCAACATTACTCATCCAATCTATGTCGTGTCATACTTTGATATGATATGTATATCATTGGATGTACAAAACCATAAAGTTGATAAAATAATATTGTTAACGTAAGCACTTATTTCAAGTTTGTATAACAGCACCTCAGTTTATTTAGTTTTATACTTTCGCTTGAGCAAGAACATTGTAAAAGTTTAGAAATCGCAGCAGAAGTGTTCAGTCTTCCGTCCAGCTCTTTGTTCGAGTAGATTTGCTCCGTATTGGCAGCTTGCTCAACTTCAAGAGTTTTCTCAACTCGTTGGCACTGAATAGCTCTGTCTCTCGACTTCGTTTACAATACTGTATCTGTGTAAGTAACCTTTCAGTGATTGAATTGACAGAATATTTGATTTTCTATTTCGCGTTGTTTGAAATAAAAACTCTCTGTCTCTGTCGATAGTGATCAAAATTGAGACATTCCTTTTCTTTATGACATTTGAAATGCAACGAATTATTTTTCCTTCTAACAGGAGCCCAATTCTGCTCATTTAAAAATGCTGCAATTTCTTCTCGTTTGAATAGTATGACACGTTTTTGATAAGTATACAATATGCAATTGACGCAATTGACAATGACAAACCCCAGTTGTACTACGAGTCTATTGATTATTTTTGTGTGTATTTTAAATGTTTGTTTATTAAATAACTGTTAACTATATATAAATGTCTATGTGAAGTAGAATCCGAACCTTTCGAAATATGCACACAAACCATGTCTAAGCACCTGCTAGTATTTAATCAATTCTATGTTTGTAAACCGCACAACGATACAGCTTGGGGTACGAATGGTTGGCTGACCTGAGCCTGATAGATTTTTATAAAAATGGAGCATCGCAGTCCAATTTCCATTAGCCTATACCACGCACAAACTACATTTATATTGAAATGTATTCAGTTTTTATTATTCATTCTTTGAAGTCTTCTGAAACCAGAGGTGCCTTTTCCATGTGCAGCAATTTTTATATTTAACTTGGCTACAACCCAATAATGGCCTACTACAGGTAACAGGTCTTTCCTCAAAACTGAAGAGGCCTAGAGCATACTCTACCACGCTGCTCCAGTGTGGCTTGATGAAGGAGTAAATGGCCAAGCCAATTTTTGGAAGGTCTCCAAAATGGCTTGACGACTGCCATTTTTAATACGGTTTTTTAACGATAGGGACCGACAGGGTTACGTATTCTCGAAAGTACGAAAGCGCTCAAGATTTTTTTGCCACAAGTGGCCATCGCCTCACGTACCGACTTTGCTTGGCTTGGTCGATCACTAAGGCTCAGCGCAAGCGTAACCTAATAAATAATTACATTGGTGTAGATAACTTGACAGATTTAAACGCATGTTACCGTTCATGAAGTCTATTACAGATCTGATTGACCTGTTCAAATATTAACGACCCTAAACGATAACTATTTATGGATATTAAAATGTTAAAAATATAAAACAATTTATATTATACATAAATACGTATATAACTACACGGCGATGAAAGAAATGTTACATCTGATATTATTTTAGGGCCCAGATTTTGTCACGATAGCGTTATTAATCTTTTCTAGACCAACATAATAGGCATCAGGCAGTTTCATACAGCGTAAGCGTTATAAATTTCTTCCTGGCAACTCTGACACGTCCCATCAATCATTTTGATGCAAACCATACGCTTTATATGTATCTAAGTGATGTACATACGTAAATTGATATGGTATCATTTATCAGAGTGAGCACATGTTATGAAAACTGTTGAGTATAAAGCATTCTGGAAGTTATATAGGATGAATACATGAATTTATTAGTTGAGTGTGTTACAATAAAAGTAATTAAGTCATCAACATTATTATGAACTAGCTGGCTTTGTCTTTTTAAGAAATTATATTAATAATTTCCGTTGTAAATTGATGAAAAATTCATCACTGAAGTTACATAATTGGTTATAAGCTATTAGAACACTTATTGACCAATTACAATGCACGATTCCTATCAGCTCTTTAGTCATTAGTATAATTGTTATAGGATGTTATATGCCAGTATATTTTACGAAGTTCTCATAATAAAACGCCTCAGTTGCTAGACACGCAGTAAAAATGAAAGTTCTAATAAGAGGCTCAAAAGTTATCCCCTGTGACATCCCTACAATAAAAACGAATAAGTACTTTTCAGAATCTTCAAAAATTATATCCAAGTTTACTTTTCCTATAATAGTAGGTACGCTTGTAGGTCTAAACCGTCTCTATTTATTAAAAATCAACAAATTGTGGTTAACATTGACTTGTATTTTACATGTGATAATTGCGATTCTTGTGACAGTATTCATATTCCAAAATGAAGCACATAATTTAACTTTAATTATATATAAAAATATTATCTGCGTAAAATTTTTATTACTTTCCTTCGATATATATTTTTTTCAAAAAAAGCAACTTTTGAAATTGTTCAAAAACTTATGTGAATTTGACAGGATTTTAAAAATTGAAGATAACCTTGACATTACTAACCCGTATATTGATTTAACAACTTGGGTTACTTTAAGCCTTTCTAGTTTTTGTGTAGAATTTGTAATAGTTTTATACATTACTTTTGATAGTGGACACTATTACTTTCCGTTGGTCCACGTTGCTTATGCGCATGATAGTGAGATTTATTTCTTATGTATTTTGCTCAAATCCAATTTGAAGAGACTTCATATTATAACAGCTCATGTGAATAAACTTTTCTCAAATACTTTAACAAAATCGAGTTCAAATGCGAAGTTCAGAAAACTTGAAGGATTATCAGAAAACATAAATCTGGATATCACCTCATTGCACCACGCATATGAAATACTACATAAAAGTTGCGAGAAGGTCAACTCTGTTATGTCTTTTCCGGTAATTAATTCGTTCGATCAATTCATCTTATAAATCACTTTAATTTAACTATCTTTTATTATACTTCTCTCCAATAAAACATTGTTCGCGTACTAGTGTTCACACGTACAAAGTGATTTATTTACGGTTACTTTTCTTCGCCCTCACCTTCACACTCACCCTTACCCTCACGGTCACCTTCATCCTCACCCTCACCTCAACCCACATCTTCATTTTCAACTATAACTTCAATTTAACCTGCAACTCCTAACTCCATTTTTCTCCGCACTTCTTTACAATTGTAACACTTCAGCCGCTATGTGTTTGTTTTACCGCCTACAAAAGTTTTGGCTTACAGAAATTTCACATTTCAAATGGTTTAGTGTTATGAACGCTTGTCTTGCCCAGGCTTGCCCTATCACCGTGCATGAGTAGCATCGGGATTAAATTAGCCGATACATGACCCAGCCATAGCCTCGTCCGTTTTTCAGCAGAGTGAATCGTGATCAGGAGAGATTATCTTGATCTAGAGCATGGATAGAGTTTCTATTATTTTTCGAACTTCCTTCATCGGTGTTCCCACAGTGCTATGACATTGGGTCCTTCAAGAAGCGGGTCCATCACTTCCTTCGTGGCCGGCAACGCGTTGGTGACACCCCTGGTGTTGCTAATGTCCATGGGCGACGGTGATCACTTAACATCAGGTGACCCGCCTACTCGTTTGCCTGCTCAGGCTAATAAAAAAAAAAAATCTTGTAGAAGTCCGCGTACATTGAAGCTCTTCATAATGATCGTGAGGTGTATAATGTACCTATAAGGTATGGGCACATGGCCATTGTTTCGGTTAAAGCTTACCAATCACTCTATAAGGAATACTTTAGAAACCAGCACTGATTGGTACATATTTTGATGATTAAGATGTTTAGGTTTTTATAATTTTTTTAACTTTTCAGTTGCTATTGTTAATGTTTGTAGCAGGAGCAGCAACAACTGTGTTATCGAAACGTGTCATTAAAATGATGCAAATAAACGAATTCGGCTCTTTGGTCAGTATTCGCCATTAATTTACCTCGTGGCCCTATTATTATTAATACATGTATAATGTATTAAGTTAACAATTAGAGCAATATAATTGAGTTTAAATTACTTAAAGTGACTTAAAATTATCATTATTTTTTATGTGTTATTGTAATGGGTTGAAGTATCTTACTTATTAATATTATAAATGCGAAAGATTGTGAGAATGTATGGATGTCTGTTTGTTACTCTTTCACGCAAAAACTACTGTATGTATGTATGTATTTGATGAAACTTTACAGTAATAAAGCTTACATCAGAATAACACATTAAAACTAAATCTTCGCAAACGCAAGGAATAAGATTCCCGAAGCGAAGCGAGGGCGGTTCACTAGTGCCTTATAATTATTTATTATCAACATACACTAAAGAAGACTGATTATAAATCAGTATTTTTGTATTATTAGAATTTTCAGCCGTATTCATTTAATTCCTTTTATTTTCAGATAGAAAAGTTATTGTTTTTATATTTAAGTATCCGTTGTATTAGATATACAATATTGGTGATAATACCATGTTATTATTCAAGTGCTACTACTACAAAAGTACTTGAAATACGAGAGATGCTGTATGAAGCAATACATTTCACGAATCTTGGTAAGTTTTCTCATCATTGCTCTGCATCATTTTACTTTCACTAACAGTCCCTGTCCCAGTCCTCATACTTACTAACAAACTAACACGCTAATGTTCTAACACCGGGACTTCCGGTTCTACTAACTGGGACTAACTATCCCAGTATTCCCAGTCCCCATTCGAGTCTTGTTCTAAGTCGGTCATAGTTGTCATGGGCGGCCGCCGAAGGTGAGGCTGCATGCTCGTTTGATACATTAATTCCATTAAAAAAATCACTAGCATTAATTACAGCGATGGCTAACAGGGCTTACTAAAACTGGCCCTCACAGCTACTAACGAATTAACTATTATTTTTATTTAGTATTTATTTATCACGTAAAAAATATGTAGGGTACCACTCGAACATAATATTATATATTTTTTTGTCATGTATATTTATTTTATAATAAAATGGTTTTTGTTGTGTGGGATATCGTAGATAAATTTCGATACGTGTGACTTAATTGTTTTATTATTATTGCCCAATAACATTTAAAGGAACTTCTACGCAACATCTTTTATCACAAAATAAGATTATTCATTTTTTACAACAAACGTATCAATGGCCATTTTATGTTCAACTCCAATATCTACGTAACTTTCATTTAATATTCCCAATAAATTAATTATCTTTGTATTTTGCAGTGATCGTGCTACGTGACGTCGCGCGTCAAGAAAATACGAAGATTTCTGCGAGATGTCAATTAAACATAATTATTTACGCAGTGAATCGTTATTTTCAGATAAATTGGAGCGTCGCAAAGCGAAGACATTCTTGCAACTCACTGAAGTCTGCGATTTTTCATACTACATGGGTGGGGCCGTCAAGCTCAGCATGTCCTGGCCTCTGAGATACGCCAACCATTGTATTACATATTTGATTATAATTCTTCAATTTTCAAAGTACATCGATTGATTATTTCATTGATTAGGACACGTCAAATAAAGCGTGTTTGTATTTAAGTTTGTAAGTGTGTTAAGTGTGTTTGTGTAGGACTATAGGTAATGTGTAGCATAGAATTTATTTTATCACTAGTGTGCAGTCGGTAGACGGAAAATGACACCATCAAATGTTTAATGACAACGGCGCTTTAACTTCCAACCACATACACATACGTGCATACAACCTGTCTTATTAAGTGAATACATAATATTATGGTATATACTTTATCACGTCTACGTTATTTATATTACGTAATTCATAATTGTGAATTTAGTGTTTTTCTATTATATTAAAACGTTTGTTTGTTGTAATGTGTTTGAGATTATAATTGTTTTCTTTATCTTTATCATTTTGGACAAATGATATTATATGAAATGCCATTTCTAACATACTTTAATATTTTATTACCTGTACGTACGTACTGTTGTAAAAGTTACTAAAACCTGTTAAAGTTACCTACTAACAAACTGACTAGCTAACCACCTTAATCCCGCTTTGAGCGTTGTTCTGGCTAGGTCATAGATGTCATGGGCGGCAGCAGAAGAGTGGTACAGCATGCTCGTTCGCTATCCTAAATTCATAAATATCTTGAACTATTTTGTGGTTTAAGTACACGAGAAAAAACATGGCACCAATTATATTTTTAAAGGAGTAAAGAGGTCATTTTGTAGCTTCAACCTATTAATGTCCAACTTCTAAGCACGGATCTCTGCTCATTAATAAGCCTAGAGCATAGGTACTCCACCACACAGCCCCAGTGCGGGTTGGTGTATTATACAACCATGGACGTATTATACTAAACAATACGTCCAAGTATACAACTAACATTAAAAAATTACAAAAAACAGTCTCACGCAGGACTTTTAAAGTCGCTGGATCCTTTTCAATTCCTGTCCACGCATGACAGTGTAAATACTTCACTGCGACTCGTTTTTAGAACGGAACCGTTATGAAGGGCCTTGGTGAGTGTTAAGAAGGGTCAAATAGCCCTACAAATTGCACAAAACACGCTCCCTCTTGATTAACTCTCAGGCGTTCGTTGTTCAGATTGTAGTAAAATAAAATTGGATTACGTCACTAATGTACTTTTTTCAATCTTGATTAGCACGCACGAGTTGTTTCCCAGTATATTTAAATTTAGACCTATCCCTTAGGATTTTAAGGAGGTAGTTTATTTTGACGACATGGCGCATAATTTCGAGCTTGAATCCAGCGCACTCTTTTTTGTCTATATTATGATTATTTGAAATCTGATACCTCAAAGTCATAACGTTTTATTATTCATTATGTGTTGTGGTCAACCCAAGTATCGGAAATGATTATGCCATCCGAACGCCTCCGATATGGCTTTACGACTGATATCTAACGATAACAACCTAGACCGACTTTACGTGCCCTCCGAAGCAAGGAAAGGCTTAAGAAATTTTTGCCACTAGCGGTCACGCACCAACTACCGACCGATTACGCGTCACTTAGGATCGACGCTATGAGGACTTCTCATCTAAATAACATCACGTCTTTATAACGTTCTAACAATTAAATTATAATTGTAATGTAAAAGTCCTGCGCCATTCCCTAAGAGAAATCTGGAAGACCATTCGGTTTTCCTTAGTCCATTGTCCAGTCATTACCATTAGAAGCAGATGACGATAACAGTGCCACGTCTTATCTTTTACGTCGCTTTTGTCCCATAATCGTTTTAGAGACCCTGTTACTGGGAACGACGAATCGAAAACCAATTTCGTGATGTGGGTCGTCTGATGCTCAGCTTCTGTTACCTTTTTCTATTCTACACGAAGAAAGTGCGTATATTGGAAGTTAATGATAATTATGATAAATTAATATAACAATGTTTTAGCAAAACAGCACAATGTTAAGCAGAACTGCCAAGTACAATGTAGGAGTTTTGTAGTTACAAGTGTTGTAATTATATCTGTAACTGGTCGCTATCTGTACATAGAAGATCTAGAAGATCTTTATATTAAGTATATAGTCTTTATTTCGTTTGCCCGTTGGTCTGTGGTTTTGTACGCGCTAATCACTGAAACGGCTTATCCGCTTTGGGTTCTAATTAATATATTGTGGTAAGCTTGACTTAACATTTAGTGTTAGTTTTATTACAATCAGTTGAGAATTAAACAAGTTATGTCCGTTTAAAGAATCACGCCTAACAATTCCGGAATGTGTACGCGAGGGGCAAGTTTACCGAAGCGAAGCGAGGGCGGGTCCACTAGTTTATTATATGTACTCAAATATTATAGGTTTATTTATTAACTAAATAAGCAACATGATTAAGTAAACTCTATTCTTATGACAGAATACACGAAAAAGATAAGAAGCACAAATCTCTTAGATAAGTCATAAGACACTCGTGCGTCGTTGTAGTGCTCAAAGTGGCTGAAGTCAAAAGGCCGTAAAATGCGTTCAAAGAGATACAAGAAAACTATATTTGTGCAAAATTTTGTCGTTAATGAAATGTAATGTAATACTAACGGTTTTCTTTATTGGTAAAATAAACATACGTCGAGAGCAACAATATACGACATACTATGGCGAGTTGTTTTGTATTGGGTTCGTTTATTCTACTTAGGACAACGTCCATCGATACCTCTATAATTGCTTTGATCGCCAATTGTGGGTAACGCAATTATCCTTTGTACCCTCACCGTGTGAGTAGATGCAGGTTAATGGCAAGAAATCCTAAATGTGTACTCAATTCTGTCGTAATTTTCCTATACTGAGTATGTAATTGTAATGTACGCGAGATACGACCAAAATCGATGGCTCCTAAGTATACTGAGTTAACTCTACTTTTAAAAACTTTACAGGAGGGCGATTATGAAGAGTATTTTCAATTTATTTACCTGTGTTATTTTAGTTTATTTAGTTATTTTTTCTTGATTATATTAACATTGGCAATGCCACCTTTCCCTCTTATTATTGCCGTTAGTGCGCGATACCACCCAAGACTTCATCACCACTTATGATGGGATTGTACTCAAGCATTAACTTATAATAAAATTAAATGTTTGGAAATCCAGCAACATCTATTATGAAATAGGTAAAGTATATATATACGTGTGTATATTTTCTGTGAACTTTTGATTCATAATTTATTTATGTATGTACATAGGCACGCATCTGCGTATGGGTCACCAAAGAAAACTCAAAAACTCTTGCTAATGTTCTTATCTCATTTTCTCCCACGTTAAAATGTGTCTGTCTTTTTCGTTTCCGTTTCGTTTAATGTGCGCGTCATTTCCGTTTCGTCCAATTCCAAATCACAATGGTACTAAAGAAGTATTCACTTCTAAAATCCGTTAAAGAAGCACAATCACCTACTACTTCCCGAAACGAAGTGATTGAATTGAAACCAATAAAAGCGTGTAATTATTATAAGCCCGTCCGCCAAAGAATCTTGTTAGTATAACATAATAGTAGAGTTAATGAATCCTTACAAATTGCAAGGTAGAAAATTAGGACGGAATGATAAAAAGGGTTGCTTTACAAAATTATCCTAAACAAGCCTATCTTCATAAACTCAAAACGGTGGAGGTTTTGTACCTCTAAACTAAATTATGTTTAAATATGGCGCCTTGTCAATTTCATTTTCAGTAAGAATGGATTGTAACGAAATTTCAGTTTAGGCCTTTGTGCTCCTTTATTTACCAGAATTTGTTACGTATCCAAAAAATATTTTTATGTAACTATCAGCTGAACCACCTAATGGAGTACATCCATAACAATTATTTTTTAATTCTCTGTTTGTTTGTGCGATCGTTCCCGCTAATCACAGAAACGGTTTACCGATTTGAATGTTGAATATCACTGCGCGGTAGTAAGCTTGGGATAACTTTTAGTGTTCATATCAATCATGTCAATTTAAACATTCCCTTCTTAACATTTTTCCGAATGTACTATACGAGTACCTAACAGTAGGTTTCCTGAAGTGAAACGAGAGTAGTTACTGGTTTATTAACATGTGGGCACGCCTTTACTCTTGGCACGATGATATGGACACGTCAGTAATGACACTTAATTAAAACGGTCCAACCGTCCATGTCCACAGGCGTTTCGTTTTGGACGCGATGGGCATAATGAACAGGAATGCCCGAAACGAATATTAAACATAATGTGCCCGCCCGTGGCTCGTCCTAACCCTTTCGCGTTTTCAACCCGTAGTGGATTACATACAAATACGTTTAATATGAGCGTTGTATATTTCCATACATTAAATTATTTTTCGACTAATTTAATCTTCTTTTTTTAAGTTTGATTGACGTTTGTTTTCACACATTTGAGAGTTTATAGCACGAAAGCTGATGACGAATTTAGTTGAAATCATAAAAATATCATATTTTATTAATGTGCGAATCTGGAACGTTGAGTCAGGTAGTTTGCGGTTAATTCTTTACTACGTAGTATGCGACATTTGATGCGTTACCGTCTAAGGGATCTTCTTACGTCACTTGATCTTCACCACTTAAACACAATAACATTTGTTAGTCGATTCTAGATACAAAATAGTTTTGTTTTCGTAGCAGCATATTGTGGAACTTCCAAAAACATGTTTTAGGAACATACATAATTACCGGTTTAACCGTATCTCGCATGAAATATATGCAAACTTCGTTTCACGGGCCATGGACACCGATCTAACGAAGTTTTTTGTCAACATTGTTCATTTTACAAATCGCATGCGCTACCATAGCTGTATCGTAACTAGAATGTTAGCTATTTCATTTTGTACTCATTTAACTTCTTACATTTATTAAAATTTTGAATAAATCTGACTGAGTAGGTACTAAATTAGCGTTAGAGGCGACTCATGCCCAGCAGTGGGACAATTACGGGTTATGATGATGATAATTAACGTCACTTGACAAAAGCGACTCAGGTTTACAACGCTACTGCTAATATTGTTTTTATAGTAAAAAGTGAACGGACCTCGCTTCGCTTCGGGAAACTTATTCCTTGCGTTTGCAAAGATTTATTAACTAGCTGTCGCAGCGAACTGCGTACCGTTCTATAATTAATAAATAAATTTGGTGACGTATCGACAGCAGCGCCACCCACTGGGTCCAATTGTGAATCTAATGGTTTAGATTCACAATTCTCGGATCCACCTGAAGACACAAAAAAATTCAATCAAATCGGTATAATCGTTTAGGAGGAGTTCAATTACATACACACGCACATTACATACACACGCACAGAATCCTAATCCTATCTTAATATATATATTTCTTGTGTTCGTGTGTATGTGACTGAACTCCTCCTAAACGGCTTGACCGATTTGGTTGAAATTTTTTGTGTGTCTTCAGGTGGATCCGAGAATGGTTTAGATTCACAATTGGACCCGGTAGGTGGCGTTGCTGTCGATATATCACTAAAACATTTTTTAATTATAAAGCGGTACGAAGTACGCTGGGACCACTAGTTAATATTATAAATACGAAAGTTTGTATGGATGTATGAATGTTTGTAACTCTTTCACGCAAAAACTACCGAATGGATTTTGTTGAAACTTTACAATAATGTAGCTTACAAATTAAAATAACACATAGGCTATAATTTATAAAGATATAGTGTGAATTATCCAAAATATATAACTAAATCTTTGCAAACCGAAGGAATAAGTTTCCCGAAGCGAAGCGAGGGCGGGTTGCTAGTAATATTATAAATGCGAAAGTTTGTATGGATGTAATAATGTTTGTTACTCTGTCACGCCAAAACTACCGAATGGATTTTGTTGAAACTTTACAATAATGTAGCTTACACATTAAAATAACACATAGGCTATAATTTATAAAGATATAGTGTGAATTATCCAAAATATATACATAACTAAATCTTTGCAAACCGAAGGAATAAGTTTCCCGAAGCGAAGCGAGGGCGGTTCGCTAGTATACTATATTATAGCCTATATTGGTAAGTGTTAATGTAGCATTTAAATTGTGGAAGAATTTTTGAAATCGGTCTAGTAGTTTTCGAGCCCATTCACAGTTACAAACATACATACAAATCTTACCTCTTTATAATATTAGTGTAGAAGTATCATCATCATCACAACCCATAACTGTCCCACTGCTGGGCACGGGTCTCCTCTCACAATGTGAGGGGTATAGGCCATAGTCCACCACGCTGGCCAAGTGCGGATTGGTGGACTTCACACACCTTTGAGAACATTATGGAGAACTCTCGGGTGTGCAGGTTTCCTCACGATGTTTTCCTTCACCGTGTAGATAATAGATGTAGAAGTATAGATGAAACAAATTCTCTAGACGTTTTCTCTTTTATATTATTTTTGAGCATTAAAGAAGAGTTTCCTTAAAAATATATTTTACACTAATGAGATGAAATGTTGTTTTTCTAGACATTTTGACGACCTTAGAGATAATTTAATATTTTTCTCACTACTACTTTAATGTTGGTACAATGTACATGCGGTAAAGTAAAGCATTAATATTTACTCATAACTTTGCCGTCGGAGCTGGCATAAAAGAAAATAATATCCTATTTAAATTCGAACTTCGAATTCTGAAACAGTTCTACGGAATTTTTCCTATAAAAGGAACAATTCGTGCACACATTTCCATTTTTGAATGTGGACGGCGAATAACTAAAAAACAAAAATACAACATTTTAATGTTTTGTTTTTATTTCCCTAATATTATATTTTATAGTTACCTGGCCATGTAACATGTTGCATAATGAGTTAGCATTGGACTAATCAGATAAAAACAGCATTTCTGAATTATTATTAGCCTAATAAACATACTATTTGAAATATACAATACATCCATAATTATATACTTATTATTATATTAATATATCAAACATAAATAAGTACTTATATACTTATCCGAAATTCTTTGGATATTAGAGTTTGGATAGTTGAGTTGAAATCAGAAAACTACAATATTTCGCGACTCGGAAATCCCACCGGGCATAGAAACGACGCTTCGAGTTTACATGAGGTTTCGGCGACCCCTGGTTTATACCCCTTTCCATTTTTATTGAATTTTGCTCATAGTTCATCTTAATCATGTATCCTAGACTATAAAAGGTAAATCAGATCAGATCAGAGAGTTGCCCATATTACAAATTTCTGCCCAGTTTAGGCAACTGACTATTCATAATGTTGTCACTTAATACTATAATGTGTAACTACTAAGCGAATGTGTAACCTATTTCTGTTCCTCTTGTTTGAGGAAATAAGATAATATTTATTCATTTATTTATTTATATAATTAGTAAAGAAACAAGCAAACTACCCTCCTATTTAATAGCTCTACGACACTGCCACCAACACGCGATAAAACTTATTTTATTTTATTTATTTATTGCTTATTTTATTTTATTTATTTATTTATTTATTGCGCCACTAATATCACTAATATCTAAATAATAGACACTTATATCTAACAAACACACTTAAAAATACTACTCTAGGTGGTAGAGTCCATAGAGTTCAACCGGGGTAGTACTTCCGCCCGCCACGGTACCTAACTGGTACCATTTCTACCATGCAATAATAAATTGTATTAACAGCAATTATGTTCCAGTTAGAATCCGATTACACTTTTTTAAAGGCGACCATGTTAGCCTTCAAGGGTACCAATGCATCCGTGACCGAATTACGACGAAACTCTTACTAATAATTATTAACTTGATTAGTACTAACAACAACTAACTGTAGTAATTTTCACTAATAGTCCCTGCCCCACCTACTATGACCTGATCAACTAATGTTCTTATTAACACGTTCGCTGGGGATTACGTATTCGTCGTGTATTTTTCCATGAGAAACTACAATCGCCGCAGCGACAGTGTTAAAACACTCTCCTAACTGAACTTACCATCCTGGTCCCGGTTTGAGTATTATTCTGGGTCGATCATAGTTGACATGGACGGTAGAGAAAGAGTGTTGCAGCATGCTGATTTTTTATCTTCAATCAATAAAAAAAGGGTCTAAGACTTAAAATGTATATAGGTTATTTATCAATGTATATAGGGTATATATAATACCCTAGTATAAACTACTCGGTACATTCAAAAACCTCAGCAGATTGTATTTTCAAGGGGTCCTTGTTACAATTTATGAGGATCGCCTACGTGACATTCCTATTACATGTTTGTCGTCCCCTTGACGTCACAATATTTGCTGACGATGATGTTTATACACTAGGGAAAGAGGGTGTTCTGCAATATACTTGAATAAATGTATTCATCGTCATCACAACCCATAACTGCCCCATGTTCCATGCCCTGGCCTTGTCCCATGTCCCGCACTGTCACGCGTTATCAGGTGGCTCTTCTTCTCATTAAAAAAAGGATTGTGTGGTTTTATGAAACCACGGTAAAAGTGAAACTTTTTTCACATTATAGACATTTAACTAAAAAATTTTGGAATAATATTCCATTAAGGGTATAAAAATTGCTTTATCAATCTTAATTTTATACTTGGAAAATTGGAACGATAATGAGAAATAATAAAAGTAGAGTATTATATTAAACACTGACAAAAACAAACAAAATAGCGTGGAGCACTGGCACAAATGAGTAATAGTCTATACACTACACGGTCAGCTGCTGCGAACTTTAGGCGCCGCCATATTGGCCTTGGCTGCCCTGACAGCGCCTTTCACTTTATCCCTACTCCGCGGCCGACCGTCACGCGACATGCAACACACAGACGAAAAAGTTTGAGACGATGTAATAAAAGTTAAACTTTAAAAAAGTTCCCTAAGGTGGAGAGCAGTAGGTATGTAATGATTTTTGAAATCATCATAAAGAATAAATAGAATTATTGAAGGAATCTACGCCTCAGCCACTGATGAAAGTTAATAATGATGAATAATGATGATGTATGTAGTCAACGATCTAAATATCTAAAGTAACTAGATACGTTAAGTGCCAGTGAGCTCTAAGTTAATGCTTCACGAATCATGACTCGTAATCTAGCTGTCTCTACTGGAATAATACCAGGGTCTTAACCGGATTGATAACGCGGACGGTGTACGAAATTCTTGACGTCTTACAGAGAACATCAGGCTAGAATTAGTTTAAGCGTACTCGAGATAAGTGATGGAACTTAGAATTACTAGTTTGTATTATGAAATTGTTAAACTCCAGTTTAAATAATATCTACATTATTGAAGTCCACAACCCCAACCTCCCTTTGCTTGAACAAAAATTGGTACTTAAATTTCAACTTATTTTAATTATGGTAAAGTAGATATAATTAAATGCCTATGACTAGCAGTGGACTTCGAAAGGATGATAGGTAGATATAATTGATAAAATATGTACGTCCAGTAAATTTGGTTATACATCAATTTAAAATTGTTTAGAAGGGTTACCGACTGTGGTCCTATCGCGAATGAATATTACTAAGAATATTATTAGTAGGATTACATGTATTATTTTCATATTTTCCTGGCAAGCATTTGTTAATATTGTGTTGTTTAATTACGATTCTGTGAATAAAACTTCTTATAACGACATTTAAATTTCAATCTTATGATCTCAGCGGTAAAGTGGTGCATAATAAGCCATCGTGGTAGAAGCAACTTTAGTAAGTTAACGGCACCGTGCGATTTTTAATTAAATTCGAAGTTTGGATAGTGGAAATACTTTAAAATTTCTCAGTAAGCAAATCTTAAAGTTGAAAATTGTGTCCAGTAGAAATACTTTCAAGTTCTACGTAAAAAGTAACATTCATTTAGAACACGTTGCATGAGTTTTAAACTGTGGTTTAATTAAATTAAATGTTGGCTTGAAGCACCAATTGCATTGAATCAATGCAATGAGGTTTTTGACAGTGCTAAGCCAAGTTACCTAAGACAAAAGTGAGCTAAATTAAGCAATACAACGTACGTCCAGTTAAGCAATTTGGTTGAATGTGTGTCCGCACTGGTGGCAACATTTCATATGCATTTTTATATTTCAGAGGGGACTCAGACAGTCAGTCAGGTTAACATGATCCATTAAGCGCCATGAGAACCTTTTACATTCACGTTCTTGACTAAACCTTCCACTCGATCAACGACATTTAGGTTCTAAGCATCAATCTCAAAGAATATTAAATTTAATTTTGAAGACTCGCAGCGGGATTCACGCTTTTTTTGATGTGGAAGTCTTTACGAGAAGAGTAGAATAGGCTTTGACTAAGTTAAAGCGTTCTACATTTTGGAGTATTTTGGCATTACCATTAAGTTGGATTATTATCAAGTATAATCTTAAAAAAAATTAAAAAACATTGAGCCTAGACCAATGCCAGTAATTGATTAACTCCAATTCTTTGAATCTTTTTATCCAATATTATTAAAAAAATTGTGAGATGTCGGTTTCGAATGTGTGCGAATCCACTGTTCTGTGAAATTTATAGCATACATTTAATAAACTTAATGGGTTATGAAATCTTAATTCAGTGACCATAACTGACTTTAAAATTCATGAATTGTTCGTGTCATATAACAATTACATATGGAAATGGTTTATTCGAATATTGTCTATAATTGTGTATAACAAGAAACAAAATTATTTTAGTACAAATGAATGAATAGTTCGAACAACTTTTAAAACACGCTTTTATGATGCGTGAATTACAAGTTAAGCAAAGCAATAAATTAAGTCACTGTGCTGTTAACGACTAAGGAGTTTCCTTGTCTTGAGTACTTACAACTCAAGTACTCAAGAGTCTTGTCAGGTTATACTACCATAAAAATATTGAATTGTTATCGCAACTTGAGCAATACCCAAATTTTCAAGTGCATAGGGTAAAGAAAGTACCTTTAATTCAGCTAGCAAGAATTCTCACGCTGTTCTTACAGCGTTTAGATACTTTTAATAAGAACAGATCGAAAAATACATGGTCGATTTAACAAAGTTCCCACTTGGTTCGAACAGCCGAAAGTTTCACTCAATAACGAAAGTTAGTACCCAAGTTAAGTAAGGATACTTAACATTAATTTATGCCAATATTTCAAATTCCTAAATTGCTCTTTTATTAACTGTAGAATCATTTTCGAACTAAGTTGGAAAAAGGCGGATATTTTTTCACTTTTCTTGCAACACGTTTTCATAAGACTAAACGTTATATCCATCATAATTACAACTCTTAACTATCCGATTAGGCTCATGCATCCTTTTACAATGCGAAGGGTACAAGCCATTGTCCACCACGATAGGCCACTGTCTATTTATATATCGTCCATAGCCAACGGTGACCACTTACCATTAGTTGGCTCGTCTGCTTGTTTGACAGCTATTTACATGTACCGAATTGTAATCAAATTGTGCATAGATGTCACAAAATTGTAACAAAATAAAACAAATACTTCATACCAAGGAGAAGAAATCTATTGTCATTGCCGCTATTGTAGGATCATTTTGGTGATAATCATAACATCATAAATGTTCTAAATTGAAACCTCTATTATGTATTGCACAACACTAACTTGTGATAATGTCAATTTCTTTTATTATTTCCACTTCCTGTTTGCCGCCATCAGCCACACTCAATGTATATATTTTCTTATAATCTGGCCTTTTCCGAAACGTGTGATTGGAGTAAAACTGACGTTTGTTTGAACGGACTAATCTCAGGAACTACTGGTTCGAATTGTAAAACTATTTTTGTGATGGTTAGCTGACTTATTAAGGAAAGCTATAGGCTATATAACATCATCCTATAACTAATAGGAGCGGAGCGTTAATGAAAAATGTTGCACGAATGAAAAAAAATATGATGATAAACGTAAAGAACACCTTTTCCGAAGCGAAGCGAGGGCAGGTCCACAAGTAATTTATAACTACACAATAATATTCGTAACTTCGGAGTAGCATCGAACCGGAAACAATACGTGAACGATTGCGTCCAACACATCGTAACTAGTTTAGTTGCTAAACGTGATTGTTGATGACGTAGTGTTGCTGCGTGTGGGAACACTTGTCATTCGCTGGTAATGTAATGGAATATTAATGAGTTATTAGGATTATAAATTTGCATACATTTGGTATTGTATTGAAGAATATTAAGATCATTATTACCACCAATTATTGTACAATTATAGTACCTTTGCTATGTATTTAAATATGCTAATTAATATTTAATGCAGTCAAACCGTGAAGGATCATCATAGGGTTTCATACACAACTGCAGTTGTACTCATAGCTTAAGGTTTTTACGTGAGTTCTAAAAATCCTCAATATTAACGATAGGGAAGAAAAAGTGTCAATTTATATTATGCGCACAATAAAACAAATATTTAGGCGCCTGCTAGTCGTATAACATAATAATTTTTCGACTTGTTGTGCGTTGAATTTTTTATAAACTGTTATGTCAAAATCTGAAATTGGTTACATTACTTTGAGGATATTTTGTAAATCCACTCTAAGAAACCGACATTAATCATTAAATTAATAAATTCCATATATTTACACTAGAAATCAACAAAACTAACACACACACTAACAAACGATCTAAAAATATATAGGGTCGTAAAATCCCCAAGCGATACTGAGCTCATTCAAGACGATCTTAATAGACTCAATGAGTGGTGCAATGACAACGGCATGGTCATGAACTCAAAAAAGTGTTATCATATTAAATACACCAGAAAACACAACATCACTGATTCCTCATATCATTTAAACGGTGATAACCTAGAGGAGGTTACGGAGATTCGTGATCTTGGTGTAATCTTGGACGCTAAACTCAAGTTTGCAGCTCACATTGACGCCGTTATTAAAAAATCTGCTACAATGCTTGGCTTCATTAAGAGAAACACAAAAGGATTCCTATCGCCTCAGACAAAAATTATTTTATATAACGCTCTAGTACGTAGCCACCTAGAATTTGCGTCAGTGGTGTGGAATCCCCAGTACACAAATCTCTCACAGCGTATTGAGAGTATCCAGCGGTCTTTTACAAGGCACATGGCTTACTACTCCTCGGGTATCTCGCATAGAGCTACTTATGACGTACGGCGTAAGTTCTACAAGCTGGAATCACTACATACCCGTCGCATTATTACTGACATTACTTTTCTAAAAAAGCTTCTCTCTGGCAGTTTAGACTCTAGTGGTCTGCTCAGCGAAGTACGATTTAATGTCCCGTCCCGATATCCGCGATACGCCATCACTAAACCCCTCCATATCCCTACATGCAGAACGAATCTCTTGAAGCATTCACCTCTTCCTCGAATTTGCGCGGAATATAATAGATTATGCACCAAAACAGATATTGATATTTTTCACGACACAATACCATCAATCAAAACTAAAATAATTCAGCATCTGACGTAATAACTCGCGTACAATTTATTAAACCCTGTCTGAATTTTTGTTTAACATATTAAGTAGTTTATAAATAAATAATAGTAATAACATAGTCTGTAGCAAAATGTTGTTCACGCCTATAATTGGCATGCACACATGTCATGTTCACTTATAAGATAACACTTATATAAAAATTTGTGTGTAATGCTGTTGGTGTGTAAATAAATAAATAAATAAAACTACCTTATCTACACACACACACACACACACACACACACACACACACACACACACACACAAAAACACATGAGGACGTGTATGCATTTAACTCACTCAACTCGTTCGACTTGTGATTAACACATACCAAGGCTGTAGGTTAATAGATACTTCCAAAGATTTACCTATTCAAAATCCCTCTTATTTAACTTTCAACACTATAAAGTCCATAACATTATCAGCACATTTATCTTGTATACGACTACAATAAGCCGTTTATCCGTTCGTCCACTTTAGTACACAGTTTAATCCAGCGAGATTAGCAACCTCCATTTATCTGAAGCCATAACAGGTCATTGAGCAATTTTCCCGGGCCTTATCCGTATCTGGCAAACGAATCAGCGCCTCAAATAATCATTGTACGTAATCACGGTTTGACTGTGTTGAATATTATATGGAAATACTAAATACAGTAGATAGTGTTGCCACTGCTGAGAAATACTAATAGCCGATTTCACCAATGTCGTATAAGTCTTATTCCCGGGATAAGTAGTCAATTACTCGCGGGTAAGCCCATTTTACGTTTCACCAACATATAAAATCTCTATATGAAAGTATACTAGAGTCAAATCATATTATATGTGACAGGATGACACATGAATTACATGTGAGAACTGATACATACATACATGCAAGCCGAAATCATATCCGTCCTTGTCTTTACACCGTAGTCGCACATAACAGTTTTTTGTACGCATAATACAAAGTATGTATAAATAGCGCGTACCGGTTAAACCGAAACATACATCTTGAGATGCACATACGTTTCGGTTTACGGTACCTGGACAGTTGACTGTACGTAGATGATACATACTCAACTGAATTTGATATATTTCAAAATACAGTCCGTGATTAAACAAACAACCCAACCCCTGTGACCTGAATCGAATGAACACCCCAAGCTGACCCGACACCTGGATGATAATGGCTTCGATACAATTTGATAAATGATCGCCACCTGTCAAAGCCTACTGTAGCCTAAAAACGTTAAAACAAACGGCAGTATTGAATTTAATCGCCGGATTTCTCGTCAGCTTCAAAAAACATCTGAAAAAGGAGTCTTTAAACTGACACAGTTGATAGCACCAGTGGGAGCAAAAATTCCTTGCTTTTTCAAGTGATTGTAAGTGTTTCTTTCTTTTTCTTTATAACCCCTGACTCTCGCACTGCTAGACTCGGGTCTTTCTTAGAATATGAGGGGTATATGCAATAGTTAGTGTTTGCTAACTAAGTACCAATAAACTCGAGTAAAATGTTTAATACGGGTTGCTGATGCACTGTCCGACAGGCAGAAATAGTGCGAGTTTCCCGCTTTCTTTTTGTCCGGCAATGCATAAATGTGACTTGAGTGTTTCTGACGTCCATTGGAAACGGTGACCGCAGACTCGTCTACGTAATCGTCGGTCAGCAATAGCCGTGTGGTTGAACGTTGGACTGCCGAATCGGAGGGTCCGGGTTCAAACCCCGCATGCACCACTAATTTTCAAAAAATATGTGCGTATTAAAAATTTAATTATCACTTGCTTCGGTGAAGGAAAACATCGTGAGGAAACCTGCACACCTGAGAGTTCTCCATAATGTTCTCAAAGGTGTGTGAAGTCCACCAATCCGTACTTGGCCAGCGTGGTGGACTATGGCCTATACCCCTCACAGTGTGAGAGGAGACCCGTGCCCAGCAGTGAAACAGTTATGGGTTGTGATGATGATGACAGGTATTTTTCTTTGAAAATTAAATTTTATTGGCGATGTTTGAGCTAGTTACTGGAGCCGTGTAAATGCGCCAAAAAATATTTCCAATAAATTTTAACGTGTAAAAATATTCTTTTATGAACGAGAATACTGCTGATGCTCTTTTAAAGGCAAAATAGGTAACTATATATTATATAAATGGTACCTACTATCAGCCGTCATCATTGTACGATGTTAATATCCTGGTATTGTGGTTAGGTATGTAACGCGCGTACCATATTTGAGCGATCGTTTATTGTAACTACCACCTTGGCATTGCTTCAGGAAACCTTAGCCTTTGAATTCACATTCGATAATTATATATCAATTATACCCCAAACGTACAACATTATTGAAAATTGACTATTAGTTCATTCAAAGATTAATCGAATATCCATCCGGACAAACTGACAAACATTAAAAGTAGATAATAAGTAGAGGTTTTATATTTTGTATTTAGCATACAAAATTCGCTAAATTCGTCCCATTTGCTCTTAACTTTTATCTGTAAAGTATTAAAATCCTCGCCATCAAAAAACTCCAAGGCAGTACAATTTTATTACTGTTTGTTATCAAATTAAGATTTGAGTCACGTTGCTACCTAATGTTCGTTTATGTCAAGAATTTCTGAAACAAAATATTATTATTTTCGATTTGTATTCGGTTTTGGAAGTAGGTAGCCACATGGTTCGCGGTACAATCCCTTGTTCTGACACGATTTCGAGACGTGATCTGTTTATATCGCCCTTTTTACACCGGTTACCCTCAAGTGTCTCACGTAACGCGAAAATCATATGCGTATGCACACTCAATTTGTTTTATAAACTCGTAACATTGCGTAAGGAAAAGGTAGTTGAACATTTTTAGTTTTCCGCAGCCAAATGGCAAATATTACATATTTATAATGTCGTCTTTTTCCCCATGTTCCGTTTTACTAATACTGATGAGATTTTAATAGTTCGCTTGCCCGCAAGAATACTGTATTAACCCTAAAAACTTAATTTTTTAGGAGAAGCGATTAAAGCTTTTAACTACAAATATTGTGGTACTTTCTTACGAGAGGGATATTGACACAACTTTCGTAATTTGCTTATTCAGGGAGCAAACGATTTTCGACCTCATTCAAAAGGTAGAACGTACTTTTTTTATTCGAACTGTATCATAAGTCAGTTAGTGCCAAATTTTGACTTAATATTGTATTTTTCCGGACAAGCGAGTTGTATTCTATGAATCTCTCTATGTAACTGATATAACACAAACATGTTATTTTGTCCATTGCCACCCGCGACACGGGGAATCCTACTGCTGGGATATGAGTGTGTTAGCGTTTATTTATTTAATTAATTTCATCCTACAGTACGATTCCTTGTCGCATGGATAATCACAAAGACCTACGACCCGTGTACATCAAATTATCTGTCAAAAAATCGTCTGAATCGAACCCAGAATCCCTAGCTCAACAGATAGGGTCTGTACTAAATGAGCTGCGGGGTCATGACATTAATAAAATGATAATTATTTCCATGAATATTCATTATAACATGTTATAAGTAAACAGTGATAATGTATTTTGGTTCGAAAATAATTTCCAGGTCAATACGGAATGAAATAAATTCATTGTATCGAAACAGAATGTTTCATTCATTTAAGGAAAATTATTTACAAGCGAATCATAATAAACTGAATGTTGTTTAATTTATAATACATTTACTTATTGTTATATTTTATCTTCGTTATTTATTTTCCAGTTTCGGTGGGCAACAGTTTTCACAGGAACATATAATACCTACGTTCTATTTTTATATTCTTCAGGCAAATGAAAAGTAGATTATTTCATTGTAATTCCCGCTAGTTGCCATTTTTTTTGTATTGATGGTAAACAAGAATAATAAGGCGTACTTGATTATGATCACCAACTCCCATACACATCTGCAATATTACAATCATTACCAACGTGTTGTTGATTTTGCCAAGTAACGCTCGTTAATTGGCTCTGAAACACGTTGAAAAAA
The DNA here is from genome assembly GCA_905404295.2 of Ochlodes sylvanus. Classification (NCBI taxonomy): domain Eukaryota; kingdom Metazoa; phylum Arthropoda; class Insecta; order Lepidoptera; family Hesperiidae; genus Ochlodes; species Ochlodes sylvanus. The sequence continues at coordinate 3,600,743 of FR990133.1, read as the reverse complement.
TATTTGACGATTGATTTTAACACGAAAGACGCTAGTTTTACCTTGTTTTAACCAGTTTTGGCCAGTTTTATCCAGCCAGAGATTTTAATGACTTTACTGCAGTCCATATACATTACGTTACACAAACACGTGCAAAATGCGGTTGTGTGAATAAGGTAGCCGCATATCAATGAGTCGAAGTCAGAATGTTATATTTCAAAGTAATATAACACTGATATCTAGTGAAAAAAGACCCCTGACACATGGGTTTCTAGAGCTCTGGTGGAGATTGGTGGTAGAATTATTTGCCGTTAAGAATGTTGGAAGTTCAGGTTCTTATTCCACCCCATAGGCCTCCGATATGGTGTAACGAATGTTAAAACGCTATCGATTTTACGACGAAGCATCAACCCTGTAAGGTCCCGGGTTTGATTCCTTCCTGGAACAGATATTTCAGTGAAAGATTTGTTTTTGGGTCATGTATGTCTCAGTTGTGAATAATAATAATATCAATGCCATTCGCAACACAAAATATTTTGTTACAGACATGAGAGAATTTTAGCGTTTTGCCTTTTACAAAATACTAAGTTACATGGCCATACCTTTAGACCTAAAATTAATTAATGCTTACATAGAAATGTAGCAAAATTATTTTCGAGCCACAATTTTTACAATGATGATGTTTCTTTGTTGGAAGATAAAAATATACGCAAACCCCTGGACGCCCTAGATCCATGAGATATCTCTGATTAAATAAAGTAAATTTAATTAATAGATTTCAGACTCCTTTCATAACGGATTATTCTCTGATGTGGTACCAGGTGGAGTATAATTTCGAGAGGCAATTTTTCTGTGAAGTTTTAAGGTTTTAAATGATACTAGAAGTAATGCACTTTACACACTGTACACTTTCATCATTAGTTAATGGGAAAGAAGTGCAAAAAGATGATTTTTTATACTAGTACAATCTTAAGTGCATTGTACATTGTACAAATGCATTTAATTCCCTGACTGTTCCAGACATCAGAAATCGACCCAGACAGGTCTGGGTGTATATATTTTTTTCTTTTTTTGCCTTTGTGTGTTGTCCATGTCACCCACGACACAGGGAACATCAATGTGGGCTATGAGTGTATGAGTTATTTATAATTTTCTTCCGTAGTCCCTGGAGATTGGTGCAAGCCAAGACTAAGAAATTTACAGTATATGCGGCATACGATACAAATAAGTACAGACTCTATAATATCGTGGGGTCGCAAACGTCCACACGAGTCGCGTACTACCGTCGACTATTGACTTGATTATAGTTGTATCTTATCACAGACATGTTTAACTCATACAGAGATATTAGTGACACTGTTTTTAATAAATTAATCTGCTATTATCAAATTTAATGCTTTCTGCACTCGTTCTCTAATTAAAAAAACTCTGTGGTGTTTGGTATTTACATGGTAAGTCCAAAAAGCTAGTTTTTCAGTACGAGCATTTTAAAGTTTAAAAAATTGCTACAAATCGGAATAAAGTTTAAGTGAAACAAATTATAGTTTTTGTTAGGGATAGTAAGCGGACTGTATTTCTATACTGACCTGGAGCCCCGCGCTGATGGTATCGCCGTAAGTCCTGGTGTCTTTCGGATAGGCTTCAGGCAAGTGGAGATCCTTAGGTGCGAATTCCCCGAACTCTTCTCGGTTGGTGCGGACACGGGATATTAGTATGCACGACACTGGGCACTTTAGACCGTTCAGACTAGCTTAATTTTGGGTATTGTCGCGAGATAGTTGCGTACGCGACGGCGGTTATGAACGCACTTTTTGCCATTGTAGGCGAACAGCGCCATCTCGGGGCAAGTCGGAGCAAGAAAAACAGTCCAACTTGTAGATAATGAATATAGATTAAATAAAGAATTTCTTTATGGATGGTGCATTCTGAATATGAATAGGAATAGTATAGAATAGTACGGAACATGCCGCCGACCTTAAAATACGGCGTATTTTAATATAGAAAATGTATAATGTATGTATATGAGTTAAGCTTGTGATAATAATACTAATGCTAGGATACTAACTAAGTACTAGAACTAAGTAAAGAAGTGTAGAAAGTGTTAGTCTTCTATAGGTAGAGGACAAATTTTCACAACGGGACGTTGTGTGTATGTGTTGCCCATGCGAAGGGTTACAACACGAATAATTCCGTCGCGACCCGGGTGTACACGGTGAACGCGAGCTAATTGCCACTGCATCGGTGGCAGGGAATCGTTTTGAACGAGAACAACAGTACCTTCGGGAAGAGAGGTAACTTTGTTGTGAAACCATTTAACGCGTTGCTGGAGTTGCTGAAGGTATTCTCGACTCCAGCGCTTCCAGTAATGTTGATACATTTGTTGTACCAATCTCCATCTGTCAAACTTGGTACAGTTGATGGAGGAAAAATCATATTCAGGCACGGAAGTGAGCGGTTCGCCAATTAGAAAATGGGAAGGAGTGATTGGAAGTGGATCCGTAGGATCGCTGCTCATGACGCTAAGCGGCCGTGAGTTCAACACTGCTTCAATTTGGCAAAGTAAAGTATTGAATTCATCGTAGGTCAATATTTGAGAACCTACAACGCGATGTAAATGTTGTTTGAAACTCTTTACACCAGCCTCGAAAATCCCTCCCATATGAGAAGCATATGGGGGTTGGAAGTGCCAACGTATATTTAAATTTGCACAAGAACTTTGAATGTCGTTATTTTTTAAGAAAGTAAATAATTCTTTTAAATACCTATCACAACCTACGAAGTTGCGTCCGCAATCCGAATATATATCGGAACAAAGTCCGCGTCGTGCCGTGAAGCGGCGAAGAGCGGATAAAAAAGCCTGAGTCGTTAAATCTGGAACAAGCTCCAGGTGAATAGCTTTTGTCGATAGACAAACGAAAACACAGACGTAAGTTTTAAATATTTTAGCATTACGAACTCGATTGACCTTAGTTTGGAAGTAGCCTGCGTAGTCTACGCCTACATGAAGAAAAGGACGTAAGGGACGTACGCGTGCTGCTGGCAACGGTGCCATAGGAGGTGGCAGTGCCGCCGGCCTGGTGCGGAAGCATCGAATACAACGTCGCGTGCGATGACGTACGGCGTCGCGGGCGGAAAGAATCCAGTACCGTTGCGAAAGTAGAAACTGTAAGGTCTGAGGACCAACGTGTAAATGTAAAACGTGAAAATGGTCGATAATTAAGTACGTAAGAAAATGATTTTTCGGTAAAATCAATTGATGTTTAGCTTCGTAATCTAAATTAGAACGTTGAATACGACCGCCGACCCTGAGAAAACCGGCATCGTCTATGAACGGTTTTAATTTTTGAATGTTAGTAGAACATGTTTTATTATTTTTAATCTTTTGAATGTCTTCGTAAAAGACTTCATTTTGAGTAAGAAGAATTAATCTATCGAGAGCAAATTTCGTCTCTTCGATTGAAATATAATTATTTTTGTAAGACTTTGCTTTTAAACATTTGTTATAGAAACGGAAAATGTAAGATACTACTCTAATGAGTTTACCTAACTTTGAATATTTATTTAGAAACTGTATAGAAGTTTCATTCTTTTGATCCGTCACCAAAACATGAGTACGACGTTCCTCCCTTGTAACGTAAGTAGGTAATAGCTGAGGCCATTCCTGTTCAGGTTGCTTTAGCCAAGCGGGACCTGAGAACCAGAGTTCACGATTTAACTCAGAAGGGAAAACTCCGCGCGAAGCAGCGTCAGCGGGGTTATCCGCGGAACGAACGTGACGCCACCGTGAGGCGGGAACGCGACTTAATATCATGGTGAGACGATTTGAAATAAACGTACGCCACTCGCTTGACTCGTGGGACTGAAGCCACGCTAGTACTACGGACGAATCTGTCCACGTATAGACATCGTTTATAGTGACGTAGTCCTTGTAAGTGTTAACTACATGATCAATTAATTTGGATAAAATTAATGCGCCCAATAATTCGAGGCGTGGAATAGTTAATCGTGCAAGGGGTGCAATTTTTGTCTTTGCTATTACAAGAGAAGTAAATACCCTACCTATATTGTCCGTAAGACGAATATAAACAGCGGCGGAATACGCTTTCTCAGATGCGTCTGAGAAACCGTGGATCTGAATAGAATTATGTAATGGAATGACTTGACGAGGTAACGATAAGTCAGAAAGCAATGCTAGTTCTGTAACGAATCTGTACCATTGATTGATTATATTCGGTGGTGGGGTTTCCTCCCATCCAACACGAGAAGCCCATAAGGATTGAATAAGAATTTTGCCGATAATTGTAACCGGAGAAAGAAAACCTAGCGGATCGAATATCTTTGAAATTTCACTTAATATTGAACGCTTAGTACATTTTTTATCGAATTTACATTGTACATCGTAAGAAAACATGTCCGACTTGGGTGTCCATTTCAACCCTAACACCTTGACCGTCGTGTCTCCATCAAGTGATGAAATGACCAGAGCCTCCTGATTACTCGTACTACCTTCAGCGAGTGAAGCTAACAGAGATGGATGATTGCTCGTCCACTTACGAAGCTCGAATCCACCGGCTTGGCACAACCCTATCAGGTCTCGCTGCAAAGCGAAAGCATCGTCTAGGGTATCTGCACCAGTGACCACATCATCAACGAAAACGTCATTGAGGAGCACATGTTTCGCACGAGGCCACCTGTCACCTTCGTCGAAGGCGAGCTGTCGCATGACACGTAACGCGAGATAAGGAGCAGAACTAACCCCAAATGTTACGGTACAAAGTTTGTAGTCTCGTATTGAGTCGTTTGGATGTTTACGCCAAAGAATTCGTTGATATTCGCGATCCTTCTCGTGAATGTTAATGAACCTATACATCATTTTGATATCAGAAGTAAATACAATATTATGAATACGAAATTTAAGAAGAACGGTTACAATATTTTGTTGAAGTTTAGGGCCTGTCAACAGGTTATCATTTAGTGATCGACCGTTGGTCGTTTTGCACGAAGCATTGAAAACGACTCGCACCTTTGTAGTAGCAGAATCTTTGCGTACCACACAGTGATGCGGAAGATAATAAAAATTACAAGTCTGACCAGTATGATCAGTGCTTGTGGAATCGGAAGCTAGTTCCATGTGCCCAAGGTCTAGGTACTCTTGAAGACACTTGTGGTAAGCCAGTCGTAGACTTGGATTACGCAATAAACGGTTTTCCAATTTATGGAAAAGAAAAAGTGCGTTTTCACGCGAACTACCTACCTAACAGCGGAGCGTCAGGTTTGAAAGGTAAAGCTACCGAATAGCGGCCTGATGAGTCTCTCGTATGCGTCTCGTCGAAAATCGATTCACATAGCTGCTCATCAGCCGTGAGAAGTTGGGTTTCAGGGACTTCTTCGAGTTCCCAAAAACGCCGAAGCTCGGTTTCAGTATGAAACGAGGCTACACACACGTTCAGAGACGGTGTGGAACAGAAAGGTACTCTGCCGGAAAGCAGGTAACCGAAAATACTATTTATGGCAACAGGAGTACCGCGAGGTCCTATGACGTTATCGTGCAAAAGGATCGTATCGCTGTAGTCTCCTCCTAGGAGCAATTCAACGGCTCGGTCGGAAAATAGTTCCGAGTCCGCGAGGGGTAAGTTACGAATGTGAGTGAAGTATTCACTTTCACGGAAATCATATTTTATATTAGGAATGTAACTTGTAATTTTTGAAATAACATGAGCATTAATCGTTACTACAGGTTCTAGCTTGTTGTGTGGTGTCAGATCACAACATACCATCCCGTGGGATCGCACCGAGTCACCCTGGCCCACGCCCGAAATGTAAATAGAAGCATCGGTACGATGGCGCGATAGACCTAAACGTTGTACACACGCTTCAGTGATTAGCGATGTTTGTGAACCGGGATCGATGAGTACCCTGATAGTGGAAGGTTTAGATGAAAGGCAATCGTGATGACGTACATCCACAACAGCTGTTGCGAGGAGCACGGAGTACTCCGTCTCGCGGAAACCGTCACCGCGCGCAGAACGGGGTTCAGCCGCGCAACTTAACGCGCTAGCGGCGGGGGGACATGAATTAGATTCACTATTTAAATTATCATGAAGCGAGGAATGATGTCTTGCGTTGCAATGTTTACAATTAAAACGCGATTTACATTGTAAAACGTTATGTCCTTTTATAAGGCAATTAAAACAAATGTTATTATTTTTAACGAAATTGCTACGTTCAGTTAAACTGAGTTTAGAAAAATTATCACACCTTTGTATTGAATGTGAATTATGACAATATGCACAAGAAACCGGTTTGTTACCGTTCTTAGCAACGTTATCTTTATGCATCGTAGAAGCGCAAAGTGTAGGAAACGAAACTTGTTTATTATTGAATGGAACGGACTGATATTTAAACGCTCGCGGAGGAAGCGCGCGAGAGGCGTCAGACGAGCGGTTCGGAGCCGCGCGCGTTGCAGCGCTCGCCGCGCCGGCGCGGCGCCGCCGACCGTAAAGCGGTCCACTAACGGAACTGAATTTGACATGACTTCACTTGTAGTCAACTCTTTCTCTAAGAAATCGAATAATTCACTAAGTTGCGGTATTTCCGCGGGAGAATGTAAAGATTGTTCAAAACGTTTACGAATGTATGTAGAAAGTTTACGCAATATTATATTTAAAATAATGAAATCCCATTCGAGAACTGGAAATTTAATAACCCGTAAGGCAGAAAGGTTCTCGTGGCAAACGTTTAAAAGGTTACGAATACCCTTTTCACATAAATGACTTTTATTCGACATCGGTTCGAGATCTAATATTTTATCCAAATGCTTAGTAGCGATTATTCTTTTGTTTTCGTAACGATGTTGTAAATATTCTAAGGCTGTGACGTAATTGTCAGCTGTTAAAGGAATAGACTTAATTAAGTCGTATGGTTCACCTCGTAAAGAAAGTAATAAATATCGAAACTTTTCAATATCTGATAAGTTCTCATTTTTGTTAATTAACGAATCAAATAAATCAAAAAATGGATTCCATGATGTGGGATCACCACGAAATTCGGGTAAAGAAAGAGGAGGTAAATTTACCTTAGGTGATACATATCCGTGTGACGTGTTATGTTTATCATTGGAGTGTTTAGCCTTTTGGTCTAAATCGTTTAATTTATAAGATGCACTTTTCACATCGAAAAATAAATTTTTGAAACGGTTTCTATTTTCAAGTTGTGTATCGGAATCAAACGTCTCCGATTTAATTTGAAGTTTTTCTATTTTAGTTTGAATTTTAGTGAAATCCTTTTTTAAGGTTGATAATTCAGAAATTCTAGCCCTAAATTGATCTAGGTCATTACTGTAATATTCCAACATTTCTTCCAAATCATTAAATATATTACGACGTTCAAATTCTAATTGCGTTAATTCGTTATTCATGATGAACCGCTAATGAAAAATTTCAAACAACAAAAATAAGAAAATATAATTAGTTAAAGTTAATCCAATGAATAGGATGCTTTATTCGACGTCACTCGGCTCACTATGGCGCGACCGAATGAAATGAAACGAATGAGTATTTGGTATCTACCTGCGTAAACGCAAGTAATGAAAATGTTAAAAATCGATACGACTATAAATTTTATATTATGTATGTGTATGGTTTGTAATACTATTGTGAATGTTAATTTACAACAAATGTATTTGCAAACTAACTGATGCGAATGTAATTCGACACCGAATCACTTCCGTTGAGGCTCAGAAATACTAAATAATACGAATATTATGTAGTGGAAATTGTCCTAACGTGAAGTGTACAATAATATTACGGCATGAAATGAATTAATGAATCTTGCACGTAGTACAAGGGAAATATTAATTCAACGTTAATACGTTAAATTACGAAATAAGCTAGCCTTGCCTATGCAAACTAAAGATTCTTGCACGTAGTACAAGGGAAATTATGGTGAATTTGTCACCGAAATGATTTCGACGTTAATATGAATACGCGAATTTAGATTCTTTGTGCGTAACACAAAGGGAATTTTTATTTTGCAAAATGGCGGGTATGCGTTTGATATGATACGACGCCGAAGTAAATTTGCATGTAATACAAATTTGGATTAAAGAATGCACCAATCAATAAAGAATCCGGCTCGAAGGACCACAAATTATGTTAGGGATAGTAAGCGGACTGTATTTCTATACTGACCTGGAGCCCCGCGCTGATGGTATCGCCGTAAGTCCTGGTGTCTTTCGGATAGGCTTCAGGCAAGTGGAGATCCTTAGGTGCGAATTCCCCGAACTCTTCTCGGTTGGTGCGGACACGGGATATTAGTATGCACGACACTGGGCACTTTAGACCGTTCAGACTAGCTTAATTTTGGGTATTGTCGCGAGATAGTTGCGTACGCGACGGCGGTTATGAACGCACTTTTTGCCATTGTAGGCGAACAGCGCCATCTCGGGGCAAGTCGGAGCAAGAAAAACAGTCCAACTTGTAGATAATGAATATAGATTAAATAAAGAATTTCTTTATGGATGGTGCATTCTGAATATGAATAGGAATAGTATAGAATAGTACGGAACAGTTTTATATATTTATATTATGATAAGGTATTAATTTGCGAAAGAAAAATTTAAATAATATATTTAGTTTTTGAGATAAAAGAAGAAAAAATAAAATAAAACATTAATTTTATGAACTTATCATTATTTGAGCAAACAATAACCTTCAATCAGTCTCTTGTTTCATTATGTGACTAGGTAGGTATCTCTACTTTTATTTTTTACTCAGTCAACAAATAATAGGTACTAATAACTAACTAACAATAGGAAAGCCACAACAATATACTAATGTCATATTATAACAAAAAACATTAACCTCCTTTTAGTTTTTTGTTATTAATTAGGTTCTTATTTCATAAAAATCCGATTTTTATTATTTAATAAAAATCCTCTTCGCTGTCTGTCACTCACGTTGTTGACGAGATGCTCTTGATGGAGTATGTGGTAGTAATTTGTAAAAGTCATGATATATTGGATCAATGAACGGTAGGAAGTTCAGGATATCTTAATGTTTCAAATAATCAATATTAATGGGTTCATTGTAAGCTGACGCCAAGTCTATTTCGGCAAATGGGATAGTTATTCTCCTTCTTTTTATAGAGAAAAAACGAAACTCTTCATATTCTGTCAATGTGTATTTAAACCCCACGTCATTAAACTTTTCATACCACAACCAAAAAATACTATTCCATGCAAATGATGTCTTATCTTTAGCAGTATTTTTTGTAATAAAGTGAGTTGTAATAGAGTGAGAAATAGTGCTGCTCCTTGTTTTGATAAAATATTTCAATAGCCGCATGATTTGTATCGCATTCTAAATGAGTGTGGCCCGATGTGAGAAATTTGTGATGGATTTTCTTTAAGGATGTTTTAAGTTCTAATACTATCAATCTAATACTTATCATAATCTTAACAAAATTTGTCCTTTAAAATGTTTGGTCAAACAGTGATAAATACACTTATTATGAAATAACCCATAAAATTACTACGGACTCGTATTGCAACAATAGGTAAGTTATTTTAAATATATTGTATCAAACAAGATAATTTTTTTTTGGATTTGTCAGTAACAGATCAAACTATTTTGGGTACTTCTACTTATAGAAGACTTACATTGAATAGACCAAAAAATAGCTAATTTTATTTAAAGTATGGGTGACAAAATAACAGAAAATGACCATTTTTGGACTTATCATGTAAATACCAAACACCACAGAACTATAGGTACTTGCCTCTCGCGGGGTAGTCAATCAATTTTCTCGCTTACATTTTCTCGTCGTTAGTTCGACAAGAAACGGCATTGTGTGAGAAATCTAGGTTAGAGCCACTTTTAAAGGTCCGGGCTAACGTATTTATAGGAAAGTCGATTGGAAAGGCTGCCGCGAAAAGGGGTTAAGTACACCGACATGTGGTGACACTTTTGACTTACACTTAACAAAGTGGATAAAGCTATTAAGAAGTGTATTGATGATGATATAGTTCTTTTTAAATGGAAGTTGTGTTGCCATTTTGTTGTCAGTTTTTTGTTACTGTATAAATTAACACTACAAGAGTTGTAACACGACTTAAAACCAATATAACAGAATTTTTTAAAAAGAAGAGAACACTACGAAGTCTTCGTTTCGTATGTGAAGTTTACAATAAACCTTTCCGATAGAAAAAACCGTGAAACGTTACAAAAAGGCGAGATTGGATGTAACAAGAATTGTGGACAATATTAAATTGTTTGCGTTGCAAGGACCGTTCACTTTTATTAGCGTTTATTTATATTGAAATTATAAAGTCAGTAGTTTTAAAACCTTACATAATAATATCATGCCTTTTTTACTTCCATTCACGTCTGACTGGTAGAGAATGCAATTAGGTACTAAGTTTTTACCCTCGTATACCCTAGTTTAAGGTGTTAGAAATTAAATAAGTAATATATAATAATAATAATATGACAATAACAGTCAGAACAGTCACGAAGGATATAATGCTTACGATTTTCCGACGTTCAGTGCTTCATAAGAATCGATTGTAGATATTATTTAAAATGGCATCCTATCTATCCAAAGTTTATTCGGGGATAATGACTTACGAAGTGTGTGGGGAATGTCGCTTCCTATCTGATATGACTGCCCGGCATGGCGCGGCGGTGTTATTATTGTTGACGACTGGCGAAAGTCTCAAGTTCAGTGGTTATCATGACGGACTGCCACTAGAAGGGTCGTGCGTTTGTGCTCAGCGAGGCGGAAATTTGAAGTAGGTACGTTTAAATGATGATGACGTTACTTCTTGACTTCGTTTCCACCTTATGGTAAGTTATGTTATGACAGTAATAAACTTATACCTACAAGTTAGTTTGTTCTCAATATATATCTGTCTTAAAAGTAGAAATGTGCTGATATTGTCATTGCGACCAGTACCTAGCTGCATCTGGGATGTAGAGCCTTTCTCCATAGCCCAGTTGCAGCTAATAAATGTGAGTAAGGGTAAAAGCCGTAGCCGATTACGTATGATTTGGTACACTTCAAAAACTCTTGCGAACATGGGGAATTCTCAAGCCTCGCCAGATACACACTGGTCAATATTATCTTACACAATTACAGCAAAATTCAATGAAGTACTTACTGTAACTTTATAAAATCGCAAATTTTCTTTTAAAGGTTAAACAAGTACATCCAACAATTTTTATTTTATAAGTATTAACAAGCGACCTACTTAGTAAATACCCGGTTTCATCGTTCATCTCATACGCAAATTTGTGCCAATACTTCAAGTAACTTCCACCATTAGCAAGCCGGTAAAACAAATCAACATAGTTTATGAAACTGTTTAAAACTCTCGGCAGAAGTAGAACACACTCGCATATGAGTAAGTAAAACATGCAGAGCACGAAATTCATACAAGTTCTCTTACTCAGATACGAGTATTTCTTGGATGAAGCTTACTAAGTGTTTCCATACACGTCTACCTTGGTGCCTGAAGGAATTAGTGAACAGTTACTTATTGGCATAATTATTAACAGCATTTAGGCAAGACCAAGTTTTCGCTAAAAAAATATCTTACTTAAATGTTAATTTGATATTTACATATTTTTAATTAGCAAAACATATTGTTAGAACATAAAATATTTAAAGTTTTCATTAAGTACCTCTTTATCTTACTCCCGTCCACATATAACTTACTTCTCACTTATTATTTTCTTACTTAAACTTTATTAGGAACACATACATTGCCTTAATCTAGGGTAGATTGATGGGTTAACAATATTAGTTTTTCATACCGAGATATCACGGTCTCTATTCGATTTTCTTACTCTTGTGGATATCGTTAGTTTCAAACCCTACTTAGCTATGTGATAAGATTACACAAACTTTAGTACGAGGAGGTATTTCAAATATGACTTGTAAATAAATTAATTTTTATTCCTTATTATTTACCATTTATTGTAAAATTTTACAACGAGGGGCATTCTCTACTAGTCAACCCATGATGTTGTTGAGAATGTGGTAGGCGTAAACGCAAATTATTCTTTTATTATCGAATATAAAGAAGGAAAGTAGCCGGCTACAATTTTTTAGAGGCGACCATCTCAGTCCTCAAGGGTAGCAACACATCTGTGACCGAATTATAACGAGACTCTTACTAACATTTACTAACAGGACTATTACTAACAATAACTAACAGGACTAACACTCACTAACAGTCCCTGTCCCAGTCCTTATACTACTAACCAACTAATGTTCTAACACCGTCACCTAACCGGACTAACTATCCCAGTCCCCATATGAGTCTTGTTCTGAGTCGGTCACAGTTGTCATGGGCGGCAGCGGAAGGTGGTGCTGCATGCTCGTTTGCTGCCTTAAATCTATAAAAAAGGTAGGTAGAACTGCACAAAGAAACTGTCATTATTATGTTTGGAATGTAACTTGGAATGTTAAACTTTAAAAAGCTTTAAAATTTTGAACAATGTGTTGTTTTATTCAATTTACAAATTGCAAGAAAGTTTCAACATTCCTCTACAATTCTATATACATAAGTATCCCTACAACCTGGTGGTTACTAGTATCCTTCTGTATTTAAAATTTAGCATACAGCTTAATCTAGAGTCACCATACTTTTAAAATAATACCTACCTACAACAAAAACTATTGGAACTGGTTTAATATAAAATATACTTTATGCAATTTACATTTTATTCCGCCAGAAACGTCTATATTAAACCATATTTCATATTGTAATTCTCCTCGGATAAATTTCATCGTAAATTCAGCATTCGAATTCAATAGAATTTTATTGAAATTTCTTTTCTTGCGGTGGCTTTAACTGCATATGTTGTATAAAATTTTCTAGCGATTTAACGCTTTGGAATGTATTTTTTTCACATTGACAATTTATGAATGAAATTGAAATCTATTTAGGTATACTATAACCCATTAGCGGTGCAGTATAGAGCGCGGACTTTTTAAGGCACGAGACCTCATTATGTAAGAAGATACTTAATTATGCAGGTCTGGAGGTGGCCCCTAAATTGTTGCAGCAAATTAGTCCAAAGATTATTACCCAACCTAGCTGATAGTTGTGGTACCGCCTTCAAGATAAATTATAACTACTTCCGTTTACTCTATGGACTTCAACTTTTGCACATTGCAAGAGGTGGTTATGCAGGTCGGCTTCACAGAACGATAATACCATTAATAAAAATAATGACTTATCCCACTACTTATATCATTATCCGAACTAATGACGTTGGCGTTGTTATGATACAATATAACATCAAACTTAATTTAATTTTGATTCGTGCACGCTAGACGTTTATAAAAAGTTTTGAAAATATAAAAGAAAAGAAGATGAGTACCTACGTGTATTAAATTTTTTACGCAAATAACCTTCAGCGTACATGACATTCTCCTAACTTTGAGAAACTCTTCGACAGCTTCACAATAAACGACTAAACGATAAATGATTTGATAAGGCTTCAAATTATCTTTTCATCATAAACGTTATACGAATATTAAATAAAATATTAAATCAAACATCAGTCGTTCAGAGATAACATTTAAGTAAATCGTCTGGGAAAATTCTGAATTCGATAAGGCATTGACAGCTGAATGATTTGAATGCCCTTGCGAGGCCTAGGTCCCGGGGCCTATAACTAATAGTACTAAGTTCCAATAAGCAGTATAATAGTATTTTGCTTATTGGGACTTAGTTAACCATTGTGTCGGTCAAAAAAGTTCATGAGCAAACCTGCAAACCCAAGAGTTGATCCATAACTAGTTGTTATTATAAACTTTATTTATAATAACAATAAAGCTACACACTCATAAACACTAGTGTAGACTAGGACTCCCTGCGTCGTGGTTGCCACTTTATTAATCATTATTTCCGCGTCGTTCGACCTCGAACCTTCAGACGATTCGGCACGTTAACCATTGCGCTATACGAGTCGTCGCAAGAAAATGATGTTCTTAATTTGGGTGTAATAGTTCATTAACTACTCTTATGGACGCAAAAAAGTTAGTTTTCTTTTTACACATTGGCTTGCTTATGGAATTACCTCGCTCATAAGAGTATTTTTAAAATCTAAGTTCCACTTTCGAATAACAAATTCGACGTTACGTAAGTTATCGGTACTCGCGGGCAGCGAAACATAACCCTTAGGTCGTTTTTAAATAAAATAAAAGTATCGTCGTTACAATTCAATTACTTTATACACCTCAGTTGAAATATAATTATAATTAAATGGTAGTTCTCTGAAAGTCTTTTAATTTATTTTGTTTTCGTTACGCGTCATTTGATTTTTTTGTTGAAAATGTTATGCTGATAAGCAAAAATATTCACAACCTAAATATCACAGTAATTTTTCTAGAAATCATTTTTATAATAAAGTGTTTCAGTTTTCATAAATGATTAAATTTTGCAGACAAACGTCTGTAACCCAGTAACATTATATATTTGCTATATTAATGATATGTAAAACAACTATGTAATCTGGACTACCACTAGGCTAGGTCGTCTTATCGAAATCTTCCTTATTTTTCAAATTTTTTTTTTATTTGTTACTAATATTGAAATCTAATTAAGACGAAGTCGCAAGCCGATGCTGGTCTTTTCACATGTTTTGAACAAGTTTTTGTTTACAAAATTTTCTTCTCGATAAAGTTAGTTTCAGATTATTTACGAATTTTTCTTTCATATTAATGCCATAAATCATTATTGTTTAATTAGATACAAAGAAAAGTTAATGTTGAAAACATTTATAACTCGGTAAATAAATAAATATACTTATAACAAGTGAGTTACATATTTTACAGAGTTTCCCCATTACAACTTTTACAAATTGTAACAAAGTACTCCTTACTTTTACAAATTGTAACAAAGTATTTCTTACTTTAACAAATTGTTACCGCGAGTGAAATAATTGTTACTCAACAGTGTCTTGCTCTTCTACATAAATGAGGGTTGAGTGTTTTGCGTGTATCTTTGTATTTTTAACCTCCGACGAAAAAACGACAGATGTTTGTCTGTGGCATTTTCGAGCTGATTTGATCCAAATGGTTCTTAACTATAATTTAAGAAGATCTGTTCAGGCATTTGATGATCATTAGCTCATTCGACGTCTTTTGTTCCATAACGACTGTTTAGAGGAAACATGTGAGCATATTATGGTCATTGTTACGTAAATGCTTAAGGCAGCTAACATATTTAAGTCGATAAGGTTTAATACTGTATCGCGCCAAATAGCTATCCAATTACCGCATTGTACGTAAACATTTTTTTTTAACTTAGAATTTTATTTTAGACTTAGGTACTATACGTAAGTTCTCCTTAAAAGATAGACATATGCCATCGCGGACTTTATTGTAGACCAATAAAAGAGAAAGATTCAACTCTTACATCGTTTTGTTATATCTCGAAGGAATTAGAATATAATTTCAGTATACGAATGATAATGATGAAATGAATTGCTTACCTAAATTGAAAGTCGAGTCGAGTACAAGCAACTGCATTCTCCGATGTCGTTAAATGAGATCATGCCAGTGTGGTTTAATACATCCGTATCCGCGTTCGGACCGGCCACAACCTACCTATTCAACATCAGTTTCAATTGAAATGCCTCCGTAAGTAATCACGTCTGTAGATAGAGATTCCTGGCTAGAGTTTCACTCTTTGTACTCGTCATTCCTTACATGCAGTCACTGTATTTGTGGCGCAAATGTCTGTGATTCGTGACTTCGCGTCGCTTTTAGCGTTAAGACTTTTAGTTTGCCGTCTGTTTCTATTCTAATCACTTGATCTACAAAGACAATTTGAAACATTGAAACATTCCGGAAGCGACATTGTTTCCTTATTTTCATAGCATATTTACGACTTGCTACTGCGATTAATGCGCAACTATAGAGCAAACACGATATTAAATTCATGGAAAATAAATTAAAAGTAAAAAACTTTTTAAAAACAAGCTTATTTAAATGCGCTAAAAAGAAAAAATAAACTTTTACTTAATAACTTTTACTATCAAATTATAACGTTATTATACAATTTATATTACATAATTATAAGCTTCTCGCAAGATTTAAGTTTACTCGTATTTACCTAGTTTGATGTTATTTAATTTAATCGTTTATCTACACCGGTAGATCTCGCAACAAGCTTTTATATCATATAAATTGTGTAATGAAGTTGCATATTCTATACTTCTTATATTTATTTGATGAAACTAAATAGCTGCTACGATTCTAATATTATACTTGTTAATGCGAAAGTAGCCTTGTCTGTCTGTTACATTTTCACGCTTAACCCACTGAACCGATTGAGATAAAATTTAGTTTGAAGATAGTTTGAAACTCTGGAAGGGATAAAGGATTGTCTCGACAAGACGTTCCCTAGGAATAATTTTTAGGGGATTTAAATTTTAAATTTTCTATGTTTTCAAAACTGGGAGAAGTTCTAAAAATACAATTAACAATCAATCACCCCTACAATTAAACTGAACACAACTGAATTTGAAGCCTAGGTCGCACAGCCTTCCAATTACGAATAGGTCTCCAGGTAAGCGGAATACAGGTTGCCTAGACCGATCAAAGCTATTATTCAATTAATTGGAGTAATCGACGGAATACCTAGCAGCTATCGGTAGTATTGTATTTCAATTAGGTACTGTACCTGGAACATGACACACTCGAACTCAATTAATTTCGGCTTCCTGCAATTGTTAACACAAATTATTACGGAATTTATGCTATGAATCTTTAGGGCACAGGACCGAATCTACCGGACACAGGAATCAACAGGACTTTGTTATGTTAAGTGCCTGTAAATGGTCAAATAGTCTATGCCAATTTGTCACCGCTTTCCTTACACATTTGTAACACAAAAGGTTTCAACGCGTCTCCGCCGGTCAAGAATTTTCGCTACTCACTCTCACACTCACTAACAAAATATTTTATTTTTCATATAAGTAGCACCAGCGCTTTGAATCAATGTAGATACGAGTATAATAAATTACTAAATGTTGCTTGCGGTTTGGTCCGTACGGAATTATGGTAATTGATTTTCATCCCTTAACAAACCGTTTAATCCGTAACAAACTTCAACCATTGCTTTACCCCCTTAAAGGTAAAGTAAGTAAAAAAAACAAAATCTGTACTTAACCGACATCCTCTACTCATAAAATACGTCCCTGCTAAATTTCTTCGTCATAAGTCAAGTAGTTCTCAATATGTTGTGTTTAATCAGTGAGTGAGTATCCTTTCACTTTTATTTAGATTAGTAGTTCGTCCTCGCCTCGATGTGTACCCGCACTCAAAATAATTGCTACTCATTTCAATAAGGCACTAACACAGTAACTTTTATCGGCATCTGGTACCTAGTTAGCCAGGAGTAGTATAAACCAACCCATGCATGAATTCCGAACTGACACTATGACTTCATCCTTGTATAGCAGCGTGTACCATGAGCCGGGGAGGTTGGCACTGAGGAGGTCCAAAGCATACTTCACCACGGATGTGGTGCTCCAGTGCGGATTGGAGGCGGTTTCTGCTTTTGTACGAGGTTATTTTACCTATAATCAATTTTATAAGTAAAAAAATCAAAATGTGTGCAATTTACACGTGGTAGAAGTGAAAAACGAATACTGTCAGTACAACGATTGATGTTTTACTTTTCTCTAAGAACCCGATCTTGGAGCACGGAAGCGGATATTGCTTCCTATCTAATTTTCTCCCACATTAAAATGTGTCTGTCTCTTTTTACTGTCACTTTTTCGCGTCATTTCCGTTTCATCGACTTTCAAATCACAACGATGCTAAAGAAGTTTTCATTTCAAAATAAAAAGACATCGAAATTGAAAAAATCCTAAAACGAATCGTTTGTCCTATCATTAACCCTTTCAGTCGGACATTGCGAAATAGAGATAAAAAGGCTGGTGCGAACTACTTATCTTTATAAAACAGGACCTTCACGAAAGTAACAAGGGTCTAAAGAGCTCCAAATATAGACAAAGGATTCACACAGCAGAATTATTCTTAATCAACACACGAGCAGTAAGGCTTACTCGGGTTGCGGTGAAGCGTGCCTCGCCTCGGAAACACCAGATTGGGAATAAACGTTTTAAGCTTGGATTCCCTTTTTAAAAATCACCTAGATTAGAGAGCGTTACTGGCTTCCCTGGTATTTACGTTAACGCGGTAGTTTTCACAGGGGTTGCTGTTTTTACGTGCAAACTTCAGATTATCGCGAGATGGGTTTAGTAACAGAGTTTTGAATCAAATACAATTTGATAAAAGGTTTCGTACGAGTGAATGGGTGCTTGGTAGGGTTATTTAAGTATTTTATTTTACATTAGGTTTTTCCCATTAACAATCTGGTCACAATAGGTGACGCTTACTTCATTAATGAAACAATAATATGTCCATAAGGATAAATCTTTTACGTTTAAATAAAAGCCTGATACAAATCATATAACTTCAACAATAGCAGTCAAACTGCCTACAACTTGTTTTGAGTACTCCTCAATGCCTTAAGACGGCAATTTATTGAGGCCAAAACATAAATTGGGCTAAAAATGTTAGAGTTGCAAAATATTTAATATCGAATAAATAAAGCAATATCGGATTCAAATAAATCTTGCCGTAAACCTTAGTAGGTCAGACGATGCCTACCGAAGTTATGGCGCTTATAAGCTCAGTGAACTACAAAAAGTAATGGGATTGACGGCTCTTGACATCGTTATACGAATGGCTGAAGTTTCAAACTGGAACTTACGCTTGTCAATACAGATTGATAAATCTGAACAAGATAGTGACCGTAGACAGAGAAGGATGTAGACATCTCGTGAGTGTGGCCAACATGAGACAGCACGAGAAAGTATAATTGTATGTGGCACAAGAAAAATCCTTTGAACAAACCGGCACGCAGAGTGAGACAAAACATCATATTATTCTGTCTCGTTTTTCGTGTTTTTTTCATGTGTGTTTTACGTGTCATTGGCGTAAGTTGTTCCTTTTCTTGTGTGAGTGCGATAGGTCTATAATCTTGTCTGTCTACGATAGTGACCGATAGATTGGATTACGCTGAAGACGAAGCGAAGGTTGTCATTGACGTAGTTCAGGTATGAATGAGTCCAGTATAATTTGTAACAATAAAAATAATAATGTTTATAATATAATTCGCCACCAATCTGCACTGGAGCAGCGCGGTGGAGTATCGTCCAGGCCTCCTCAATGGTGAGGAGGCTTGTGCTAAGTAGAGAGCAATTAGTAGGTTGTAGCCAATATAATGCATCGATAATACGAGTATAATCCTTACGTGCAGAGATCTACAAGGAGTAGGAAGGTCGGCTTCTATCGACTGTTACGACACCCTGGTCACCGGCAGAGGATTAGGTGTCAGTATCCTAGGCCAATCTAGTATGGCGCAACGACCTACTTATCCGAATGATGTTATAATCTTAAAGAAAAAAGTAAGTATACCTTCATCATAATGTACATTTGAAAACAATTTAAGTATCGTTATCCAAGAGAGCATTCACACTCAGACTGAGGGAAACTCGTTAAAACTTTATCACGAGAAAGTGCACCATAGTCGGTTCCATTATATTTTTAACAAAACTCAACTTTACAAGGCAAAGAAATGAAGTCATTGAATCCTATTAAAAAAGTTGTGATTACCTTTCAAGAACGTTTGTTGTTTGAAGTAACACAAGACATTATTATATTTCTGAAAGTAGATTTAAGGCTTGGACTGTCCTTAGGACCAAGTCTACTCGTATTTCCCCTGCTCGTGTTTACCTTATACCTCTTATATTCGAATGATGTTTATCGATTATGTATGTGTCTATACATAGACACATACATAATCGATAAACATCATTAATAATAATAATACTGGTGGTACTATTAATAATAATAATACGCTCTTTATCGTACACCATAGCAAGGAATGAACAAAAAAGACATTTGTACAAAAAGTAATACCACAGGCGGTCTTATCGCTAAAAAGCGATTTCTTCGAGACAACCTTATGGTAAGGAGTATATTTAAATTTAGTATATTGTATGAATAAACAACATAAATATATTATAAATAACTTCATACATACTATTTAGTACATACATACTAAATACTATGTATGTATGTAGTTATTTATCTATTTATGTATCTTGTTGTGTAATTTGTCCTATTTTATTTTAGCGTTTATTTATGTGTTGTCCATGGCACGCAGCTGACAATCAATCCTAGTGACGGAGTATGATTGTATGAGTTATGATTGGTAGCATTATTTACTTATTAATTTATATAATAGGCACGGCTATCTATTGGACTACAAGGTCGTCACAATAAACCAATCGAACGTTTTTTGCTTACATCCAGTCTTGTTCAACAGTACAGGAAAGTGCAATTTGCTGTTTGTTTGTGAATTACATGAGCGGATTCCTTGAAACATAATTTCCCTTTTAGCATCAGTCAGCTGAGGGGACTCAGAGCTGAAGCCGTTTGTAGCAAAATGAATTATTTATTCGAATTTACAATTTTTATGGCAATATTTTTCCGCGCCAACGGAGTTCTCTACGACCGGTATAATGGAAAGAAAGTTGAAGATGTGAGAGCCAAGGAACTCAAGATAGGAAAAATTCTAACGTAAGATTTCTTATAACATTTTACTAGTGCACAACACTTTATATTTTCTACAATTATTTGATTATCGTTATTAGTTGTATTCTCAACTATGCAATGGATATCTGATTGACGTCTGCGCATGATTTTTTTTCTGAAAAGCTGATAAATTGCATTATGAATGAGTTTTAGAATTGTTCTCTTTCTGTTCTCCAATAAGTCTGAAGAGTAGGTACATGATACTTATAGACATTAGGGTAGACCTAACTACTGGTAAAATTGCTATTCTGGGCCATTCGTATTACATTGTTTCTTTTTTTATTGAATTAAGGTAGCAAACGAGCATGCAGCACCACCTTCCGCTGCCGCCCATGGCAACTGTGACCGACCTAGAACGAGACTCAAATGGAGACTCAGATGGTTAGTCAGGTTACAAGACGGTGTTAGAACATTAGATGGTCAGTTTGTAAGTAGGTATGAGGACTGGGATAGGGACTGTTAGAGATAGTCCTTTTAGTTAATGTTAGTAGTAGTCCATTTAGTAAATATTAGTAAGAGTTAAAACATCGTGAGGAAACCTGCACACTTGAGATTTCTCCATAATGTTTTCAAAGGTGTGTGATGTCCACTAATCCGCACTTGGCCAGCGTGGTGGACTACGGCCTATACCCCTAAAACTGTGAGAGGAGACCCGTGCCCAGCAGTGGGACAGTTATGGGTTGTCATGATGATGATGATGATGAGTAAGAGTCTTGTTCTAATACGGCCACAGATGCGTTGCTACCCTTGAAGATTGAGATGGTCGCCTCTAAAAAGTATAGCCGGCTCCACATCTTTCTAAGAAGTAAGAAGTTTTACTTCAGTCGTGTGGTCTAAAGCACATTCGTTTTTTTACCGGCCCTAGTATTCAAGTACTCCAATTCTAGTACTAATCTCCTAAGTAAATATGTAAGTCACGCAGATCACATTTAAAAGTCCCTTTATGCATAACACAAATTACGCGAAAAAATCATCTGGCGTTACACTGAATGTAATCATTTGTTTGTAGTTCATGTACAATAGACGTCAAGTCATGCGGCCCTCACGAAGGCAGTAGGATTAATGGGACTTGTAATAATTACAAATATCCTTCGTCTGGCGCCGCAAGGGGACCCTACTCAAGGCTTATGAAACCGGACTATGGTAAAAGTGAGTATCGTTGATATATCTTCGCATGATAAGACACTTGCTTCTAGGAATCGTTTACTCATACAATAATATATGAACCGCAGACATCAGACATTTAGAAGCGTTACTGTAATAATTGCTTGGCCAAAATTTATAGGAAGGTTTTTTGTTGCTATTATCGTGCAAACAAAGTTATAAACCCACCCTACCCTCACTACACCCTCGTAAAATTGATTTTTATCCCAGCCATTTAGAGGGGTAAAATTGTATGTATTGTATACAAATCGATAAACATAGCTCTATTTGTAAAAGTTGAAATAGTATTTTAGTGTGACAGGCAAAGTACTTTCTTAGTAGTGAAGAGAAGAGTAATGTAACTATAATGTAAATTTACAAAATATAAATCTCAACATGTAATGTGTGTTTGTGAAATTAAAACCAGATGGAGGTATCCGAATGGCCAAGGACGGAAAGCCGTTGCCGTCAGCCCGTAAAGTACGTACGTCTCTCCAGTCCAGCGGAAGAGTAGAAGATAAGGCAATCTTTAACGTGGCAGCAGCTCACTTCATTGAGTTCATCCACAAAGACGTCAGTATGTTAAATGGACCCTGTAAGTGAAGTTCTAACAATGATTTACATACTTGCACCTCCGCTAGGAATACTTCTATCAGATAAGCAATGACTGAACTAGTGAAGTTTTACAAAGTATTCTACTTTTAACTCATTTTGTCTAACTCTTTTTAAATTTCTGAACCAGAATTATGTGCATATAAAACTACATTCCCTTGCACCTATATTTTATAATCTTTACTGTTGTAGTTAATATTTTGATTTTAGTACAACCAATATTTTTTTTACTTTATTTTGTTTAACAACTAATAATTATATTTAAGATATTGGTTTGAATAAGTGGTTCGAATATTGAACTCCATAATAGGGGGTCTGGGTTCGTATCCTGCACTCAACTTAAATAAAAAAATGTGCATTTTAGAAATCAATTATCACTTCGCTGAACTAAAACATCGTGAGTAAACCTGCACATCTGAGTTTTCCATAATGTGCTCAATGTTGTGGATAGTCTGCCAATTGGCACTTGGTCAGCGTGATAACCTATAGGTTAATAGTTGACAGTTAAGGGTTGCGATGATGATAATGGCGATGTAATATTTCCAGTTGACTATCTCAAAAACAGACAACATTGCTGTACCCCTGAAGGCCAGAAAGATCCCCGTTGTATACCTATAAGAGTCCCTGAAGACGACTCTTATCTAAAACTGACTGATATTCGTTGCCTAAATTTCTCAAGAGCTGAAACTTTTCAAGATGCCGGCTGCACGAATGACGTAATGACTCCAGAACAGGTTGGTATAAACTTGAAACCATCTCTTCTCGCACCCGTTAATCCCGTTTTAACGTAAATATCAAATTTTACAACTCATGATGTACTTAACACATAACAATATTTTCTCCCAAGAAGTAAACACTAAGGTGTTTACTAGAAATTCTAACTAATTATCTCAATTGAAACACTAAATATATAGTAATGTTTTAATATACTTGTAATATTACCAGTAAACTTCATCAATCCGCACTGGAGTAGGGTGGTGGAAAATGCTCTAGGCCTCCTGAGTTATGAAGAAAGACCCATGTCCAGTAGTGTAGTAGACCATAAATGGATTGAACCTAATAGCCAATATTGGATGAATTTGATTGCTTTGATGACTTTGTTATGACTCCCGTTATTAATTTAGAACAATCCGCATTTTTTATCATTCAATATCAACATTTATTTTTCATTACCTACGTAAATCAAAAATATCAATTAATCGTACAAATTGATCGTAAAAACGCGCAAAATATCACGTTTTTCAGATCAATTATCAAACGCCGCTCCTGGATCTTTCAACGATATACGGCGTAGATGAAAATGCACTAAATTCAGTTCGAGAATTCGATAATGGATTGCTAAAAATGGAGAATAGAGGCAAACGTTACATGCCCCTATTGGATGCAAGCAAATTCTTTGGAAATGAAGATAACGAAACTGTTTGGTACAAGTTTGGTGAGTTCATACAATTCTGTTTAATTAAACGAAGAATTCTTGGAACAAAAACGCGATTTTGTATGGGAACTGATATCGCTTTTTTTATGTGGTAACGGAAGATTTCACCGTTGCGTTGTCGGCTAAGATAGAAGGAAGCAACCTATTTTTTACTGCCACTCAGACTACTAACCGAAATAAAATTTAAAACTTTACATAACGATTGTATAAGGATATGATTTCTAAAATAATGTGGTAACTAAACAGACAGTATAAAAGGCATTGTGCAATATCGGATAAAGTATAATATCGTAACACGCACATAAAAAATTAAATTGTAATTATAGACAACATCGCCACTTATCATCGAGTAAGTTTACGTGTAACCGAGTCTATCCAAGCAAGCGGCATGTCAGAATATCAGTTCACACACTTCAATATAAAATTGTTGTGTATATTTTAGATGTACTTATTGCACTTATTTTAAAAATAGGTTTCCCTGAAGCTGGTAACACAGATCTTCGTACGACAACATTCGCAATATTCTTCATGCGTGAACATAATCGCCTTGCAAGAGCTCTCCGAGAACTTAACCCATGTTGGAAGGACGATCGACTGTTTAAAGTGGCTCGAAAAATTAATATTGCAACGGCTGCTAATATATACATGTATGAACTTCTGCCAATATTGTTCGGTAAGTAATATTAAATTTAATATCGTGTCAAAACTTTAAGTGAGATCATTACAATGAAAATAATAACCTAATTGTTATCATAATAACTAATAAAAAACAATCTAAATTCACTGGCAAAATGAGGGAGTCATTATCGCTAATAAGCTATTTAAATAGAAGATTGTTGTCTTAATTTTACAATAAAATCCCATAAGATGAAATAAAACTAACATGGATTTGTATTATTGAAGTTTTAATACAGAAAAACATCCCACTACTTATGTGGGTAATAAAAGAAAACACAACTTAAGACCCCAGTATACATAAGCAAGCCTTAGCAGGTTACCGAACATAAATGCGATACATAATTTAAGTCAATAAAATTTAATAGTTTAAGATTTATTATACTATTACACAACATAACTTTTGAAGCAAGGAAAAAATGCTTCCGATAATCCAATGATTACATTATTACGCTATTCCTGCATTATTGTGTAATATTGTACTAACACTCACACGGAAAAAGACTACCGGTGAGGATATATGTATGTTTGTGGTTTTAATGAATCTCAAATCCGGCGTTATTTCCGATTCCAAAACAAATTACTGTGTCAAAAAATAGTTGAAGAGTACTCGTAATTACATAATTGTAACTAAGAGGTCACCTATTTCAGGTCATAGAAATATGATGAATTTCGGACTAATATCGGAAAGGGTGGAAGAAGTAACTGTATACGACGAAGAAGCAGTGCCTTTAGTATATGCGGAATATGAAATCGCGTCTAGGTTTTACAATACTTTCCTAGATGGCAGGATTAAGTAAGACCTAATTTAAATTGTATAGCTTTTATCATTTTTCCAAACACTTTAAACTCACAATTGTATCATTTCTTCTCATAAAGTGTAGAACGTATCAGTTGGAAAAGTGAAAATAAAAGTGAAGGTGGTAAACATAAGTGGGAGCCGTGTGATTCAAATATTGGACTTCCGAATCGGAGGGCTTGAGATCGAATCCTGCACGTACCTCTAATTTTCAAACATTATGGGTGTTTAATTATCATTTGCTTTGGTAAAGGAAAACATGGTGAAGAAACCTGCACACCTAAGAGTTCTCCGTAATGTTATCAAAGATTTGTGATATTCGCCAATCCGCACTTCTCCAGCTTGGAGTATGATACACACCCTTCAAATTGTGAGAAAAACACGAGCCCAGTCGTGGGACTGTTTGGTATTTTTTTACTTAAGAGGGATATTCTGTTTTACACTCTAGCAAATGAAAATATTAAGGCTGTTTTTATCTAATAACATAAAATTTCTAAAAAAGAACAAAATATCTTTTAAAATGATTGTGTATCTGAGTATATTTTTCTGACATTAACTAAATTAGTCTATTCAATTTTTCAACGTTTGGTCTCCCTTTAGAAAGTACGATGAAAAACATCATTATGCCGGTGAATTGTCGCTCAGCGAAACCCTCTTTAGTCAAGACCTCATCGAACAAAATGTTAATTTCGAAGAAATCAATAGGGGAACGTTTTATCAGAACGCCGCCAAAATAGACGACGTACAAGATCCCGAGGTAAAGAATAATTTAATCTGTTGAAAAAACAGATTCAATTTTAAACATGAAAAACCTGGTTTAAAGAAGCTATTGAAATTTGAGTTAATAAAGACAGAGCTTTAGGGATACTCCATTAAAGGGATTTAAAAGTCGCTTTATAGCCAAATTAAAATAACCTTAGTCGTCTAAAGATTTCAGATAACTTTTATGCAAAGCTCCAAAAGGCACATGACCTTATCGCAGGGGACATACAAAGAGGCAGGGACATGGGTATACGAGGTTATAATGACTACAGACACTTGTGTGGCCTTAACCGTGCAAAGGATTTCGATGATTTCACCGATGTTATGGATTATGAGGTAAGATAAGAAATAAATAAAAAAAAAATATTTGTCATCTATGATGTTTATTATAAATCTAGGAAAGCTGAACTGAAATATTGTACTTTGAAAAAAGCTAAATCTTTTGTAAAACCCAAACACGAGAAAAAATATTTAATATTCTTAATATACCATTAAAACCTGGATTTTTCTCAAAATAACGAAATGTTTAATTAACTGTACTTACAGTTATCCTATTTAAACGTGAACGTTTGTTACTTTGTTACCGTAACAATAATAGTAGAAAGCAATAATGTTACATAGTAAAATAATATATTTTTACATTGTTATAAAGGCCATTTAAAAGACATAAGTTGGAAAAATCCTGCAACCAAAGATTATTACTGCACGGTATTAGCGTGATAAAGTTAAATAAAATGACGGAGTTGTTACTCTTTTTTGCACTCCGGTTATTTATTTTGAGGCTACACAGGTCGATAAATTTTATTAGTAAAAATACTGTTTACGTAGTTTATTATTAGGACTAGCTTACACAGAATATACCCAAAACTTTTAATTATGCTTTCCAGAGGAAGTGTTTAAAGTTTAACGTGACTACATTAGTTAGAACTATTAACTTGTTCCAGAAAGTGGAATTGCTCAAGAAACTGTACAACAATGTAAACGACGTAGATCTTCTCGCCGGCGTAATGAGCGAGAACTTTATTGACGAAACTTTCGTGACTCCGACGCTGTTTTGTATAATAGGCAAGCAGCTGACGCTGTTCAGGTTTGCTGATCGATTCTGGTTTGAGAGAGGGGATCAGTTCCACAGTTTCAGTCGTGGTAAGTTTACTATTACTGAAAAAACTGTCTTCAAAACTATACAGTTATTTTGTTCATCGACAAGTAATAAGTGAGAGCATTATCAACGTTACCAACGTTCATTACATACGTATTATTTGGCAAAGGGAGATCTCCGGCCGGGCAAGACGTCTTGCCCGGGAGGCAGTGAAGCCCCAACTGCCGAGTTGTCGGAACTTGTATATATGGAGCGGTGTAGTAAACTTCGATAGCGTGATTCAGGCTTCGTGAGGTCACCGTGTGACGTGTGTGCGATGTCGCCACAGGGATAACTCAAAAACGACTTGATCTCGCTCGAATTTATAAGGGACTACATGGCAAAAACCAGCTTTCGAATATTAAAAAACATCAAAATCATAGCCTCGTATAAAGTTATGAAGTAACACACATAAAGTACAGGTGAATGGAGAACCTCCGCCTTTTTTTGAAGTCGGTTTAAAAAACAAAATAATTTTGTAGGACGTAAGATAAAAAAAATAATAATGCTGATGATGATACAGTTTTTAAAAACTGCAAATTCGTTGGATAATCGTTAAAAAACTATTTAATTATTAACGTTCTATTATTAACGTGCCTGAAAACAAATAGATCGCAAACAAAAACAACGATAGTACAAATATTGAACAAATCACAACACAATGTAACAGGACAGAACTGTAAATAAAATTAACAGAAAATGAGAGCTCTGCAAATTGAAACGTTGAAAATCAACAGTTTACCGAGCGTGGTCTGAAATCTTTATTTAAATTATAAATAACTACAAATGTAGGTAACAAATCTGCACGTTTTAATGGAAACTGACATTGTCATAGTGTTTCATGAGTGCTGTTCTTGCAGCGAGTGTTTGAGGAGTAAATTTACCGTTTACTACCGTTTACAAACATTTACCGATGTGTGGTTTTACTCACACTTTGGTTAAATTCTAAACTATTAACTTACTCTAACTTCTCTCGACACTAGAATTGGTACAAAAAGTTTAAGATACCAAAGGTATAATTAACATTGTAAGTATTAACATTATAGTTACATTATGAGTAATTAAACATCATTGACCAATGGAGAGGTAAACATACTTTTCAGTGTCATCAAATGACATCAATAATAGAGATTAGGCATTAGGTATCACACGCAACACATACACATCGAGAGAGAAAAGGAGAGAAAGAGAGAGAGAGAGAGTATGGATTGGATGAGTTGTAAGAATATTATCACAACTGAGATGTGGTGGGTACTCACTCTGTTCAATTTTTTTTAAAGCTTGACTACTATTTCACCTGGTGGTAAAGTTATCTTTTTCAACTCGTGACCACATGCGGCACCTTTGACGTCATGAACACTATACGTTTCAAATACGTAGTAATCACGGGCAACAAAATACAAACTTAATCAGACTGAAATGGCAATTTGTATGTTCATTTAATTATATAGAATTGATAGACTTATTTCTTGTAGCTCAATTACACGAGATCAGGAAAACAAACATGGCTCGATTCGCGTGTGACAATGCGGAGGCTGTCAAATACATTCAACCTCTGGCCTTCCTGAACGTCAGCCCACGGTACGTTGATTTATTTTACTTTGCCTTGACCTGCATGTAATTGGATTGGTATGGTATCTTGGTAGATTTTATCCATCTATTAAGATTGTTTAGTATGGCAACGGAATCATATTATATCAGTGTTCCGGATAGAAGGGTTGGAGCCGGCTACACTTGTTTAGAGGCGACCATCTCAGTCCTCAAGGGCAGAAACATATCTGTGACCGAATTATAACGAGACTCTTACTAAAAACTACTAACTGGAATGTTACTAACAATAACCCAATAGTCCCTGTACCAGTCCTCATACTTACTAACAAACTAACCAGCAAATTTTCTAACACCGTCTCCTAACCGGAATAACTATCCCAGTCACCATTCGTCTTGTTTAATTCTAAGTTGGTCATAGTTGTCATGGTCGGCAGAGAAAGGTGTTGCTGCATGCTCGTTTGCTACCTTAATTCCATAAAAAAACGTTCTATTTAAAACAACTTGAACTTATAACAAAATTGGCCAGACGGCTTTGTGCTGAAACTAAAATAATATAGTGACCACAAAGTCACTACCGCCAACAAAAATCTGCGCTAAATTGTGAAGCTGCGATAGATTGTGAAGAGGTGTGAGGAAGTGAAGACTTAAATGCTTAAGCACTTTTGTTTAAGTATGTAAAGCCTTAAAATATTTTTGGTTGGTATAGTATTGGTATTCACGCTTAAAAAATCTTTTCAGCAATATGCCCACCCCATGTGCGCATATCCAGGGACTCGACTTGTCAATGTGGCGGGACGACAGTTGTCGTAAGAACAAATACGACTACAAAATCGAGCACGGCTCTGGGCACAAGCGGAAAAAGAGCCGTCATTCTCCCACGTCAGAGTATTTCGGGTTCTTTGATAGTTCGTTCCCTTTTAACCCGAATTTCTAAGGATTCTAGATTGGACCCATCGATAACATGGAGTTCAAAGTACTGACATCATTTTGTTTTTAATTTATTAAGCATTGCTCTTTGTGTGTGTGATATTAGAGTGGACTGGCTTTTGGCTGACGACCTGTATGGCGTAATGGTAACCATAGCGGACTGCCGTTCCTGGGGTCATACGTTCGGTTCCCAGCGAGCCGGAAGTTTTAATGATTTGTTTAAATTTGTTTAAATTTACAGGGTGTGTGTGTGGGCAACCACAATACAGTGAATCCTAGTGTGGGGCTATGAGTGTGTAGCTTTTTTATCTGTACCCTGTAAGACTAGAAAGATATAAAGTTATATACAAACATTAAGTTTAGTTATAGTTATTTTGTTGTACATAATAATAAAGAAATAAAAAAAATTGCCGCTTTTTCTATTACTGATTTTCGATATCTCCTTGTTATAGCAAATTGACATAAGTAGGTATCGCACGCCTCGAATTTAAAACAAAAACAAAGTGAAGTAGTTAGTACAAAAACTAAACGCTTGCGATCCGGCAGCTAATTGGCGTGTAATTAGCAGTCGTGTAGTGGTATCGACTTACTGGCTTTCGTTTTGTTTCTTAACGCTAAAAGTCAACGATATATAATGTTAATTTCACTATTTAGCCTCAAAAATAACACTACTAACTTATGTTTATATATCTTTTCAATCCAGAAAACTGATTTATTCCCGCGGGATGATCGATAAAATTTTATGAACGTTTTATGAAAAAAATGTTTGTTATTAATGTTTAAACGACGTAACAGAGTAACAATACGTAAACTTACAGGGGCAGCTTACTGAAACGAAGCGAAGGCAAATAAATACGAGGTATGTCCAATAAATTCGCGAACTGAGGCCATAAATACTTTATTTTACAAAATTTCAGCAATATTGATTTTGTCCCCTTAAAAATACTCCCCATTTGATACTATACACATATTCCATCTTTTTTCCATTGCTCAAAACACCCTTGGTAGTCCTCGGCAGTTAGGCTTTTCAATTTCCTCGTCGAGTCTTGTTAAACTGTTTCCACATCCTCCATTTCGCATTTTGGGACTAAAAAAAGTTACTGGGGGCGAGATCTGAATCTCGCGAGGTCACGCAGGACGTTGATAGAAGTTTTCGTTAGGAACTCACGAAAGATCAATGCCGAGTGAGCAGGTGCATTGTCGGCAACTTCGACACGATTTTTGCACAGAGTTTTCTCAAACCTAATTTTTTTGTAATGATTGTGTGAACCGTTGATTTACCTAAATTAAGTTCATCAGCAATGATTCGCACAGTTTTCCGGCGATCAGCAAGGACAAGAGATTTCACACGATCAATGTTTTCATCGACTCGGGAGGTTGACGGTCGTCCTGGTCTTGCATCAACACTGACATTTAAAAACCGATGTTTTCTTCACAGCATTATCACCGTAAACAACCCTCATCAATTATCTGTAATTTCCTGGGATTTTTTCCCGAGCTTCACTAAAAACTTGCATGTTGATTCGTTGCTCAGTAATTTCATAAATTTCCATCTCGACAAACAGTAAAATCACGGTCCACAGAAATGAACACAACGGGCAAAATGTTACCAGTCCATCGTTGAGGCGAGTACTGACAGTTCTTTTGGGTCCAAGGAAGCCCGTTACCTAGTGGGCGTGGCCATATATTAGGGCACGGCCACCATATTGAGTCGGTTCGCGTATTTATTGGACAGACCTCGTATATGCTTAGTTTGCTATAAAAATAAACAATAACATAGTCATTAAAAAACTTTAGCTTAATATAAAACCTTAAAATGTGGGCACTAGAAATATTTATTCAAATCTCCCACATAGCGTACAATCGGTTTAAGTGGGTTAATCCACCTTGACCCCACAAAACCTCAAACGATCTCATTCTATTAATCAAAGCCGGCATCCATTGAAATTTCTTTTAAACGTAAGACCAGTTAATCAAACCTTAGACTAACGCGGGGAACTTTCCGAGATCTCATTCGCGGTAATAAAATAAATTAAAAAAAGCTAAAGTAGGTAGTGCAACAGTCCTCATTTATTCAACGCGGGAATTGAAGTAATTTCCAGAAGGAAAATTAAAAAGAAACGAGCTTATCTTGGCGAACCCTCGGCGCAATTACAGTCGGACTAAACAAGTTTAAGTTTTTACTCGTATTCGTTTTAAGACTAAACCGACAGAGGTCGCAAGAGTTTTTTGAGGCCATCAAGAAATGTCCTTATTTACAGAGGTGTTTCGTTTGAAGATGTATACAGAGGTATTTCGTTTGAAGATGTATTCTAAAAATTTGGGTGTCAAGTGGATTAAAAATTGTATTATTTTAGGATTCCCTTGATGGGGGGCCCAAATGTAATAGTGAATATTCATTTAGGACTAGAAGATCCGCGCTAGACACGACCTTCACCCATTTGTTTAATGGATGAAAACTATTTTATATCAAATATGTAAAATAAATTTGAAAACATTCTCGAGAGGGTTGCTTATGATGACTACGATTAATTTATTGATCAGGCGTTACTTTGCGGAAATCCATTGTTATTTAAGTAAAGTTGTATTTATATTCCTTTGCAACAATCCGCCCAGGTGGAACTTGTGTTGGTATGGACCCACCACCTTCCCTTATCTCCAGGTAGGTATATACCATCACAACTTATTCCAATAGTACACGACACGTGTTTCGCCCCAAAACAGACCAACCGTTGTAGAGTCCACATCACCTGATGATGCTCTGTTTTGGGGCGAAACACGTGTCGTGTACTATTGGAATAAGTTGTGATGGTATATACCTACCTGGAGATAAGGGAGGGTGGTGGGTCCATACCAAAACAAGTTCCACCTGTGCGGATTGTTGCAAAGAAATATAAATACAACTTAAATGACTATGATTAATTAAAAACCGTAAAATGACTTTTTATTAAATGTTGCACTTATGAGTTTAACGAATAAAAATACCAAATGAAAAGATGATGAAGCCTGTAGAATATACAAATGTTGGGTTGTCTGTTTTTTTCCTGGCGTAACTACTGGGTTGGCTGGTACAAACAGGTAAATCGATAATAGTTATTTTCACTCATTTGTTTGATAAATAAATCTTATATCAAATTGAGCGCTATTTAACTGCGAATACGATTATACTCATATAGGGTTTTCTGTAAAAAATCTGGCTTGAATGATTGTCAAGTTTTGAAATGTGAACTTTTTATGCGACAACCGTACATAATTTAAAATTTTATTCTTTATATTTTTCCCTATATTTTATTATTCTTTCTAGTTTATTAAAACAAAGGAAGCGCAACGAAATAAAATTATTCGAACGAAATATGAAATGGGGTTTCTTAGGCCCGGGGGAGGTGACGTGATTATAATTCGCCCGGTGTACCACTGCTTCATGG
This sequence comes from Ochlodes sylvanus, assembly GCA_905404295.2. Taxonomy (NCBI): domain Eukaryota; kingdom Metazoa; phylum Arthropoda; class Insecta; order Lepidoptera; family Hesperiidae; genus Ochlodes; species Ochlodes sylvanus. The sequence continues at coordinate 3,567,609 of FR990133.1, read as the reverse complement.
AAACTGTTAGAACTTACTTCAACTTGTTCTCTTGTTTATGCTTTAGGATTGTTATATTTATTGATATAAACTCAAAATTTATATTCAACATTTTCTACAATACAGTTCAACACGATGAAATTAAAGTTTAAACTAAGCACAAAATAATTTAATGTACTTAGATCTACATTTCAAAATAAAACACCTATATAAATTCAAATAAGTATTTTAGGTAGGTACATTATAAACACATCATAATTATCCAATATGATTTAATTAACTTACAGTTTTACTGTTACAAATAAAAGAAATTTGATCGGTAGTAAAAAAAATCATTTTTGAAACCAAATCCTTGCTAAGGTCCTTTCTTTCTATAAAATATCAAACATGTTACGATGAAAATATCCTTGCTTCTGTATTCAAAAGTATGAACGCCGTAAACGTGAATACTCATACTTCAATGCTAAAGTAACGATGACAGGCTTTTAGGAGCATACAGAGTGCAAGCTAGAATATGTGCTAGAACTAAGCAAGCAAAGTAACAAATATTGACACCTTGTAGCATTCAACTATACGAATATATGATTTCATTTTGTATCTTACTGTCCTTACTAAATTATAAATTCGAAAGTAACTTTGACTGTTTCTCTGTTACCTTTACAGCTGTTGCTCAGCCGATTTAGGTGAAATTTGGTGAAAAGGAACAGTTGGTGAAAAGTTCAAAACGAGTAAGTTGTTTGTGAGATTAGATAAACTATAAAACGCATAAATAAACAAAAATCCTTAAAACTATTGAAATGGATTCATTTACGTCAATAACTATCTAATAAGTTTCATGTCTATACATATAAAAAATCTGTAACTGATCGCTGTCTGTACATGAAAGATGTATGAGAAAAACTTTTAGTGGGGATCTTTATTAACGCAGAAGAACCCCAAACCATGATTTTCAGAATTTATGTCTGTTTGTCTGTGGTTTTGTACGCGCTAATTTAAGAAACGGTTTAACCGATTTCGGTGCGGTTTTACCAAAGCGTCACACAACATTTTGTTTTATTTCAATCGGCTATAATAAAAAAGTTATGTCTACTACTGTACTACTAGTGTACTAAGGGACTTGTTTCCCGAAGCGAAGCGACGGTAGATTTACTATTGTAGTATATTATCTTCCTGCATTTAGTTTGCCTTTATAGTCTGATAAACACAAAAAACACTGAAACTTTGAATGGTCTTTGCAAAAAATTTACTTGTTTGTAATTCTTTCGAAGTCAATGTCTTTATTTGCTGAGCGCTTAGTGAAAAGTAAAAGAAGTCTGTTCTCAATGAAAAACTTTTTGAAAGGATACTAGAAGCAAAAACGTGCTTGTAAAAGTTTATTGACTTGTGCAGATAAATGATTTTGAAATGAAATCAGGCAATTCTTGAATTATTTTTACTCAATTTTTTACTAATCTGAGATTGTTTTTTTTTCATATGTTGAGTAATAGTTTAAGTAAGAGTATGATAGGGATAAATCTTACCGACCTTTTTATAAAACTAATAAAGAACATTGGCAAAGAGTCAATGCCATAAATAGTTTTATTTTATTTTCAACTTTAACGTCTTAAAATGAAAAATATTTTAAAAAATGCAGCATTAATTTCTGAGCTTAGATATATAAGAATTTTCAGCAGACACACCATAGAACCAAATTATTTGAAACAAAGAAAGAAAAAGAAAGAAAAAAATAAAAAATGTTTATGTTATTTTGATATTTAATAATTCGTAAGACGTGGGTCACGTGACTTACAAACTTAGCAAATAAAATGCCAATAAAACCCTGTTGTTAAACTTTTATGCGTCGTATATGAGTTATAGTTCACGGCAATTGCTATGTTGTATTATAGAAAACTCGGATTGTCTTAAAAGTATTCAAATCGAACGTTCATCATTGAACAAAGTTTAGCTTCTAGATACAACACAAAAAATAATTAAATGATAATTAATTCATGGTATGATTTACGAGTATCCTCCAGCTATACAGTAAACTTAGCTTTAAGGAAGATAAATTGTTTTGTTTTGTTTAAAGATGTATTATTTTTAAGGAGTTTTTTGCTCAGTTTCATCGTAATAAAACTAAGCTTAGTCGTAAGACGACTTTCAAAAAAGTAATTTTGTCTGTGTTTTGAATAAAAAAAATTATAGCTAGCCAAAAGATCTTTTTGGTTTTAGTTGAATATTTGAACGTATGAACTCAAAGTAATACTTATGTACATACATGGTCGAGAATAAATAACGTTCACTCATAGAACCACTTGGTTTCATACTTTTCAAATGTTTACACCCAAATTAAGAACAGAAAAATAATCATCATTTAAATTTCTACCTCGCTGGGAATCGAACCCAGACCTTCCGAAAGGCAGCCCGGCATAGTAATTTTGCGCCATACCAGTCGTGTAATATTACTGACACTATACACAAATAATCGCGGGTTAAACATGACACACTCTTCATATTAATACTTATAAGTGTGAAAAATTGCCTTCCCTGATTTTCCTGGAAACAGAAGGTATTTAATTTCCACAATTGCGTAGATGCGGGGGATGAAACGCGAAATACTGGATAAGACAGCATCATCTGGGCATTTCATTTAAAAATAACGTGGTCTTTCCCGGAAACTGTAGATTGAATGGCATCTTTTACCCGAAGATGAGCTCGCATCGTGCAAAGGGTAAATTGGTACATTTGGGTCTCACATTATGTACGAACAGGCCATTATTGGGACTCGAACTTAGGGTGGGAGCCGATTTACGACCCAACCCGACCGAATGTTGATTATTTACGAAGGTGCGGTACGGTTTTGTATATAACAACCAAGTAACGTCATATACCCGGATTGGTTTTCAATATTAATAAATACTTCATTCTTAACTGAGGCAATAGATGTTTAGCAATTTGGCGGGGTCACCAAAGAGTGACCCCAAATGTGAAACTTGAAAATCTTTCGCGAATTTCAGGGCAAAAGTAACCCTAATTTCCTCCTTAAAGTAACAATTATAACTATTATAACCATAATTAATTTACAACAATAATTACCCTTTGTTAAGGCTAAATAAGCCATTTTACCTATATTAATTAGGTTATATTAAATTAGTCTTTCCGTGGGATAGATTGTAGTTTTTAAATGTCATATTTGAGAATCTCGATGCCCACATCGCTCCAACGTTCAACTATTTCTTTAAAAATTATTCTATTTCTGCTTTTTTTATTTACATGTTTATCTCATGTTTGAATTCTTTTAGAAATTTTCGTCCCTTACTTTAAAACCCTCGAATATAAAAATTAAACAAAGAAGTGGTTTATTTTATTATGACATATCTTTATGTAGTTATCAAAACCAAAAGGATCAAAAAATTTAGGCAGGTAGATTTGAAGACGTCAGCTAAGAACAAATTTTGTCATATTCTACCCCTAAAAGGGGTAAATAGGGCTTAAATTTACATCTGAAAATTTTATTTTAGTTTACTATTTGTCGGTATGATAATAAATATTTAAACCATGCTTTTTAGTAAAACTCTCTGAGCTAAGCCGCGGATGGATGTACGGGTATATCGAAACTATAAGTGTACTTATAGTTTAGTACTTAAAGTTACGTCCATCTGTAGATGGACAGGAGAAAATTCTTAGGATTCCGTGTTACCTATCATATTTAGTAGGTATTTGTTCTCTGGTATCTTAAACCCTTAACGCCACGATATTGTAGTTATTTCCAGGGCAAACTGCACGGCCCACCTGATAATGAATGTAATTACTTTGCAATTTACTCTGCAGAATTTAACGCGCGCTGTCTCGGCATTAATGTATGCAATTTTCGGAATTAATGAAGTAAAAGAATGGTTACTGGATTTTTTGCATCCATTTAAGTGACGATTTCTGACTGTAAAATCCGAAATTATGAAACAGACTGATATATTTGCCATTTTTATGTTTGTTCCTGTTCTTTCTCAATAAAAAACTATGCATGAAACATTTTTTTATGGGTATACCTATGTATACGACGACTAAAACAGTCTCTGTATGGCTGTAAGATTACGCATTCGTTTTTAAAGTAACGTGGATCGTAGAGTTATAATTATATTATGTCTTACACATACATACGAGTATGTACACCACTCGAAAGAGAGACAAACCACATTTTAATCAGCTAAGCCGCTTTGGAGGTTATCGGGACCAAACACGTAAACAGAGAACATTTTTATTGGGAACACCATTAGGTATTGTTTGTTAACATTGTTTTTGTGTTAATAAAAGTTGACAATAATAGTTTTACTCCAACATCTTCCACATACAAAAATATTATGTACATTATGTTATGACGAAACTGAATGTAAAGCTGAAACATTAATAACTACAGTTACACAACCCGCGCAGTATGAAAACCCTAGCGGTCGTAGTTATAAAAAAAAACCAAAGTTTCGATTGAATTTGACCGCCAACTATCACCAACCCTGGAACTTGTTTGTTAACTCCGCCGCTCTATTACTTTTACGTTTTAGATTTTTCGATTCTTCGTTATTGGGTTTCGATTTCGAAACCTTTCTTTTTTTTCTAGTAAACTAAAGTATAATACCTACATACTATGTCCTTGTCTGAAATTTTAATTATAAGGTATTAGATATTTATAAGGTAAATTAGGGTCAGTGGTAGCTATCAAAAAAACGTACCAAAGGTTAGGAGTACTTACTTTTATTATTAAATTTGGTGGTAGAAATAACCATATTTATCGGTTATCATTCATTGGTCAGTGCCTAGTTAACAGAGTCTAGTTAAGAATGGATTAAGGTCATTCCCCTATCTTTTATAATAATTATGTACCTAATTTCAAAGCACTTTCCTAAGACGCGCCTAAATTATCAAAACCTATCTAATATAAAATTTATTAAACCCTTTCACATTATGCGGCGGATATTAAAGATCCATCCACATCGACTCGATTCATCACGCCTAGTTTATCAAAATAAAGAAAAGGTCCTCTTCATCATAAACTGTCTTTCACGAAACTCAATTCAGGCGATAAGCCATTATCAGCGAATTACCTCGACGGGTCGTCAAAGGATTGTGAATCCTAAACGAATTGCGAGCGAAAATTTAAATTCATGCGAAAACTCTTGGCTCGTGCCCGAAATCTAACCGATGTGACATTCCAATATGAAATATATGCATAATATTACAGGTAATGAATAAGTTTTAAAGTTAAGACCTTTTACGTAATGAGAATTTAAGTTTATGTGAGTATGGTTGCTAACATACTTTCGATATAGATCCTGAAGGGTTTAATGAAAAATGATGTGAGAAACGTAACACCATCGTCAACTTATTTTTTTTTTCTTTTTCAAAAGAATGGCGTCTGGGTATCGCCATTTTAAATTTTGATTATTGTCATGTCTTTAGTAATAATTGCTAAGTTAAGATAAATCGATTGACGTACGAATAATCAAAAATAGTCCACGCGCTTGCAATAACGCCACAAAGAAACAAACAAACAAACATACATGCATACACTACTACTACTAAACATACCTACTGTTAATACTGTTTATTGTTAATACTGGATATAAAATTAGGATAAGCACATTTTCTGCCGGCCTTGAACACCAGTTAATAGTGGTAGCTTGAAATTTTATCACCATATTTATATTTTATTCTATAATACTATCTAGTAACTGGAACGGAATTGACTTTACGCTAAAGTAGTTTAAAAATAATTTCGATAAAGATTAACCAACTCTCTCGCCTAGACTGACTTCTAACTCTGATTTAATGACTTGACTTGGTCGATTACTGAAAATCAAAAAAAGATAAGATATACGGGCACTTAATCTTCAATCTTCTTTTGTATAGTAGTTAAAATAGCCGCCTGTAAATAAATGTAAAAAATATAAAAGTCGTTGATATAATAAACGCGCCACACGTACATAATAAAAAATTAAAAAAGTTAGTTTTTGATTGATTTGTGTTTTAACAGATTCCTGTTATCAGTAACCGCAATTTGAATTCGCAAACTAACCGATTTATTACGATAGAGTTGAATTCTACTGCACATAAAATACCGCCACAAAAAATATTTTTAATGTGATAAAATACCCGTAATTCGCCAATTAAATCCGTTACCATAGACTTTTACGCGGAAATAAAACTACATAACTCTTAAAATGACCATTTCAACACAATTATACCATCAATCATGGCCATATGTCCCTTTCAAATTGTCGTGTCGGAGATCCATCACAATTGTTTTCCACGAGGACAGAAATGGCACACAAGTATTACAAGCCCCAACAACACATACGATAAATATTTCACCTTCGTTAGTAAGCAAGACACATGGACAGATTAGAGCCCTATTGGATTGGCAATCAGGCTGAGCTGTCTCACGCCCCTCGCGTAGAAGCATCGGACTATTAATCATTGTTAATTAATGCTTTGAAATGTCAGCAGTAATATTGCTTTCGTTGTTTCGTGGTAAGGTTACGGTAAGTTAATTAACCGCTTAAAGTTTAATTACTAATTCGGGCCCAACCTCATTACGTGAGTTCAAACCATGATTATGATTTTCGTGGAAATCTGGTGGATATGTAAATTATGATTGTAATTCAGTCAGCTAATATTATTATGTGTCACTATGACAGTAACAAAAGCAAATTATAAGCATATAACAATTCCTTCACTCCAATCCTTTAACAATTAACCACAATGGACAATGCATCTGCTTAATAATAATGTGAAGAACAACTTTATTGAGGCTATCATAATTAATATATCCGTCCTTTTCTTTATGTACTTAGACATAAAAGTGCTATAATTAGGTATGTAAAAACATATTCACGTCATAAAATGATTGTATCTGCGTATAAAAATACGTCACAGTGATGCCTTTGTGATTATTGACAGAGCGTTGGTTACCACTACGGAGCAAATGTTACCACTCACTTGGCGGGTATACATGTTTGTTGGCTACCTACATTTAAAAATCGTTCCGATTATTGTCGCTACGAAATACATCTAAAAATGGACCTATCACTACAAACTTACATAAATTTTAATTAAATTCACATTCTTCTCAACTATGTGTCCATAAAATATTCGCTTCGTTCGTGAGCAGATTGTCCTAGGGACCTATCTAAAGTGGACTGTATAAAAAGATAATGCGCTAAAAACCCCAACAAATAAATCTACTCGGAATTACAGTAATCACAAATCTAAAAACAAATTTCGTCGGTTTTCTTGTAGGCTCAGCCGCTTTAGCTTAATCGCCAATTAACGCAGTACCGTATCTATCCCTATTCTTAAGAGCATTATCCACTATCCTCAAATAAAGATACCGTAACAATTTCAAAGCTGGTTAAGAAACATGCGTTGGTTATGTTTAGCAAAAGGCATTAACATCATACATCCAGGTTCTCTTCTTCCTTGCCTTGTAGTCAACCCATTAATGGCCCACTACGGAGCACGGGTCTTTCTTCATAACTGAGGAGGCCTAGTGGTTGAGGGGTCAACCCATATATCGGAAGTGTTTGTTTTTTATGCCACCCGATAGCCTCTGTCATCACTTAACGATGGCGTTCGAACGCTAACAACAAGGACCGACGCTTAACGTGCCCTCAAAACAACGGAAAATCTCAAAAAAAAATTGCCACTAGCGGTCACCCATCCAACTACCGCCGGGACACAAACCGCTGGGCTCTTCAAATTTCTTCTAAATGCTGCGCTCTTCAAATTTCTTCTAAATGCAGCTTGCATTTGCATGCATTTGAACTGTTTAGCACTAAGGCGCATTTGCCATTCCAGGCTCAAATTCAATGCTCATCGGTTCTTCGGTTTCGTGAAGTCATTGTCACTTCAGTCACACGCGCGTTAATACTGCCAGCTATCAATCAGCAGTAATCCTCGTTCGGGAACAGACTTTTGAATGTAGTCGAAACGAGATATACCATGTCTAGTTTTAACATTGAGCGATTAGTCAGTAGCTGCATAGCAAACGTGAAACTGACCAAACGCCTGGCTCAATCGTAGTATATCAGGTTTGCTTGACTAGTTTCGGATTTATTGCTGCATTGAAAACAAAAATGCTGTACCACGTTTAAGTAGAAGCGGATTCGGAAACTCTGTTTCATATAGGACGGCTTAATCGTCGCTACCCATAACTGTCCCTGTCAAAATGTGAGGGGTACAGGCCATAGTCCACCACGTTGGCTTCTTCTTGGTTAGTCCTTTACACATCTTAGAAACCATTATTGGGAACTCTCAGGTATGCAGGTTTCGTTACGATGTTTTCCTTTACCGATGCTTGTGATTATTAAATTGTAATACGCACATTTTTTTATTAGAGATGCGTGCAATATTTGTGCAGGCTAGTTTTAGGTCAATGTAGTACGGTGAACAGTATTCTTTAGGCGTTTCTTCTTAAGTTTTATAGGTTGAACAGGGGTATGTTAAAGCGGTCGTTTACCCCCGTTCAGTTCGGATTGCCAGAATTGAATGGAGGATTACCGAGCGAACCTTATTGGCTGCTGAGTGGCGACAAATTTGCATAGATCTGATAAAGATTAGTCTGGCCGTTTTGTGACTTGTTTGTGGTTTTTGTGACTTTTTGGGTTTCATTATCATTATGATTGACACCTTTAACAGTTCCAATGCTGGGCTCGGGTCTCCTCTCAAATTGTGAGGGGTACAGGTCATATAACCACGCTGGCCAGGGCGGATTTTGATACAGTGGACTTGGAGATTATTATGAAGAACTCTCAGGTTTCACAAACTCAACTGTTATTTAACACTATTAATGCCTTACATATTTGTTGAAAATCTTATAACTTATAGGTAAACCACCTTCGCTTTTTTTCGGAACACAATGCTCTAGTACCGACACTCAAAAAGGACATAGGCCTCAGGTAGTAAATGTAAAAACACAGCGCAAGTGATGGATGCAACTTTGTTATGTCATTTTTACACCTCTGATGACATTCTTGGATTCGTAGTGATCCCTTTTTTTCTGAAAATATAATGTAGCCTTGTGTTTCTCAGTAATAATTATCATTCTACTGGTGAAAGAATTATCAATGTTGTTTCAGTTATTTTTGAGCTTATTCAATACAAAGAAATACACAAAAATACAAATATTTTCTCTTTAATTAGTATGGATATGGGAGTATAGACATTATTAGCCTTTTAACTACGAACTAAACAAACACACTTTCACACCTAAAGGGTAAAACAGATCTTCATGTAAGAACTTTAATAGGGGTCTTGATCTAAGCCGCTCTTACCAAGTTACTTAGTTGTTTGTTAGAAGTATGTTTGATGACTAACGAGTTCCAAGTTGTAAAAGGGATTCACTCAGGTACGAGTACGAGTAGAAGGCGACGACTCACACATTAAAATGTGTTGATGATGTATCGATTCACCATTTATTTCATCACTATGGTTTGAGGTTTTGGGATTCACCCCCAGTAAAAAAAGCCGTTAAGCTGTACCTTATGAAAAGGCTACTATCAAATCTAGCACGGAAATCCTACATAGATAATAATTGGATACTATTACAAAGATTCACGTGCGTTCGAAAGATCTTGAATTATATCCTACTTTAAAAAAATGCTTTGTGTAAAAAATTGACTTTTATTAGAATTCATATTATTAAGTAGCTAACATTGTAGCAGCAACAAACAAGAAATTGTGTTTAAATTTTTTGAAATATAAGAGATGTATTTCTTGTAATTAAAATTGCAGGATTATCGGAACTTGGCACTGGTTTAGATCTCAGTCCACGATGAGCTAAGCTGCCAACAGACAGAAAAATATAGCGAAACTATAAATAAAATGAATAAAATCCATACTACCTAATATTATAAATATATATCAGTTGTTTGTGTGTGAAATGTGTGTATTATTCCAAGAAACATTTCTAAGTTGATACCCTGATCACCAAGTTAACAATAATAGTAATTAAGAAGTCCGAACAATGTAGAGACCGAGACGACCACTAATGAAATGGCGTTAGGCAATTAGGAGATTGAAATCTTACATATCTGTTGCCAACGCTAACTGTTCATGCGTTTAGTGAACATTAGAATGATATAGAGCTGTAACTTGGTAGATAAAAGATGAACTACATCACTGTTGCAGTAATAAGTTTGCAATGTTCTCTTAATGGTCAAAATTCGAACATAACCATTAATGTAAATTTGACAAAAACGTAAAGAATGAAGAAGAACCAAAACAATAAATATACTAAAATAATACAATAAAAAGAAAATAGGTTTATAGACAGAACAGAAAGAGTAGAATCATTAGATTCCAGTGAATATTATAGTAGTACAATATTTGTAATATTGTGCATAACAATATCTTCTATTGAATATATAAGAACACTAATAAGTAAACTAATAATAATATATAAGTATACTATTTTTATGACTCATATATTTTATCTTCTATCTAAAAATGTACCAAAAACCTCCATAATTAAGAATGTCTAAAAAATCTTGATTTGATTAAAATTTTTACCTCCTACCTCTTTCTCCTCTTTATACAACAGATGTATAATAATCTTTTATAAGACCAGTAGGACGGTCAGTTATCGGAATGTAATCCTCTATAATTCAGAAGCGTTCATCCCTGATTTTCATCAAGCGAAAAATAGCGTCACTTCAGATAAATTCACGTCGTGAAGTCGTTTTATCATCTCTTTATAAATTACTTTACTACTAAGCGAGTGTTCTACATAGCGTAATCAAGATATGTTAATTGCTCGCTTTGATATTCAGTCGTGAGCAGAAGGCTCTTATGGTCATCGGCAGATAGTGGCTATCTTGACCTAACTTGTAATTACTCTACAAGTTTCTGATACAAATGATGCTCCGGAATATCAGAAGTTATCATTATTATTGTAACTATCCAGCTCTTGCTTCACTTCAGGAAACTAACTTTTTACGTTTACAAATATTAAGTCACTGGTATCTACTATCGTAAATATCGCAGCTTTTAATCGGCGGATTTATGAATGATTGATAATACGTCATATAGTAATCTTACGGTAGGCAACATTTAGTGTTATACTTATATTTTATTATTTTTAAATTAATATTTTTATTTTATAGGTGTGAGTGTGAACGAGACAACGAACGAGTCATTGGTTAGTAATCCTGCAAAACTAAAAATTGCGTGTCGAATAAGGTATGAGATTTTGTTCCAAAACAAGTTAAAATAACTTTTGCGGATTCATTCGCGAGCAACAGCTAGTTTTATCTATATTTTCGTTTGTAAGAAACTCCGTATTGTTACTTTATCCAAAACCCACGCTGCACGCTACAAATCCCCACATGATAACATCTAGTTGCACGTCGTTTCACGATATCTTCCATTATTCCCCTTGCGGCTAACGCTCAGTGTCGACGCTTCAATTTCACAATGCACATTACATAGACCCGTTTCGTAGAGACTCGTAGCTATTCGTGTAGCGGAATGGATGATAATGAGATTAGCGTGTATTTTAGTTGAAAAATACATTAATTTCTTAGTTTTATGGATTGAATTTACAGAAATATTAAAGGCCTACTACAGAGCACTGGTTTCTACTTATAACTAAGATCTGAATCTAATCTTTTTTAGAATTGCACGATTTAATTCCTCCTCCCCTTTCCACCATCGAACATCTCGACGCGGGGCGGGCATCCATCCTTTCGTAGTAAACATCCCTCCGGTACGAACGTTGCGCTTTCGTTCATCGTTTGTTATGCGTACCGCGAAGGACTGGAACAAATTTCCGGCGTCCGTGTTTCCATCCGATTATAATGTGGGTGTCTTCAAATCAAGAGTGAATAGGCTGCTACTAAGTTAGTGCGCTCTTCCACCCAAGACCTCATCTCCACTTACCATCAGGTGGGATTGTGGTCAAGCGTTAACTTATAATTATTAAAAAAAAAGTCTAGATCATAATCTACTACGGATTGATGGAAGGGTTAGTGGCCAACCCAAGTAACGGATGTTTATATTCCCGCGAAGGCCTTCGACATGGCTAAATGATTGTTATTTAATGACAACAACCAGTGCCTGCTGCTCTACGTTGCCTTCAAAGCATGGAACTGCCCAATTAGATTTGTCACTCGCGGTCATTCATCCATCTCCCGACTGCGCCCGCTGTTGCCTTGGTCGATCACTTAGGATCGGCGCGAGCCGTCGTGCTACGAGCGACTGTATATACCTACATATTATGTGAAGTGGTGTTTTAAAATTTATTTCAATTTCTTATATCTTATTATATGTGTTTAGGTATATTTCTTATGTAAACAACGTGTAAATAAGTGGCAACGACAACCTTACCTAAAGGGGGGTGTGCATGCTCGTTTGCTACCTTAATTCCTTAAGAAAATAAGATTACTACCAAGGGATTCTAAGAACTAATTACGAAATGTCATTAGCATAAAACTTGTTATGTTGGTATATCATCACTGAGAAACTTTTGTTCAACAAGTAATTGAAATACAGTCTGACAGAGAAATGTATACCGCATTGAGCACTCTACTAGTATATCACCATTATACGCATGTGTACACGACAGCAGTATAAAGGTACGCTACACTACGGCTACACTCATACATTTGTAAGCCAAGAACCGTGCGTTGTTAACCACATCACTAGTGTGTTAAAATACTCGTAATAATAAAAATGAGTGCGCGTGTACGTACATGTTGAAATAACAAGTCAGCCTTCATGTTTCTTGTTAAAGAAAATGTTCAAAAATTCGATACTTCTCGGGAATAAGTCGGATTACGTACGTAAGATTCTTCTGAACCCACCTCAGATACCGGCACACAGAGAGAAATTTTCATAAACGTCAGAATAAAAAGCAATATCTAAATTTCGCGAAAAACGTTAAAATTCAAATAAAGTTTAATTGTCAGTTTTTCCATTTCTCAATATAATATGTATAAGCTCCCGTTTGTGAGGAAGCGCAGCTTAACAGACCCATTGAAGAAATACTTATATTGTAACATAATGTTTTGAGAAATGTCTGCCCCGGCCAAGAATGTAACTTGGACCCTTTTGCAGTGCTATGGGATCGAACTAAAACGCTACGAGGAGTTATTTCGGTAGAAGATACTTTGTCAATTCTAACGTTCAGTCCCAATAAATTTATTGGAACGAAGTTCCTTACGGCAGGCTTGGAGGGGATAGGTTTTGCTACGGCGACCGAACTGAAAAATATGTGATAGTAAAACCGTAAGGAAAAATGCGTGGAATAATGAGACGTGCGCATGCGCGACAGTCGCATACACAAGCGAGTAGTGTTTATTACCTTTCTCTTTCTCCCTGTTTCATTTCGTTCGCCGTTGCCTTCATTAGTTTTCATTTAATTTCAAATCGTCAAAACAATAATAAATCTAATAAATAAATATAGTAACAATGGCAAGTGAACCAACAAGTGACTTGAAATACTTGAATGCAATAATTGACAGTGATAATAGTGGGAAATTATTCAGTGCAAAAGTATTAGTTTATTCTTTATTAATAAATATATATTTATAAATATAATATATTTTACATTGGTTATGTAAGTGGAGTTTGCGAGATCTGTCAGAAAACGGAGATTATGATTATGTCAATGTTGAGTTCCCGCGGAAAAAGTTATGAAAGTTGTCTTAATAAGTCGCGGAGTCTCTTCAAGTTGTTGATGAAGTTATAATAAATAAAATGTGATATCGCGGATAGAGCGAGTGGTTAAATCGTTAAAATCAACATTGAGTATCGCTGAGTAAATCAAAATATCGTAAACGAAGTTTTGCGTAAATAACCAAAGTAAGAGCGTTTATACGGGACAGTAATCAGAGAATAAATGGTTCTTCATGTGTTGGTCCCGAATCCTGTATTTTATTTGAAATCCTAAGCTGAAGTCCTGACATGAAATAAGCCCACAACGGAGGTTATGTGAAGAATACCTACTTTCATGAAAATACATGCTAAACAGAGTAGAATCGACTGGAAAACCATACAAACACCCACACCCGGCCTACCTGACGCCGATATCAGAAGCTGGGATAAAGAATCCGTAAGAAACTAGCTACTGAGAAAGCTTGGATGTCAATATGAACTGGCAAGCAAGGCTGCGATGCTTTGAGATGACTATGAAGTACAAGATGTCATCTGGATATCATGGTATACAAGTATTAAATGAGGATGTTACATGAGGTCAAAGAGAGCTGCATAACTGAGTTACATTAGTCTGCATCACCTGTATCCAGGAGTCGCTATCCACAAGTCCACGCTGAAGGATTTGTCAGGTATGACCAAGTACTTTTTGAGTTTGAGTTGTTATTCATTAGTTATGAAATAGAATAACATCAAAATAATAAAATGATAATCTAGACACAATGGAACTAAATTATCAAGAAAATGAGTTTTTGAAGTTAAATATTGAGTTCTAATTATGACATTGATAAAGTTAATAACTTTTTGGTAATTTTGTGGTAATATTGTACTAGGAGTATAACATTTGAAGTACCTACCCATCTTTGGCTTTATCACACAGGGTTTACTGGTGATATAGGTAGTCTAGATACTTAGAGACGGTCACATAATTAATTATTGACAGTTACAGTTAAATGGTTAGTTAATAGTTAAAAAGAAAATAGGGTTGTAACATATGGAGTTATTTATGATATGGCTTAGTAAGTTAGCCAGACTGATGATTAATTCACTGTAATGAGATTTCTTTTGTTTTTGAAAATTTAATAAAATTCAGCCATCTTGTCGAACGTAACTCATTGAAATTATTATTTGATCATTGTTATTTTTGTACAATGCATAGCTCTTATAAGACACTAGAGAGAGGTGCTCAGTTCTGTTATTGGAGAGTGCCAATGGACAGTTGTATCGGGATGGACGATACATATGAGAGCTATGTATACAGGTTAGATGTAATTATTCTTAGTCTTGTTTTAAGAGACATTTAATTGAGTGACGTTCGATGAGCCTATTCGTTTTGGAAAAGTTTACTCATTTTGAGAAAAGCCAACTTGTTTGAGAAAAGCTAACTTATTTTGAGAATAAATGAGTTGTTTTGGAAAAACTTAATTAAACATTATTTGAGTAAAATTGTTAAAAAATAGAACAATCAGATAGTGATACATCTTATACTCCCTCTGTAACTTTCACAGAATCATCAATATCTTTTCAAATGGAGTCTTCTTCAGATTGTAGTGATTATACAGGATGACAAAAGACGATAAAATTTAAATGCCTTAGAGTGTACCTTGAATAAAATTAAAAAAAGCCCCCGTTCTTATATTGGCAATCCTTTAACACCTTAACTGCGGCAGTAAAAACAGTGACTTTCAGCTGGTGCGGTGGCGGTCCAAAAAGGCACCCACTTGACTTTCTTACTGTGCGGGGCGGTCCCTTTCGACCCGACACCTCTGAGTGGTATTAAAGCTCAATATCTTAGCCAAGGAGTATGGTATATAACAATTTTTATACTTTTTGAAATCGTCATGAATCCCTTGTGTTTGCATTGGCACCGCCCCTGGATTTTCCTAACAGAAAATGAGTAATTAACAATTGAAAATGTCAGGTCGATAAGGACCGATGCCGCACTAGAGTGTAATTTTTGTAGTGATGGGAAAGTGAACGAAAAGCAAATATCGAGTCATTATTTAATAAAATTTTATTACGTACAATAATGGGTTTAAAAAAAAATATGTAAAACAAATTATGTAAACTTAAAAAAAACAAACTCAAACTCATGTAGGTATGATACATACACTTATGAAAGTCAAATTTTTGCATCTCCCACCGTTTCGCTAAGGTGCCTTCAAATATTGATTTTTTTAATCTTTGAGGAGAAAAAGAAACTCCTCGGCACATCTTTTAAAAAATAATAATGCCACATTACAAATTTTATACCTACATACAGATACATACATACTAACATGAGCAGAACTGGTCGCGGATGTCTATATCCAAGCATCTTTGTCATTAATATATTCTTCTACTGTATAATAACCTTTCTCTATTAGTCGTGTTTTTACATGTTTCTTAAATTTTGAACCAGGACACCCATATTTTTTTCTTTTAGGGAAAATTTCTTCGTCAATTTCACTGTCATTTTCAATAATAATACGTTTATTTGCTGAGCGGATTATTTTATCTTCTAAAATTGTAATTTTGCTGGTGGATGGCTGTACTTGTTTTTGTTTAAAATATGTATTCCTGAGTTTAGGCGTTTTTGAAATTGAACCGTAGTATTCCTCCCCGTAGTCACTTTTATTTCCTTTTGAATATTGTTTGTTGTGATGCGCCATTGTATCGAGCACGAGAACGTGCTCCTCGTGTAGTAAGCACAACACTACTGGCGGCTCGACGCGTACGCATCTGTACAGTGCGGCATCGGGTCGCCGGCGGTCATCCACCAAAACAGGCCCGGTCCCGCACTGAGATAACTTTTTTTACGTTCTGTGCGGCGGCGGTCAAAAAAGGCCCGCCGCTTTATTAAACTGCTATATTTCTACATTGTTAGTCACGAATCGAAAACTTTATTTGTCTCTGTCATACTCGTAAAAATTCCCAAGAAACCAGTCCCGCACAGGCGGGAGGAACCTATTTTTCCCGTACGCACAGCGCGTTGGCACAGCATCGGGCCGATTGTGGGTGATCCGCAGGGAACGTGTTAACTTGTTATTATTTAGTTAACTTGATTCAAGAACAGACAAATATACCATTTAACCATATTTTTACTATAGCTTGTGATTTGATTAATATACAAGATTCTCTAATTAAATAAAACACAAATGAAATTTATGCATTTTTATTTTCTATTCTATACTTTTATATAACAATGGATACACATGGGTTTTATATTATTGTTTTATATATTATATTTTATATTATTTTATATTATTTCTTAAAATACTGAATTTCCTAAATACTTTCTTGTACTTAAATAAAAACTAATCAGCAAAATTTAAGAGACAAATCAAGAAAACCTACATAAAATTGAGCACGATTTTTTTTGCAATTTGTGTCGATTCTACATTAGCCGAAGGAACTTCGTTCCTACCTGGTGTCCCACGACACCACATCATTTTATTTGCTCATTTACTAGGTTTAACGGACAGTCTCTTTTATGTATTAATTCCTTTATCTTGGCTTATCTTGGATAAAAATATACCATCTATCTATAAATCAATTTCTTATCTTTATTTCTCTTTACTTATTGAACCGAAAAAATCAAGTTACAGCTATCGTAATACAATTTGTTAACGGCAGTGGTTTAGAAATTGTCCGGAGTGCTCTTATACGAGTACGTAATAAAGAAGTATAATATACCTACTCGTACGGCTTTTATCGTCGTACTGATAAAATAAATGAATAGGCATAATCCAAAAATTTGAGAGTACATATTGACGATTTGATTGTACTAAGTGACCGGTAAACTGAGCGAAGAGACATCTATATCGTAAATAGATAAATGATTGTTCTCAAATTGGGCGTGTTTGTGTCCCAAGATGCCACATAACACAAAGATCCGTAGTAGAGAATACTACTTGTAGTAGTGTACTTTTTGTTACATTAGTTGTTTTAGTATTGTTAGTAAGAGGCTCGTTCTAATTACGTCACAGATGTGTTGCTACCCTTGACGACTGAGATGGTCGCCTCTAAAAATTTATTTATTTGTGTATAGTAAGTCAATGTTTATGAACATGCAATTTGAAAATGAGAATAAATATTATTTTTCAACGAGAGAAAAGTCATATCACAAGTATATTAACGTTAAAAAACATATAATAAGTCGAGTAAACTTTCTCTATCGATACGATGTACTCTGGTTAGCTAACAACGCAGAGGTAAGGCGATTAGTCGACAACTTTAACGTGGCTTTATCTCACGGACTCGATATTAATACTCGCCAATTAACTTTCAAACTTTCCTATCTCGTCGCATTTCCAACGACTTGGAGGTAGTTGAACCAGCTGTTTCAGTAGGTATTAATCATCACAAACAATATTATCGCAAGAGTACCGGGAGTTTTTTTCTCTGGCTTTCTTTTCTCCTGACCTACCCTAACTTACTCGCACATAGACTAAGTATTTTTTTTTACAAAGCCAATGGTAAAATACAAGTAGGTAATGTCTATTGAGGCATCAGATATTGCCATAAGATTAGCTATGATTCTAAGTAATTTTATTTCAATGCATTTAATTTTTTGTTTCATTTTTACAATAGTAGTTGTAGTAGTATTATCATCATAATAATAATTATATTGACTAGCTAAGTTGATGTATAAATATGACATGATATAAATAATGTATATAATATATAATACATAATTATATTATTAATATGACGTCATGTTTTTAGGAAAATTGGTGGAAAAGGGAACAAAAGGTTGGAGGAAAAAGAAGATATGTCCGGAATGAACTGCAAGAAGGGAAGGAATAAAGGAAGAATATTTTTTTTATTTTAGGTTTGTAAATGTTTATTTGAAAAAAAAAATGCATGTTAAGTATAACACGAACTATAAACTAGACCAAACTAACTAATCATGACGGATATATTAACTAATATTCAGTGCGGTCCGAATGACCAACAAATTCAATCATCATTGCAATAGTAGGTAACTAGAATAACACATATTATTTACACTGACTCTGACCCCATACGTTACATTATGGATACAAACAAGACACAATACAAGTGGCATTACTCAAAATGGGACAACATTGGACGACGTTATTCGCTTACCAAACGAAAACGAATTATATTTTCAATCGATTTCCCAGACCGGGGTGTGAAAAGAAAATAATTGTTCATTACTACGCATTCAGAACCATCATACTGTAACGAATATACGATTATCGGTTCAGTAAAAGTGCAAATTGTTGTGTGTTTTCACAATTGAATGACATGTGATGAATAATATTCGTGCACGTTTTTTGATAGCTGTGAACATAAACTGTCAAGTTGTCATTTCTCTCGACTCTAGTGTCGATGCATAGACTAATCTATTTACCACAGACTAATAGCTATTCCCCACTCAGTGGATATTAATACTGTTTTCAGTGTTGGCACATCAAATAATGGTCGATTTTAGTCTATAGCAGCTCAAAATCCGTTCAAATTGTACGAGGTGTAAACTTGTAAAGACAATTTGCACAATCTATTTTGTTTAACTTACTTGATAATGTTCATACTTCTTAACTTGTACTCATGTACCTGTTACTTTATTTTAATATTGATTTTATTTATGGTTATTCTTCCAATGTGTGAACAGTCAGCAACTGGGATGGTGCTTTAATTATGTTTTGTTAATATTAAGATATTGTATTTAATTACATACTCATAATTATATATTTTTTTTTATTTTTTTTTTATTTTTTAATATTAATTAAATATTACATTGTTTTATGTCAGACGAATCGTTTCACTCGATTGATGATTCGGATTTGTCGTTTAAATCATGCGATGGTGACAACTTTGAATCTACATCGAAAGATATAATCGAGGCTTTTGCCACTTGTAAAAGGACACTAAATGTGTGCCATATCAACGCACAGAGCCTTCCTAGTCATTACTCTGAGTTGGAACACGTGTTTAGTGATCAAAATATTCAAGCCATTCTTATTTCAGAGAGTTGGCTTAAACCTAACTTGCCTTCAACTTCGTACCCACTGCCGGGCTATGTACTCATTCGAAACGACCGCATTGAGAGGAGGGGAGGCGGCGTCGCTATCTATCTGCGTGTGGATATCCCATACAAAGTGGTATTGACATCGCCCCCTTCCTACATTGCCTCTGCTGAATATTTGTTTGTGGAGCTTGATTTCGGGGCCAGTAAGTTCCTCCTAGGGGTAGTATACTGTCCTCCCTCCACTGACTATTATGATTCTTTGGAATCTGCGTTTGACTCTGTTGGGTCTGTGTACACACATCTCATAATTATGGGCGATTTTAACACTGACATGTTAAGTAACTCACTCCGACCCAACAAACTTCGCGATATCTTAAAGTCAGTAAATTTCTCCCTGCTTCCACTATCTGCTACCCATCACAACACTGACACTGATGACACATGGCTCGATCTGGTTATTACTGGATCACCTGAGCATATCATTAAACATGGCCAACTCTTGGCACCAGGGTTCTCACGTCATGACATCTTATATGCGTCATATGACATTAAACCTCCCAAACATATGCCGGCTATCGTAAAGATGCGCAATTTTTCCCGAATTGACGTTGATTCTCTCAGAAAGGATGCTTCTACCCTAAACACTGAATTACTCATATCGGCATCTACAGTAGACGATAAGATTTCCTATCTAAACGACAGTATTCTGAAATTGTATGATGACCATGCTCCGTTGCACAATGTTAAGTTGAAGCGTCCTCCTGCCCCTTGGATGACGAGAGGAGTTCGTATGGCCATGTCCAGACGTAACCGAGCTTTTGCAAAGTTTAAACGTGATCGCACTGAACAAAACTGGGTGGCCTTTAAGGCCGCCAGAAATAGATGCAACCAGATGGTGCGAACTGCTAAACGCCGATATATCCATAGTTCTTTATCTAACTCTTCTCCTGCTAATACATGGAAATTTCTTAAAACACTTGGCATAGGCAAGTCTTACTCAATGGATTGTGGTCCCTCTCTCTCATTAGATGACATGAATGCTCATTTCTCTTCTACTCTTTCCTTGGACCCTACAATTCAATCTCAAACTATTGCTTCCATTGCATCAATGCAACATCCTAACATACCCGTTTTTCAGTTCACCACTGTTAAACAGGATGAAGTCAAGAAGACGATGTTGGTGATCAATTCAAATGCCGTGGGCTGTGACGAAATTAGTAGGTCAATGGTACTCTCAGTATTTGACTCTCTGTTACCCTTAGTAACGCACATTATAAACTTTTCCCTACAATCCGGTCAATATCCATCTATTTGGAAGAAAGCATATGTGCGTCCTATCCCTAAAGTACCAAATCCCGCGCATCCTTATCAATTCCGTCCAATATCGATCCTTCCATTTCTGTCTAAAGTTCTAGAGGCCTGTGTGCATAAGCAAGTTTCTTCATTTCTCTTCAATCATAACCTACTGGATATGTACCAGTCTGGGTTTCGTTCAGGACATAGTACCACCACAGCTCTTCTAAAAGTTGTTGATGACATCAGGCGCGGTATGGATAGCAAAAAAGTTACTGTGGTGGTGCTTGTTGATTTCTCTAATGCTTTTAACACAGTTGACCACGACATCCTGTTATCCTTACTCTCACATTTTAGGTTTTCGCCCACGACTTTGGATTGGTTTTCGTCTTATCTTCGCGGCCGTCAGCAGTCAGTTCGACTTGGAGGTAGATCCTCTGATTGGGTATATCTCAATACTGGCGTGCCGCAAGGCGGTATTCTTTCTCCAATAATGTTTTCGTTATTTATTAATTCCATTTGTACTACATTCGACTGTTCGTATCATCTGTATGCAGATGACCTACAATTGTATATTCACACTGACATCGAAAATATAGTAAGTGCAATCTCCAAAATTAATGAGAACCTGGTAGCAATCAGGGACTGGTCTCTTAGGTATGGTGTGACAGTTAATCCTGCTAAATGCCAAGCCATACTAATAGGTGGGTCAAGAATGCTCAGCAAAATTGATAAGCCGAATTTACCACCGATCAGGTACAACGAAGTAGACCTCCCATGGCAAGAATCTATTAAAAACCTTGGCCTGAATATTGATTCCACCCTCAGCTGGCGCACGCATGTGACAGAGGTAGGTAATAAAGTGACTAGCACACTGCGGTCGCTGTACCGTCTTAAAAATTTTCTACCGGTTAAGACCAAAGTCATGTTAGTGCAGGCCCTTGTTGTTCCCCTTCTGGATTATGCTGATGTTTGTTACACAGATCTGTCCGAGGAACTTCTGAATAAACTGGAGCGCCTTCTCAATAATTGTATTAGGTACATTTTCGGCTTACGCAAGTATGACCACATTTCCCAGTTTCGTTCCCAACTTAAATGGCTTCCAATTCGTTTAAGGCGGAACTCCAGGATTCTCTGCGCATTATATTCTATATTGAATAATGCGACTTCTCCTGTTTATTTAAAGGAAAATTTTCAGTTCGTCTGTTCAACACATGACAGAGGACTCCGTTCTTCAACTAACCTTAAAGTTAGTCTTCCAAACCATAAAACTGGTTACTTCGGTAATTCCTTCACGGTTCAGTCTATACTGCTCTGGAACGCTTTGCCTGTAGATATCAGGAAATCGCCCACTTTGAGCTCCTTTAAGAGTCGGGTTCGGCAGCACTATTTGAAACAGCTGGAATAAGATCACCTGTTGTAATCAACTAATGTAATATATTATCATGTATATATTTGTACTTTCTAATATATAATTATATGTATATAGATATATATATATTATTATATGATATTATTTACATCCATTTACTATTATTATCTTATTATTATTATTTTGCATTATCTGCGCCTACTACACCTTCTCACCAGCTCCCAGGGTTGACTGGTAGAGAATGCCACCAGGCATTAAGTCCGCCCATTGTACTCCTTAGTTTTAAGGTTGCAATAAAGAATAAATAAATAAATAAATAAATAAATAATTATACCGGGAATGCACCAGTGAGAGAATCCAACCATAGGCCTGAAATGCTTTTGGGGCCTTCAGCGCCTTCTAGGATATCACACTAGGATACAAATAATATTATCTACGCCTGCTGGTTTAACACTAGGATTAGAAATACTCACTACCAATCACAGTCATCAAAACATTTCACGGTTGGTAGGTAAAAAGAGGGTCAGAGCCATACAAGTAAAAAACGATATCACCTTGCACTATGTATACTTTTGACGAAGGATCTGTCGAAGTTACGTTCGTCGTTAAAAATGGGATACAGCCCTTATAGGGGAGGTGGGTTCGGACCTAAGGATGGAGCCGCTTACACCCCAAATTACGAGAGGTAATTAAAGAGGCTTCTTCATAACTTTTATTGACTGCAATTATGGGAAGTAATAACTGGAGAGCGAGCCACCTAATTTTAATTTCGATGTCTGTGAATGGTTCTAATTAACCACATTAGTTGACTATTACATGGAAATAATTAGCCGCGCATTAATTGAAGTAAAACAAGGATTTAATAGTTAAGTACAGTTTTCTACAGGAATAATATTGTAAGTGATCAATTTCTGTAAACTGAAGATTTGAGAAAACCCAGCCTACTAGGATAAACCTATACTAGGATAAACAATATTGATTTTTTTATCAATTGTTAATCTGTTTGTAAACTGTATCTGTTTTTTTTATTAATTATATGTTAACGCTTGACCACAATCCCACCTGATGGTGGAGATGAGGTCTTGGGTGGAAGAGCGCACTAACTTAGAAGCAGCCTATTCACTCTTGATTTGAAGATACCCACATTGGTTGTTTTTTGTCAGGTTCTCTGTTCGTTTTTTCCTGCCAATCTCAAACAGTTTAACACTTATGTATTGTTAACGGGGTGGGGGGTGCTATTAACTTTATAGATCCTACAAAAATAATCTCTCAGAAACAGTTTAACCGTTTTGGTCGCGGTTTTATTGCACCATGTATTGTAAGCTTCGGGTTAATTGAACGTTCGTTCAATTTCAATCGGTACACAAATAAAAAATATACGTAAATTTTAAAAACCCGTCTAACATTTTATTGTGAGTACTAAAGCTAGATTTTTCGGAGCTAAGCGAGAGCAATTATTTGTGCCTAACAAAGAAGAAATGTAATTGAATCTTTAAGTAAAGATGTTCACCTGTCTGTCGGTTTCACAGACATAATGCCTCGTGTACCAGGTGTTTAAATTTAAGCTGAGCAATTAATTACGCGAATGATTAATCGTTTACAGTTTAGCTTTTATGCCTCTGTTTCTAAGAAATTCGCAATATGTAGATGGGGCTCCCGAGACAGTATAAATTATGTATATGTAATGGCTCTATGGCCATTAAGATAGTGTACCTTGGAGCACTAACTTGATATAGTGTTGTTATTGTGATCTATGGACTTTTGAACATTAGGAGGTACTTATGTCATATATAGATACGTATAGGTACTAATAGTAACGCTGTATTCAGACGAAATCTGTACTCAAAGTCAAACTCAAATCATTTATTTCATGTAGGTATGATACATACACTTATGAACGTCAATTTTTTGCATTTACCACCGTTTCGCTAAGGTGCCTATAGGTATTGATTTTTAAATCTTTGAGGAGAAAAGAAACGGCGAAAGAAACTCCTCGGCACATCTTTTAAAAAAATTATGCTAGATTACAATTTTTTTACCTACATACAGATACATACATACTAACATGAGTAGAACTGGTCGCGGATGTCTATATCCAAGCATCTTTGTCATTAATATATTCTTACTGTATATGTACATGGAACATTTTTTTAATTATCGCGTTTAACAATATTTTTATGGAATTATTGTCGGTCTGTATCTTTGTGTTCAAGGATCTATAGATACCTATGAGTACCTAGGTAGGTACTAAAAGGCATGTATGATAAAGCGTAGTCAATTTATTTTATAAAAGCGAATATTTTTCGATAAAATTACAGTTGAAATAGATTAGAACATCAACCCTAGAATAATGAATAATATTCAATCGTTGACTGATAATACGTAAGAAACATTTTCATATCTGGAACGATTCGCAACTCTTGCAAAACGTGACCTGACCTTCGTTACGATACAAAATAAATAAATGACCCTGTCCGAATTTTTACGGGCTTCGTAAAATCCCCCCGCGACAGCCCTATCTTTAACATCGGTACTAATATTTGTTTTATGGAGGTACCCTCGAAGAAATCTTTTTTGTACGGGAAAGGCGTTCCGATAATTCAAAGGATAAGAATTTGGTAAGATAACCCTTTTCATCATATTTTAATATGAACTCCGCTAACTTCCGGATTTACGATACCTACACAATTTATTACTACGTATTTCTTGTCCAATGAGAAGTCAGTTACCGATTTATCGATTTTAACGACGCAATGATAGGTTAGGTTCGATTGGCCTTTAGTCGTTATATTATAAAACAACCTGAGCCGATGGTGCGTGAACTGATGGTAATCAGTAAAGATGTGGTTTTTGATGATTATAAAGAGCCACTATTTTTTTCACTTACTTAATTACTCGCAACTGTTCGTAGCTATAGCTACACCCGCTTGGATTTAGAAAGTGGATTTTGTTACTAAAATAAGGCAACTAAAATTAATAAAATATAAACTCTCTTTATTCCATATCCTGTGAGATTATCAAGAAACTTCCCTAGTGGGTGCATACATCTTAAAAGGAACCCATTATTATTTTTATGTGCCCATTATATATTTCATGATTCTTACTTCAACAGTTTAGGCTCTGTTTCGTTAAATCGATTAGGTAGTTAAGTCAAATATTTTATACGCATAAGAATAAATACAAACGGAGTACTTATTTAAGAGTCGACATAAACAAAAAGTAACAAAATACTACGTAAAGTACTGATCAAAGGTAAATATAAAATTTAGAGTATTGTAGCATTGACACTATTTTACTTATCTACTTTATGACACTATGAACGTACACATTTCAAACCTGTATAATAATAAATAATATGTTTTCTGCACTCCTTCTCCATATAAACATAAACCATGCTAAATTTCTTTATATACTCCTCCGACCGCATAATTTTCGTGGAAAGGTGTACAAAGTTTTTGGCTCACGTATACCATATTATACTTCTATAATACACAAGTTGTCCCGGCGTACTTCGTACCGCTTTATAATTAAAAAATGTTTTGGTGATATATCGACAGCAACGCCACCTATCGGGTCCAATTGTGAATCTAAACCATTCCCAGATCCCCTTGAACACACACAAAAAATTTCATCCAAATCGGTCCAGTCGTTAAAAAATGTTTTGGTGATATATCGACAGCAACGCCACCTACCGGGTCCAATTGTGAATCTAAACCATTCTCGGATCCACCTGAAGACACACAAAAAATTTCAACCAAATCGGTCAAGCCGTTTAGGAGGAGTTCACTATCATACACACTCACACTCGAATTATATATATTAAGATAGATACATCTGAAACATAACTCGAATCCGTCAGTGATGTAATCAGAACACGTTGGGGCAAATTTGTTGGAGGAGGCGATCATTTGCGGGGCCCGGGGCTAATCATTTCAAATCGGAATAGTTAAAGTTAAAGGAGCCCTCCGGCTGCGATTGAATCCTGACGACGTCACGTCGCTTCCATCTCAATCAATATAGGTTTATGACTTTGGTACCGGTACGTACAAAATGGGTACAATATACGTACGTACATTATACGTACAATATTATGTGGGTGTACTAACATGGTTTTCATTTCACTGAATTTACATTTGATATTCTGTACTAAGCACAACGGGCACAACCAATACAAAAAGATATTTAAGAAAAAATATCCAGGAGGTGTTTATTGATCATCATAAAGTCATAAGATCATAAAGGTTTAATATGTGACATATTTTATAATTAATTAAAAAGATAGGTCGTAAAGCTCACTTTTACTTGGTCTACTTGGTAATAGTATCTACTCTGTTCTACATAATAGTGGGACAGATAATGCACGTGTTTGAACCTTCAAAGCGCTCTCCTGTAAAATATGTCGTTTGTAGTTAGCGGTTTGTGCGTAGGGACCGTCGAGATATTTGAGATAAATACACGCTCTGTTCAATCATACAAGTAGGTACAGACGCAGCTAATCCACTACTAATTAATCTCTCTACCGTTTGAAAACAGATTATACATTTAGACAGTTATAAACTGAAACTTAAGTCAAATATAACTAATATTAATTACACTTCATCACGATTTGTGTAACCTTCAGTTACAGTACTGTACGTAGGTACATATATCAATTAACTAGATCAACAGAACGTGAATTAGTTCATATTAATCTTGGTAGGGCTAGGGACGTATGACGATTTAATTTATGAGAGCTCTTGCTTCGCTTAGGAAAACTTATGTTGTTATGCCCAAACATAATTTAAAAAATGTTGTGAATTTTTTATTGTGAACTGATTGAAATAAAATGAACGATTAATTTTACGCCAAACTTGCTAGAATAGTTACCAAATACTGATAACGCATTAAAATTGGACAAACCGTTTCTGAGATTCGCTAAAACAATTGCACAGGCAAACTAACAAGTTGACACACAGACTGAGAGACAAGATAACCGGTAACAAAACAAAAATGAAAAAAAAATATAAATAAATATACTTATTTTTATGATTAAATCCCACCATTCCTTGTGTGTTTCTTGTCCTATAACGAATTATAACAAGACTCTTACTAACAAGTACTAACTGGACTATTACTTACCGTAACTAACAGGACTAACTTTCACTAACAGTCTCTGTCCCAGTCCTCATAAACTTACTTACAAACTAACCAGCTAATGTTCTAACACCGTGTCCTAACCGGACTAACTATCGCAGTGCCCATTCGAGTCTTGTTCTAGCTTAATTCCATAAATAAAAATGTTTTCAAGTGATCAATATAATTAATCTCTTCTTCGAACCTAATCCCCCCTGTTCGAAATTACACCGTTCAAAAGATTTATACAGCCTACCACTACTTATACAGGAAATTGTTACTTTGATATCAATAAAAAACTTTCGGACGTACCTAATCCATAGAATCGTTGGACGTATTAAGATTCAACCAGTTCCCGAGATTCCGCTCAACTTTAACTGTCCCTATTTGAAATTATTACTTCGGGGTTCATTGAATGTAATTTCCAATAAAGTTACCCAGGTTTCTTCCGAATATATCTCAGATGCGCGATTAAGTTTTCTGAAGGCCTTTTCTGAAAGTTTTTTACGCGACTGCTACAAAAAATGGCGTAAAGTTTACAGGGCTCATCCATATCTGAGTTTGTTCAGCCTGGCTTCAACCCATTAATGGCTTAGTACTGAGGCCGGGTCTATCCACAAAGCATTGAGAAGGCCTCGATCATACCTCACCATGTTGCTAGAGTACTGATTGGTGGAGGTGTTAGTGTCGAACCCAAATATCGGTTATATAAGTATATAAGTTTTTATGCCCGAATATTTTACGAACGACACAAACAGTACCAGGCTATTAGCGCTTCAATGTGAGTTTTTTTATTGCACCGTAAGTTACAAATGCTTGAATAAATTACAATTTATTGATATATATTGATAGCATTCCTACATCATCCCAAATGACTTTGGCTCTAAATTTTTAGAATAAAATTCAATATGGTGACTGTATTGTACCATTTTCATAGATTTAATGTATCACAAAAACGACCACGACCCGAGAACGTTTATTTGTCACATAATATGTAAATATCTTTCCCCGCCCGGAATCAAACTAGGAACCCTCCGCTTCGGAAGCAAGGACTACCAAGTGGGCTATGGGATATTATTTTTTTGCTCCGTGTATGGGATCGTCAAAATGAAGAAATTTTTCCTTTTCGTAAAGCTAGACTAAGAGAAAGTTCGTAACATTAAAAGCAAACCTCACAGCGGAGCGAAATTATTTAAAACTAGCGACCCGCCCTCGCTTCGCTTCGGGAAACTTATTCCTTCGGTTTGCAAAGATTTAGTTATATATTTTAGATAATTCACACTATATCTTCATAATTTATAGCCTATGTGTTATTCTGATGTGTAAACCATATTATTGTACCTAAAGTTTCGGCAAAATCCATTCAGTAGTTTTTGCGTGAAAAAGTAACAAACATTCATACATCCATACAAACTTTCGCATTTATAATATTAATAGGATAATTGGGCTCTACCAAATTATACCTACTTCAATTTATGCCAATTTTTATTAAGTTCTCACGATTAAACTCATTATCAACCAGGCTACGAGTTCATTAATCGATAAAATAATCCGTTTTGTAGTAATATTCAGTCACTTCGGTATATTTTTTTTATAAAATCTACCTATACTCCCTTTTAAAAATATATTGAGTGGGAGAGTAAAGTAGAGGTAATTAATTCACAATAATTCACATTACAGGTACCCAATCTATAATGAACTTTGTAAAGAAAACTTTCACCAAATTCATTTGCATACACACACACATTCTAAACACTTACATGAAGATAAAATAAAACGTGGATAAAAGTCGACATTTAGTATATAAATAGCATTTTATCAACAGTTCATTTGCAATAATGGATATAAATTGTATCCTGAAAATTGTTCGGAGCTTGAGTGAAAGCAAAGCGGTAAAGTTCCAAAGCAATATTTTTTTCATTTCGCTCTCGATAAATCAATCAGGTACATTTCGTGACGCGCCCTCCGCCTGTTTTGATTGAGATCGTATACTTGTATTTATAAAAACAATATAACCCCCGGTTGCTGAGTGTTGTAGGTATACGTCCGACAACGACGCGACATAATGCCGTACAACGACGTAGGCAGACGACGACGACGACGTAGGATACAAATTTGTAGGAAATTGCATAGTTTCTTTAAAATATTAAGGTTCAAATCTGTGACGTTGCTATGACAGGCAACATAGTTATAGTTGTAGTTGCATGATACACTGTCACAATGTTGCTATGACAGGCAACATAGTTATAGTTGTAGTTGCATGATACACTGTCACAATGTCGCAGAGACGGCGGGTATGAATAGTCACCCGCGCCATTTTGTGGCGTCGCGCGTCGTTTTCGCTTTGATGTCGCACGTGTGAACATACCTACACAGGGTTAAAAATATTCGTGTAGATTTATTTTTAAAGGTGTTTAACATGATAAACGGTTCGTTACGTTGAAATAATCCAAAAATGTACACAAGTACCCGTGGTCCAGGAAAACATAATCATTAAGTTGTTGCGTAAATTTGTGCTCGTTTGGGATTCAAACACCGAACTTTTATCTCCTTTGCTCATTTCCAAATAGCCTGACAACTAGATAACCATTTAAAATATGAGATAATATAAATTATATTAAGACCGATAAGTAGATAAACAAAATTAAAATAATATATAATTTTTTTATGGTATTAAGGTATGTAGCAAACGAGCATGCAGCACCACCCTTCCGCTGCCGCCCATGACAACTGTGACCGACCTAGAACAAGAATCAAATGGGGACTAGGATAGTTAGTCCCAGACGGGGTTAGAACATAGAACATTAGTTGGTTAGTTTGTTAGTGAGTATGAGGACTGCCGGTCGGCTTAAAAATATTCCGAACTTGGATTGGCCTAATTCGCGCTGGAGCAGCGTGCTGCAATATGCTCTAGATAGTCTAGATGAAGTACCCATACCCTGTAGCCATTAATAGGTTGACGCATAAATATAAATTTTCCCCAATAGAACATTCAAACAACGAAATTCTTTAGCTAAAATATCGGTATTATACCTAGCTGCCTTAATTGTTTCATCATCAACAGATAGATTGCATTCCTTAATTTAATATGAATCGAGTTCGCGTCTAAATCTTGGCATTTACCTAATGTCCGTAATTAAATACATTACATTTTATGGGCAAGATCGTAATCTTTTCTCTGCCGCAATGTTCTGCTTTTAAGGAGAGTGGAAACAAATTACAGAGATTGAGACGGAATTTTAATACCAGAAATTTGCTCTCCCTTGCTACGGTAAACCACCTACATTTTGAGGTGTAAGGGATTAAGGGGGTGGATGAAACCTCCTGTCTGTGGAGCACACTGCTGAACAATGGTAGAGGTTACGGCGCCCGATTCCAGAGAAGTTGGTAGTTGATCCCGAAGGTAGGTACTTTTAGTTTTGAACCTAGCGGGCTAGCTACCACGTCTTGCTTGAGTCAGCGGCCAAACGACTTGTCGTGTTTCGACTTGGGGCTTAAGACAAAGTTTTCATTTCGTTCTTTCCTCTTCTTTCTTTCCTCATCTTTCTTTCCTCTTCTTTCTTTCTTCTTCTTTATTTCTTAAACAGCAACGCATTCCTTTAGTGTTACTGATGACAGTGTTACTGATGATAGGTGGCAGTGACCACTTACCATCAGATAGCTCGACTGCTCGTTTATAAGCAATTTAGAACGAGACTCTTACAAACAGTTACTAACTGGACTATTACTAACAACAACTAACAGGACTAACTATTACTAACAGTCCCTGTCCCCAGTCCTCACTAACAAACTAACCAACTAATTGTTCTAACACCGTCGCCTAACCGGACCTACCTCAATACCAAAAAAGGTAACATAACAAATAAAAAATATACCATCAGAAACTTGAAACTCTACCAATACAACTACAAAAAATATATAAATGAAAAGAAATTTCAACAAAGTAGCCTCTATGTTTAAAATAAAACAACCTATTTGCTGCATTACCTTTATCTCAACAGTAATGAGGTAAATGGGGTTGGCTTTGTATTATGCAAAATTGTACTCTGTTTGTTTGATGAATTTCATTATTCTCGCTTTTTGCACCAAATAAAAAACGAATACATTACGTGGGAACGGACGCGTTAAATAAATGTGTATTTTCTATAGAACGAGATTCATACCAAACACTAATGGGTTGACGTTTTATAATCAAAACGGTCAAGTGCGAGTCGGAATCGCACACATAGGGGATATTACCTCTAATTGTATGGTCAATTACAAGATAGATGACAAATTTAAAATGACAGACAGACAGATAGACATCGGAATCATATTAACAGTGTTCCATAATTTTGTATGTATGGTTAGAATAATTACACTATAGAAACGAAGTGCGCGCGGCCGTTTTGAAGCACGAAATGACTGAATAATGACATTTCATTACAGAAGTAGGTATGTATGTATAATCCGATTGCCTTGGTATCATGCAAGAACTACTGAACTGCTTTCAAGCAATTTTTACGATAATATTATGGCATTAAATCGATTTTAATAAGCCCTTTTGTTACTAAATCAACTACAAAATTTATTTGAAACACCCTTAACGTATCGCATATATGTTACGTCATACGTTAAACATTTTTGACGTGACAACGTCTTATAATTCGGTGGCGCGCATGAAAAAACATGACTCATGCGTTACCGTCGTTACCGTTGGTGAATTATTATACCAGCGCCATCTATGTATTGTGCAGTGAACAATTATTCATTAAGTTCGATTGGGTCCATTTATCGATGGAGGAAGGCTGGCTGAGCTGGTAGTTCACTCGCAGTACACTAGATGGCGTTGAGTAGTGAGGCGCTATAATTCTGAATCACGATGTAGGATGTATAAGTATCCAGCATTCATTTTTAATAAATGACTTAACTTGTATTGAAAAAGTGTTCTTTTATTGTGCTTGCCTACTCATTCAAAGGAAATTATTTTCTTAAGACGTTGTCACGTTCAACTATCGTCAGTAAACCGACTTTACAGACAACCAATTTTTTTGAATAACTATAATTGAAAAAGCAGCGTATTCAAATGTCGAATAGCGTATTCAAATGTCGAATAGTGTATTCAAATGTCGAACACAACCAGAATTTCATATTTAAATGTCTTATCATTGAAAATATCCAACGAAAAGCGCTGTAGAAATTTGAACAGTCTGCTAATTATTTAAATACGAGAACAGACTTTAATAATTTCCATTTATAGCAGATTACGGTGAACAGACTACAGATGCGATGCGCTGTACACTGTGTTGACTAACAAGCATAACTCGGAGATAGCTCAGTAACAAGAAAAGTAGTTAGTGAAGTGGAAAGCGAAACACATCTATAATTATAATTAATTATGACATGCTACTGACTTGTAAGTGCTGCATTACTGAGCATATTTTTACCAAGTTATATAAGCGCTATTTAAATCCTATGTTGTTGTATGTTAGGGATACATTTTGTTACTATTAATATTTATTAGTTTGTTTTTAAAATATTACTATTATAGTATTATGATGTTATTATGAGTATCTTATTATTTTACTTGTATTATAGCTATGCGTTTGTATTAATATATAATTATTGTTGTTACCTACCACAGATTCTTAATTACATCACGAGTTGGCTAGAAAATATCACCTCCAAACAAACGCGCGTTACCAAAGCCCGCGTTTTAAACCCCCTAATGTGTACCAGGGTAGGGGTTTTAAGATTCCGATACTTGAATCGAAACTTGCTTCGCAGGTCTTGTGAAGCAGATGAGGCAATGACAACACGTTCCAGTTATCTTTCGCCCAGCTTATACCACCTAACTTAAGAGGGGGTATAAAGCAAAATTGGCAATCGTAGATTCAATTTTTACAGTAGTAGATCAAGTTTCTAGAAGCTGAAGAAAAACATAGTTATACTTCATCATATTATTGAGTGAATGCAAGAAGCAAAAACATAAAAAAGTAAAATTTTCTCTATAGAAAAAAATCACAAAGTTAGGTCTAATTTTCAACTAAAATCAATTTATTTTCAATATGGTGCATGTTTTTGAGTCAATATTTTAATACATTATGCTAATTAGTATGCCGACCTAACTCGTGCACGGATTACTGTCTAAGTGAGATGTTTTACCTACTTGGCTTACCAACTATTTAAAAAATTCTTTCTTATCGAATTTCTTTCTTGGTTAACAATGCATTGCAATGTCACTTTTACTTATATATTAAAGCAGAAGAGTATTTTTAGTATGTTTGAACGTTTCCTAAATTTAATCAATCGTTAAACCGATTTCGAGTTACCAGTAACGAGTCGTTAAAGTTGTTCCTAATAATCGTTTCCTATAGGAACACGTTTTAGTTACGCCTCGTAGATAGTTCTACTATCCGTAAGCAAAAGGAATCGTTTTTCGAAACTCGGAACCGGGCATAAAAGGGTACACAATAACTAAGTAAGACCAATAGGTATTAAATAATATGGATTTACACAGAGTAATTGATTCTGTTAACTATATAAAATTGCTTCTATATAAAGTGTTTTAAGCTTTTAGTTGATTTAATAAACTAGATAACTATTTTTTGAAGGGAATACTTCTTTAGTATCGTTGTGATATGGAATTCGATGAAACGGAAATGAAGCATCGGCAAAGTGACGTAAGCAAAGCAAAACATCAATATTTGGACTGACAGTATTCGTTGTTATGAAGTTTCACTTCTACCACGTGTGAATTGCACACATTTTGATTTTTTATTTCAGGTAGTGTTTTTGCCATAAAACCATTTTTTATTTATCCTAAATGTATAAATAACTAACAGTCGTAAAACTATCGCTCCTACGTTAATGAAGCCATAAAAAAAGAAAAACTATATATCTTTTTAGTTGACACAAAATAAAGTAATTTATTTTCTTCTTGTAGCAAAAATTAAAACAAAACATAAGTATTGTAACAACGTCGATACTCTATGACATAATATTACCTACACTTTATACAAAAACCCGAACGTAACGAGAACAAAAATAGAAAAAATCTTCAAAAACATTTTTTCCTGCTTTGAACAAAGCTTTTCCTTTACAAATAAATGGAAGTATCGATACTCCTGACGCACGTTCCCAATAAATAAGAATATGGAGCGGTATTGGGGATAAATCACCTCATGAATATTTATATGCTTATGAATATTTTCTTTGAAATCTTTCGGGCGCGAGTAAATGCATGATTAGACACGAAATCGTAACAAGGAAAATCAATTACTACTTTAAAGTTTTACGATATTTGAAATTCACGGCGGGTTTCTCACAGACATTTTTTTGGATTTTAGTTGACTTAAATAAATATTTTTTTAGTTAGATTAGTTTTACGAAGGCGGTTAGTATTTTTTTAATATAAGAATTCCGCCTTAGAAATGCTTATAAAAACCAACAAGTTCCTACCATAAGTAGTATAACGGAAAAAAGGCATGAAGCCTCCAACATTGTTATACACAGTCAGTGGCGTAGCGTGGAGTAATATAGACGTGGGCAAAGTCGAATCAGCGAGGCCCCATTACTTTCGTTCCCAAAATCTGGCATCGCATAAAGAGGCCTCGCGAGGCCCCTTCAGGTGCGAGGCCGTGGGCGAGGGCCCACTTCGCCCACGCCTAGATACGCCACTGCACAGAGTTACAATTAATAGGTAAGGTTCACAGTATGTACAGTATTCCTATAATCTACTCTTACAAGGCTGTAGTACCTATGTATATAAGGCTGCAATACCATTAGTACCCATACGACTACGAATATAAATATTGCAGTACCAGTTAAACCTTGAGCTCAGCGCCATAGTCATACTTATTGAATTCCACTCAAATAGCATGCACGGGACACGTATTGAGTCTGCTTCCATTTAAATTCGAGTACACACACTACCAACCACATTGTGGACATACGTCTTGAGCGGACAAATTCGGTCGAAATTCTCTTTAACATCTGGCAAGATGTTGGATTGTCTACTTCAACTGTTTGATATAAGTAGGTATTCTCTTATTGAGAAATCAGGTGTAGTTTTAACGGTATTACTTTCTAAGTATGTATAGCTATTGATTTTATATGAAGGTTGTATTCTAATCTTTTGTGTTATGATAATTCTGATTTCATGATATAATCATAAGCGATAATTATTGAAAAAAACATTAAATGTTGTTCTCAAAAGCACTATATTATATATGTTGCTTGATGGGTCTCTAGATGGTTTAGATTCACAATTGGAGCCTATAGGTGGTGCTGTTGTCGAGATTTACTAGAGGATCAGCCAAACTATTGGAGACATCGCAGTATGCCATAGAAAAAGTTATTGCATCGAGCATTTCTCTAGAATAACGTCTGCCTGATCAGATAGTTTGATAGATAGATGATATACGAGTATTTTTGTAGTAGTCAAAATAAAATATTCTAATTAATTATTCACTATATTCTTCCAATACAACTTTTCATCACTTTTTCATTGGACCGTAAGCGCGGTAAGTTACTGGTAGCTGTCTAACTCCCGCTAGAGTTAAGCCATTGTTACAGTATTCCGTTTTTAACAGTTGTAAATCAAACAACTGGTCATTTCATAAACCTTCACGTTTCTTAGTATCAACGCTGGACTATCACATACCTATACCGTATAAATACATGAGTACTACCTCTATTTGTGTAGTCACAATTATATTGTAAAGAGCTTTGCTGGCTAAAATCAGAATCTTTGGCATTGAGGTCCCTCTAAGCCTCTTTTGGAAACATACCCTTTTCCATAGTATTGTGGTTAAGACCCTATTTCTAGCCCATTCTGTGAGCTCAGTAGGATATACACATTTATAAAAAATATACGTTAGTGAAAAAAATTAGAGTGAGATATAGTATGGAACTAAAGTAAGCAATAGAATAAAATAATACAGAATTAATAAGTAACTAAGGGCTCATGATAAGTTAATTGGGACTAAGTTAAAATATGATTAACCACGCCGGTGGTATTGTGAAGTTGAAATTGACTCCCAATTACGTGTATCTCAATTTTGTTCAATCATTAATTGAAAATTAAGATGATCGCTTGATTCAATTTCAATTTCGGGTATTCATTAAATACGAGTATTCTAAAAACGCGAGGGTATTTAAATCTCTTCTTATTTATTTACTTAATTTGAAACATTAATTATTTTTTAAATCGGATAATATACCAAAAGTCATTAAATTATCTTTGATCAAAGAATATTTGCGATTTAATTTACTCTAGTGTTTTTGAAGCAATATTTCAAAGTATTTCTATTTGTTCCATAAAAAGAATTATACTTTTCATAATTAAGTGACGATCCAGTAACCTAGTTGGTACTGGCCCTGTCTGCGAAGCGAGGGATCTCAGGTTCGATTTCAGGCCCGGGCAGACATTATTAAAAGATAGAGAAAAGTTTTTCTCGGTTCGTTTGTGTTAGCGATATGTTTTTTTTTATTGTTCAAGCCACCTGCGACAGGGAACCCAAATACGAGGGTATATGTAGATTATCATTTATTTATCACTAGATCAGAGCCACAGCACAGTATGTAGCTTTTTCTTTTATTATTTTATCAAGTAAGGCCGCTTCAGTTAATGTTTTTAACGAAAGTAATTGGTACTGACAACTTAAACCTATTATTACTTAGAACTCGAATGAGTTGAGATTAAGGTTAAGGTGTATTTTCAAATTTATTTCTACTCGTATTTAACTTGCCTTGTTAGTTACTTGATTGGCTCAAATCTAAATTTCTAGACTACACTCATACTTACCTTACGATTCCATTTTTCGTTCATTTTATGGAACCTTAAAAATATCCCGGAAATCTAAATTGATTTTCTTTGCTTTTTTTATTCAAATAACCAAAAAAACATGTAAATACATTTACGCATATTACTCCTAGTATGATCATAATTATCTTAATATATACCTATATTTCTTCTGTGCGTGTGTATGTCACTGAACTCCTCCTAAGCGGGTGGACTGATTTTAATGATTTTTTCTGTGTCTTCAAGTGATCCAAGAATGGTTTAGATTCACAATTGTAACCTGTAGTTGTCGAGATTTACTACAAGATATTGCATTTGATAAGCTAGTCCCAAAGGCGTATAAAAATTTAAGGTCTCTGTTTTAGAACCTAAAACCTAAAATCTGTAGAACAACCTCTGCCCGTTATTTTAAAGGTATCCGTAAACCTTATACGATATAAAACACGTGGCTTGTTTTTCATGACAGAAAAAATACACCGCATAAATTGTGTTTTGATTTAATCAATCTCAAACTATATCGAAAACATGTCCGTAATTGCAGGAAAATTTCATTCCCGTACAATTCCTGTAATATCCGTGAACGAAGCCCTACAGATACACATGACTTACCTGGCAAAACGAAGCAATTAGAATTTCAAAGTAGAGGCAAATTCGTTCTGTAACGGCATACGTCAGTCAGCGCTGCAACAAGCTTTGAGCTTTGCCTCGCATCTAATAGAAAATTATAAACTTGAATTACTTTACAGGTGTTCAACTGGGGAAGTTTGTTTGCTTATTCGTCCGTTTTCATTTTCTCCTTATAATTATAAGGAACAACCAACAATTGATTTGCAAACGTCCAAAATTTAAACCATCAACAATTACTTACTTAATTACATTATTACCAAAAATTAATTACCAACCAATTACTCTATCGATTGGTATAACTAAATGAACATTCGTGGCAAACATATTATTATCATTTTGTATTATTACTTTCAGTCAAATTAACCGAAACATTGGTAAATTCTGATAGTAATGGCTTCCATCCAATATTAGCCTCTCCACGCATCTCTCCTCATAACCGAAGAGGCTGAGCATACACCGCCACGCTTCCCGAGCGCTTCGATAGATAATAATATAATCATAAATTCTAATCCGCCCACAAAGATAATTTTAAGTTTATTAATTGTAGATAGTAACAAAAGGAAAAAGTCCAGGAGAAAGGTTTAGGCAGAACTTCTTTAACTGATGTGTATGTAATCATCATACGATCTGTCTCCTCTTTCACAACGAGAGACTGTGCCCTGCAGTAGACCGCTGAAATTGAAGCCACGGTCTACGCACTCGACAGCACTCGTTCCGCATTGAATCGCTCTTTCTCTTCATTCTGGCGCATTGGGACTGCCTTTTTATGACCTAATTTTTTCCATAGCCCCTTCTTCTCGCCAGCATCGTTTTCGATTTAATATTCCTCTTTTATGGCGGGCGAATGATTTATTATCGGAGACGCCGCGTCGCGTTGATATGGGACTTACGCAAATCGTGGACTCTTGTAGCCAAATGTCCCGTCTCAGATTGTCTTCATCCGAAGCTTTTGCACCATTACTTTTGTTTTCCGGATAAATATTGAATAAAATATTTGAGATTCTGAGGGTTTTATGGGTAACGCCTTTATCTTTAAGGGATATGAGGGTTATTTTTCCTATTTTGTATTAAATATGCCTCTTTGAAGACAGTTGTAGAGTGGAATTAATGAAGAATTATTGTTTTAAACATGACTGTTTACACGAAATGGAAGAGATTTTTAATTTTCTCTTTCGTAACATTTATCAGTGTCAGGAAATTTTAGTTTTGAGATAAATTTGCTGATATTAATCAATAAATACATATTATTACTAAATGATAATAAAATCAATATCAAAACTTTGAAACGTGTCTCATTCAAAAGTAATAATTAAATTAAAGTAACTTGTAATAATTTGAAGTCAACCAAATCAGTATTGCTTGGCATGTTCTTATTTTCCACTACATGGCGTTACTTTCTAAAGACCAAAATCTAGTTAAGAATGTTTGGCCTTTGTAAAACTATAATTTAATTTCTCTAGATCCATAACACTGATACATGTACATGTTTTTCACTACGGCCTATAAAGGCTACATGAACTGCAATACAAGCTGAAATAATTATTTATGTATGAACAAACAACGAATTTTTTGCGTGCTTTATCAACATCCCACACTTGCCATCCGTGTTACTGAACGAAGTATAAATTTACATAGATACATAGTTTTACTACATGCATACTTTTATATGTGAGCACAGCTTAGTAAATAGTGTTATTTTTTACACAATTTTTTATTTAGTATATTTTTTATATTTACTTTAAATATTACAATGATACGTGACAAAAATGCTCATTTTAAAGAGACTGAGATCAATAGATGATGCTTAAAACAACACTAAAATGATTAATGTAATTTAGTAAAACCTTGTCTTGTGATGTGTCGGTCACAGTTGCCATGGGCGGCAGCGGTTGGGTACTGCATGCTCGTTTGATATCTTAATTTCATAAAAAACGAGCACTAATAGACACATTTTCTTGTCTGAGACTAAAGCCTCTCATTAAATAGTACATAAATTGTTACATAAAAACTACACAATATCAACATTAATGCTAATGCCTGACATGTGGCATCCATATATTCATATAAGACGTAACGTTTACATAGAGATCAGGCGGCTTTATTCAAATTGATGTGCTGCTTGTAATGTACCCCGCAGCTGGCGCCGGGTTAATAGCTCCAACGTGAGCCCTTGAAGCTATGGCTCTTTGAATACTGGTGTCAGCTTGTATTATATTGCATCAACATATATATCCATATTAATATACCCGGTGGCGATAATCCATTTTCAATATTAATAATGGTAGTAGCGAACATAGTTCAAACGTTGGCCTGTTTAATATTCATAACCAAAAACATTGTGTACAACACACAAGTTTTGAATTGTGACAATATTGTGTAAAATTACAAATAAGTAATTAATGATTAAGTACTCGTATATAACAGCTATGTGAAAACATGTCTTTTCGATAAAAATATCGTACCTAGA
This sequence comes from Ochlodes sylvanus, assembly GCA_905404295.2. Classification (NCBI taxonomy): domain Eukaryota; kingdom Metazoa; phylum Arthropoda; class Insecta; order Lepidoptera; family Hesperiidae; genus Ochlodes; species Ochlodes sylvanus. Next base: position 3,527,318 of record FR990133.1, on the reverse strand, counting down.
AACAGAGCCGGTCCCTTTTTTAGCCGGCAAGACATCGGTGATGGCCTTGGTGGTACTGATGTCAATAGACGACGGTGACCACTTACCATCAGGTGGCTCGTCCGCTCGTAATACCCTACAAACATACACCACATACGGTTATAATTTAATACAGTAAGTTCAGTTGAAATAATGATCACATATTTTCCTTCACTCCCAACGTCACCTGCGACAATCCTAGAATCTAATACCAATTAAAACGTTATAACAACTAGCTTTCTCCCTAGACGTCGCCCGCCAATGTCCAAAAATCCTTTCATAGTGTTTACTTGCGTCACTTGAAGAACCTATATACAAAACATGTGAATCCATTGAATAAAAAAAAAATATTTTAACCCCTTTTTATCCCCTTAGGGGGGGGCAATTCCAAAAATCCTCTCTTAGTGCCCCAAGGAACATACATACCAAATTTCAGCTTCTTACGTCCAGTAGTTTCGGCTGTACGTTGTCTGTCAGTCACTCAGTAACGCAAGAGCTTTATACATTAAAAGCTGGTTAGCATCATCATTAATTTTAATATCGGCTTAACTGACGACCCAGGTAGTAACGTAGACCCAAATACCGTTTTAGAGCGAAATTAAAAAGCAACAAAGATTAATGGTTGTATTTAGGCCAGTCACGGCGTACGGGCGGGCGTAGTTGCCGCTAGCCATCCGTCCATTTCATAGTTTCATGGAAATTAGCTGGAGGCTACGCGACCTTCCTACCAAGTTCGAAACGATGTTTGGTTGGGCGTAACATGAAATGAAAAGAATTTTTCTAAGTTGGTTTTTAGGATTACATACTCAAAGGAAGAAAATCAGAACACTATTAATAAGCCTCCGCTGTCTGGTTTTCTGTCCAGGACTCTTGAACGGAAACAGAAACATGTTATTGTGGTCAGTTAAGGCATGTTCAGATTTTCGCAGTAGTTATCTGAACTTTATTTTATTTGAGACGCAGAAACCTTGTTTAATTTTTTTCTATTACACGTAAACCAGGCTCACTCTGAGTAAATAGTTTGTAACGGAGGAATTTTGTACCTCTACTAAAACAACTGCGAGGAGCAGGATCAGCAGGAAATGGTCATATGAGGTGTGGTGAGCTGGGGACCAGAGGTGAGGTGTGGTGAGCTGGTGAGGCGTGGTGTGGAGTGGTGAGGTGTAGGCTTGAGGAGAGGAGAAGAGATTGAGGAGCGGAGAGGAGAGATATTCAGTTGGGAGTCTTTCATAGGTTTCAGGTATTTCAGCAAAATGTTACTGGCCGACGAACAGGCCATCTTCAAGAATAAACAGATGATTAAGAAGTACAAAGGAATTATGTCAATATTGTCATTCAATAAACATGTATGGTAAAATGGAGCTCGTGTATTAATTTGCCCTTTTACAAGTTAAAGATAATAGATATGGGATACACCATAGGAGTCACCAATCTAGGGACAGGCTTAAACTTTCTTTTGTACCTTATAAGAAGATCTCCATGTCATAACGCAGGAATACATCAAAAGCAATCTTCTTTGCATTCGTGGATCAAAACTTAATATTGGATCCTGTCAAATTACCACGAATCAAGTCTGATACTGTATCCAGTGCATCAAAAGGTGCAATAGCCGGCGTGGTATACTATACTAAGTCTACCACGCCGGCTATGCCATAATCTTTAAGAAATAAAAAATAGACGCTAACACACACATACCCCCGCACTAAAATCCCTTTTGTTGCGGGTGGTAAGTAAGTACAACAGAAATAATACAATTGATCACTTAACACCTATGTCCCAAAATTAAACATTTAACTGTCACAATAACATCTGACCGCCCGGGAATCGAACCCGAGAAACGAACAGTACCCGTCGCTCCCCAGGTAGGACCAGTACCATCTAGGCTTCGGGACCGAAAGAAGCGTTGTAGGGTTGTGTTTGAACAATATCGTTTAATGGTCCATAATTTCATTGTACAGAAATGAGCGGTGAAATATACTGTTCAGGTATTAGATATGTTGTGTTTTATTGTTATTATAATTAGACTCACCATGCCCATGGCTTTTATGAACAGATGCGTCTATATTTCACGCTTGTACACTTTCATGTAATCATTCTTATATTATCTTTAAGCGGCATACGAAACAATAGAAAACGCCTGTTTATAATTCCTGGCGCATTATTCATTGAAAGAACAACGTTTTCATAAGACGAGATAAGCTTACTCATCGTATAAATCATATCGGAGTTTTCATTACAACCCTGCTCCACTTCCAGCTACCCCCTGACCGAGCCTGGCCTCAGGCGCCATCTGTGTTACATCCCAATAATTGCTATATAAAACTTCCCAGACTACCCTTTACTTCGAAAAATTCACTATAATGTATATTTTTTTACAATGTTATTCGTTTCGTTGATAATTTTTACCGTGGTGTGGTAAAAATGTTATTTGATTCTTGCTACGCTTCGCACTTTTGCAAATAGTTGCCGATAAAGTTCCTAACGCGCAAGAAATGCTCCTGACTTGCTTCAATCCTAAGTGAAGGACGCGTTTACACTAAACTTAAAACATAAAATTAAATAGATAAATAAACCACGGTGCCACAGTTGACATGGACAACACAAATAACTCATCACTAACACTCACCACTCAAAAACAAACATTTATTTTATCTGTCACATAAATATCTGCTCCAGCTGGGAATCGATCCCGGGAACCCACGTTTCGCAGGCAGAGCCACTACAAACTAGGTTACGGGATCGTCAAAATATACATATCTGAATTTCTAGATAATTGGATTCAATCCTGATGTATTACGAGAGCTTTGTCTAGGATCAGCTACAAACACTAGGTGATAATTATACACGGATCTATACCATATTGTCTTTCAAGACCTATTTACTCATACAATCAAGCGCTAAGCTCATATTATCACAGTTCATCTCTGTATATGATTATTTAGGTAATGTTATTAAAATAGTTGCCACTATTATTGCCTTGTAATTTGAGGTTTGTCTTCCACACGAGCGGTTACGATAACTATTTTAAACAATTTTAATAAGTAAAAGAGCCTTATAATATGTGGTAGTAGTACCAACAGTCCAACATCCGCCACGATATATTGTATCATTTTTACCGTGTAATAGTTGTTTTAAAAGCATTAATGTCCTGATTAAGTAGGTGTGGATCCTGTTATACGTTTTAGAGGCGACCACTTTAGTCCTCAAGGATAGCAACACATTTGTGACCGAATTCGATCGAGACTCTTACTAACAATTACTGGACTATTACTAACAACAATTAACAAGACTAACAAGTTCCTGCCACAGTCATATGTACCTACTAATAAATTCACCAACTAACATTGTTAATAACACCCTCTGCTACTCGTAACTGGTCTAACTAACCTAGTCTTGTTCTGTGTCGGTCACAGTTGTCATGGGCGGCAGCAGAAGGGTGGTGTACACATTCGTTTACCATCTAAAGTCTATTAAAAAAAAGTTTTATTTTCACCGGTGGCTAGACTGTGCCACATCATTCAAATTATGTTTAACGCGTTATCGATGTTGGATTGAATTGAAATTGTATACAGCATTATGAATCTGATGATGATGCAATTAAATAATAACACAGAACTCTGAAATTAAACTATGCATCTTGTAGAAGCTCATTCGATTTATCTTCAGAATTACTCTGTTTTTAGAAGATACGAGTATGCAGGTTTTGCGTTTGAAGCAGGAAACTAAAGATAATATTGTGTTATTGTTTCTTGAACTATAATTATCACGTTAAAATTACTTGCTTCGTGACTTAAAGGGAAACATGGCGTGGAAATCTACATAACTAAAATTGCTCTATAATTTTTTGAACCATGAACATTAACAGTGAAATCTGGAATATATCAACTTTGTATGATGATTCTACTATAGAACATACATAAATCGTGATAAAACTGGCAACTGGCAATATTGTCTCTAATGATGAAGATGAACATACCTTTGTCAATGACAGCTTTATGGAAATTTAGAGAACTTCATTTAAAAAATCTAAATAGGTACCTAAGTTATATGAAAAATAAAGTAACATTCATAATGAAAATGAACGTAGTGTCACACCACACAACGTTACAAAATTTATTAGCACCATGTATGTATGTAAGTATGTAGTAACAAAGTTTGGAAGGCGCCTTCAGACCGACATCCAAACTACAAACTCGGCTATCACTGCCTATAACTTAAAGGCCTGTTCAGATAATGCGATATCCGCTGTCGTTAGTACCAAAAATGTCGCACGATATATCGGTCAAGATACAGGCTATTACGATACGTACAATACAATCTAGGTAGAGATTATTTTTCAGGTAGGTAACTTGGCAAAAGGTAAACACAATTACGTACACAACCAACGCATCGAATGCCCTATAGGTACATATTGTCTAAAGTGGCCGAAAATCTACAAAGTTTCGCTACCCATAGCGATATCTACATTCGCTTAGTTTTGAACACTTTAGTTTTGAATACTGCTTAGGCACCCAACACAACAGAGAACTAAACATATCTATATCTGAATAGGCCCTAATGCTAAATTTCTAATTTTCAATACTAAATACCAGAGCTAATATAGCGATAACAACATGATAAAATGATTTACAGCTTGAATTCCTTTAATAGCAGATTGTGACTTAAACGTTTTATTTTCATTCTTTGAGATACTTTCCGTCTTCATTAGTCATTCTTTAGAAGATATAAAATGATTTATGAAGGGCGGGCGAGCCACTTTTCCTTGTTGTGGCATACGATTAATGCGAGTTCTATGTAAATGACAGACGGCGCTTCTTAGAGTAATCGACCATCATACAAAGAAATTGATCGAATATTTAAATGTTATGAAAGATACCGTTTTTCTACGAATAACTTTTGAATTGAAATTTGAAAAGACGATCCCGAGATTGCAATAATTATTCGCGGTTGATGAGAACAAGTTTTAAAAATGTACGGTGATATCATTCAAAGAAATTCGAAGGATTCAAAAATTAGTAAATTAATTACAACTATAAAACTCTTTAGAATATTGGGATAGACAAAGCCAGTTCTAATTATTTATAATGAACAATATTAGATAGATATTATTAAAAATAAGAAGGAAACACACAGCGTTAACCGGAATTTAAATAAACATTAAACAGTTTAATTTAATTAACATTAATTAATTGTAATTAACATTAAATAATTTGTAATTAACATTAACAATAAATACTATAAATACTGAATACTCATAATATCATTCTTATATCAATACTAGCTGACCCCGCGAACGTTGTTCCGCCATATATGTACAAACAAAAAGCGCAAAGCCACCCTTAAGAGGGGGTATAAAGCAAAATTGGCAATCGTAGATTCAATTTTTACAGTAGTAGATCAAGTTTCTAGAAGCTGAATAAGGACATAGATAAACTTCATTATATTATTGAGTGAATGTAAGAATCAAAAACATAAAAAAATTAAATTTTCTCGATAGAAAAAAATCACAAAGTTAGGTCTAATTTTCAACTAAAATCATTTTTTTTTTCAATATGGTGCATGTTTTTGAGTCAATATTTTAATATGTTACGCTAATTAGTATCACTGAGGGATTTGTAGATCGATTTCTAAATCAAATCTATAATTTACGAATTATTTAAATAAAATACATTAATTGTCTTTATAGCTCTAGGATTTTGACATGCTCTGTTCCATTTATCAGTACCGTTGAATTTGATTTTTTCCTAGCTTTATACCCCCTCTTAACACTTAGGGGTATGAAAAATAGATGTTGGTCGATTCTCAGACCTACTCGATATGCACACAAACATTTCATCAGAATCTGTCGAGCCGTTTCGGAGGATTATGGTAACTAACATTGTGACACGAGAATTTTATATATAAGATAAATTCGCTAGCAAACTTGTTCCAAAAGGAAAAATAAATGAAATACACCGCGATGACTACTGTAGAGATATAGAATGGACATCCATTAAAGATATATTTACTTAGGTCTACTTTATAATGAAAGGATAACACGGAGCACTTTACCCCAAAGTATTTGCCTGTGTTGCCACATCAACGACATCGACACGGCACACGACAAAACGCTAGCTATTGCAGTACGAGATGAGACGTGAAAATAATTGTTAAATTCTGTTTTTAAACAATACTACATCTACGGCATTCAACGGGGGGCACCTATGAGATTTGGCATAGTTAAAGGTTGAAAGTCAAAGGTATCCAATTTTTGGCGATAAAACATACAATGACGTAAAAAATAAAAAATAAAATTACAGTTTTTAATGATAATATCAGCGAAAAATGTATCTCGTTGGATAATAACAGTCTGTCCTACAAATTCAAATTCAGACCATTTAATTATGTGGATACCTCTTTAATACACATCTGAACGTATTTTTTTTGCTTCTACTACCGTTTCGTATAAAAAATGGTTTCACGAGCTGCAATCCCGAGAATATTGATGGCATTTAGTATAGGTACTACCTAAGTACTATAATGCTTAATAATACCTAATAGTGGTGCCTTACTCTTCAAACACATAACGCTGTGCATGTCAATTAGTAAAGCTATTGATACAATCGACATACAGACCACCACAGGCTATGTATGTTCTCAAGTGGATTGAATATGTTGACGTCTTCACGTCTACATACATATATGTATATTCATCCATACATATTCATGAAGCTGAATTGATTACACATACTATCATGGTACTGCATACAATAAATTAAACCAGGCGAAGTCCCACGGGATGGCATATAAGAAAATAATAGAGAATTAGAAACTTTAACCTGACTACGTACTCGTAACAAGAATAAAGAAGATTTAGTTGAGAATTGTTGCTAATTTGAACTGAAATAAAAAATTGCAATATTGAAGGAATGACCAACGCGTTGCCAGTTAAGAAAATAAGAAGAGGAATGAATGAAGGAAAAACTGACTCTCCAGTCCCAGTTCGAACGCGACCAGTCATTTGGCGGATAACCCAAGCATGAGGACGGAAGCTTAGCCAGGTGGGTTCAACGCCCTACTACCAACCTAAAATGCCTTCCGGATTGAAGTAGATGGTACAGAATCCAGCGGACTTCTCAAAAGAGCGCCGTAAGCTCATCCGTTTTGCAGAGTGGATGGATGGGGCCCCTTATACCCTTAAGAGGAAATGCTACGAGTCATTTTTCCATACAAACGTTCTCGACTAATCCCTCGCTGGTTTTTGGCTCTAGATCAATAATTCTTTCACACAAGAATAATATCATCATTATCTATGTCGGTACGTTTTGATTTTTTGATATTTTTGTTTTCAAAAGTTTTAGGCTACTTCAAACAGCGCTTTAGCGCTTTCAATTAGCACAAAAAACTAAACGGTCCGACACAGAATATCTCCTTCCCATTCAATTTCCAAAATTTCGTTAAGATTGCTTTAGTTTTGGCGGGGGGATTAGTCGAGAACGGAACCTCGATTTTGATGATTTTTGCCTCGGGTTTTTACACGGAGCTGCAGTTGTCCCTATCGCACTGACATACACGCCGCTCGCAAGCGCGACAGAGATATTGAGCGAAAAAATCCCAAATTTGAAAAAGGGTTCGCGTGGTATTTCCTCTTAATACCCGTATATACCTACGTAATCGATAACAAAATAGATTTACTTCAGCCAGCAATTCCTGCCGATATTATAAAACAATATATAGGTGGTATACCAATATCGTATAACCTGCCGATTGCGGTACAAACTCAATCAATGAAACCTAGTGAACGCTAGCTTCACTGGTTTTTGATACCTAAAACAATTTCTATCGCGATCTAAATGCAACTTTAGTCACATATGAACAAAGTCGCTAATTCTTTAAAACGAGTCGCTTTAAAAGAACGATGTCGGGATATCGTAGTGCCAACTTCAATATCATAACCGCTGTGTCAATATTCGATGAAAGTGGGATAACGAATATCTCTTGAACTCCGAACATCAAAAGAATGAATCCTCGACTAACTCGAATAATAAATTGCTTCATATCTTTACCTATCAGAGTAACGTAGTTATCTCAAATATAACCTAGTCCTTTGTTCATTCTTCAACAAAGCTCGAGTCTCGTACACCCTAAAATTGCAATAATTTAATTGATAACTGAAAACAAGCTTAACTATACACATTATGTATATGGTATGTGCTGTTTGTGTCAAGTTACTAAATAAATACATCTACTTACACACATTATAAGCACTACCCTGCACTAGAATTCCCTGTGCCGCGAGTGGCATGGACAACACAAATGACACATCACTAACACCCACGACCCGAGAGCAAACATTTATCTGTCCCGGCCGGAAATCAAACCCCTCTCTTCGGATTCAGGATCACTAATTCACTAACAACTAGGCTACAAGGTCGTCAACAATATGATTGAGACTATCGATTCCGCCCACTCTAAAAATGCTCCCTGAAACAGCGCAGTGAATTCGTTATATTCTTCGCCTATTTCAGTTTTTTTACATAACATAAGTTGTTGCTTGACAAAATTGCAACCTGAAGGACAAAATTTTCATTGGGGCTTAAGAAGAGTAATTTAAATATATGTATAAAATAACCAAAGACGTGATTAAAAGGAAATGGCTGAAATATTTTGGACTGTGAACCCAACCGGGTACCCAGAATCACAATTTTATTCAAAACCGACCATACGATAGATACCGGTGGTCGGGTCACAACAAACGGTCGGAAACGGTCTTTATGTGGTTCTCCCCAACGTGTGTTATACATTCAAAGCCAGTAATAGAGACACCTCGATTTCAAAGTTTAGTATACTAAAATTTTCAATTACTGAATATACTAGCTGACCTTTAACTTTGACCTAAATATACTAACTGGTTGGCTGACCCCTGCTAAGTAATGATTTATAAAGTTTACAATTTATTCAAATAATTACATATGTACGATCATATCTATAAATATACTAATAACTACTTACTATAAATCTACCCACTAGTGATAGATTTTACCAGTCGGCGTATCTTGTTCTTCGTATCCCATTACTGGACTCTATCTAACCATCTAGATGAACCTAATTCGTAGAAGTGACCTAAAATAAAAAGTTACTTAAACGTTTATTTTTTTTTTTAATCGAGAAATAAACACTGGAACATATTACTTTATTACTATAAATAAAAAATGAATTTTCAAAATAAAATATAATTATTTTCGTGAGCAAAACCAAACTTTTGACATTTCCTAAATTAGGATACCTATTTCATTCTGAAAAAACTGTTGAAATAATATTAAGCTTAAACTATTTATACAATGGCTATGTTATTATCCGAAATACAAAGTACTAAGAATGTACCACAAAATATAGTGAAAGTGCGCCACAGATCACTTGGGTGATGTGCGCAAACAAAGTCGTGGGTACAGCTTGATGTAACATAAATTGGACCGAATTTATGTTTGGAACACTTTGACTAAGCAAAAATCTGTAACTATGACAACCTTTTGTATCGGTTTTTATTGTTACCATAGTAACAAAAGTATCTACAATATTAAACTCTAACACACCGACATACGTGAGTCAGGCGAATATTCCAATGTCAGTTTTTCATTATTGTCAAATGTAAGTTTTTCGACTATTTACATCACGTTTTTAAGTTTAATATTTTTCAAAGGAAATCATGTCCCACTCGCATAGTCAAGCCCATAGAAGCAGCATAAGTCAACACTCGCATTCTGTTAGTCAATTCCTTAATGATATAGAAGAATTATCAGATGCAGAATTAATAAGACAAGTGAACAACCTGAAACAACAAATTAAAGTATTAGCATTAGAAAATGAGGTTTTGGAGAAAACAATTTTGAGACTAGATCCCACTTTGATGCATGGAGTACAGCAAGCTTTGGATTATGCGACAAAGTTACAAAGTTCAACGTCTTTAGTTATGGGCAGCTTTGTAAAATCACAAACATCTAGGTTCAATATGGATTCTTTAACAAGCCCGTCAAGAATGCTCACCAGCCCATCAAAAGTTTCCACTAAACGCGTAGAGTCTTCTGCTAAAGTTAGTGGAACCGTGATATTTGGTTCTGGGCCACGAATTAATGTTCTTGAAAGATCTGAGTTAGTATCAACAGAAATGGAGATTCTCATTGATACTCTCGAGAAAGCTAGAAGTAAGGCAGCTAAGAAACATGCGTTATTAAAAGCTCAGTTGGAAGAAATCAGCGTTCGGGTGGGAGATGTTGAAAAATCTGGAGAACTGTTTAACCAAATGGTGTTGGTTGATGGTTGGGATAAGATAGCTCAAAGAATTCCAGCGGAAATATGGATAAGGTAATTGAAATTTCATTTTCAGCTTAGCTTAAGCAAAATTAAAATTATTATATCCACTTGAGTTATATTTTGATAACTAAAAGAGGTGACTAGAGACCGGTCCCTGCTTGGTGGTAGGTTCTGTTCTTTCTTTTCTCTTACTTCTTTCTTGGCCGGTTGTGGATTGCTGATGCCTTTAGTAGTACTAAGGTCTATAGGCGACAGTACCCACTTACCATCAGGTGGCTCATCTGCTCATTTGTGAGCTAAGTTTTTAACGTAAGAAAGTGCTTTAAAAGATTGCTAAAAAATGTTTCACCTTTAAGTCTATCATATTGAGGTAAATATAATAGGTGCATTCAGTATAACTAGTTACCCGCACTGCGGTCGAAATTCTACCGTAATTCATTCTGTCAAAGGGTTACTTAACATTGACTCTATAAACGATGACCCTATTACACATTTCAAACATCGTGTGAAAGTATATCAGTGTGATTAGAGTAACTTATATTAATGTATGTAATGATTTATTTATTCATTTAATGTATTATTTTTAAAAAATATTAGCATTCTGCACTCCTTAAACTATAAAGTGTGCCAAATTTTATACTCCTCCGTCCGCGCAATTTAACGATTGACCATATTATTATATTGTATTACAATTTAATTTATAATTTATATATATATGTAAACAGCATAGGTCTACAAAGCGCAAACCAACAAAAATATTTAATTTTTATTTGTAATATTACAGATACATGTCAGAGTGGATGAAGATAACTGACAGTCAGATCGGTAAGCTAAGACTTCGTACAAGTACATTGAACACCCAATTCAGCAAACTTAAAGGACAGATCAAAGTTAAAGCTGAATTGAGCGAAAGCCTACGACCAGTAGACTTTGATAAGTTACAAATCGAGAACAAAGAATGTGAAGAAACCATCGAAAGGAAATTACAGCAGCTGGCTGAGTTAAAAAAGATGACAGGAGATGCTAACTTGAATTTGACGGTACATAAAAAGGCAATGATGGAACAAAACGCATACTTAACAAATATTTTGAAATTAATCAAGACAAAGCAAAAGCAAACTATTGAATTAGACAAAGAAAGAGCCGTAATTGCAGTTCAAGCAGAATCTTTAGGTCAGGAACTGAGTACAGTGCAACGAGCGAGAGAAGAGTACATAGCACCAGATATAATGGAGTACGTAGCCGCTAGAGCGGCAGTAACTGACTTACGACGCGGTATCGCACTTCTAGAAAACAGTGTACGAGTGCAACTAAGTGCGCTTGCAACGCTGAACAGCAAGTTGGGGCCAATGTTGGTCAATTAGATAGAAAAAGTGACAATACGAAACAGTATATTACAATTATATGTAGTGGCGAAAGATAACACAAAAGGGTAAAAAGTAGTTTTTTCATGTTATTTATGAACAATTTATTATTATCTATATTTTAAAATCTAATATGGTCACTTACAAAATTAAATCAGTTATTAAATACGGATTTATGACGTAGCATTCATATATTAAAATAAATGGTTTAATTGGTTACTTTGTTTGATGATATTTTACTATTATCTAGTTAAGTTATACATATTTTATTATAGTAATATTATTATACATAATTCTAATAAAACTAAAACTACTATTCAATTAGTATAAAATATTTTATATTTTAAGCTTTTTTATTAGTTAACTAATCACATTCACATAAACCTTCATAATAATTGTTCCTCATATTCATAAACCTTAATGTCTCATTAATTGTCTATTAAACCTCAATTAATTATATCGGAAACAGTACAACTTACTGACGCGTTAACAATAAAATTGATTGGGTCTTCCATATTAAATGATCTCCTCAAGAACGTTTAAACAAGTTTCAATTTGGAAGTGAGCACAAGTTTCGATCGTTGCCTCAACTTCTAACATATTAGCGGAGGGAAACATTAATGTAACTAATATTAATTGAAATTTGCTAGTAGAACTTGTAAAATTCAAGTTACTGCTTTACAGTAAGTATTTTGTGAATGTTGTGAGGAATTCACAGGATGGGAAATTATCGCAAATCCGAAAAAATACATAAAAGAATAAAGTGTATTAGTAAAGAGTTTACATATTGTAAGTGGCAAAAAATATCGAAGTTTAACTGCGAATGTGTGTAAACTAATACGTGCACACTTTTTTTTAATTAGTAGCGCTTCCTTCGTAAAAAACCGTAACTTTGGGAGTGCAAAGTGACTCTGATATTTTAAACGAGGAATTTGTCGTTTAGGCGAGCAATAACGGTAATTCGTTTATTTCTACTTCAGCTACATTAAAGTTTGCTTTATCCTATCCCTCCAAAATATTGTACTCACAGAGTACTTCAACACTATATACGTAGGTAGTTATGTTTACCATATGAAATAACTCCAACACCTTTTTCCAGAATTTCTGCACATTTCTGTAATTAATCATCATTAGATGTAAGTGGTTGCATAATCAAAATTTTAAATGAATGAAATGTAAGATCCTTTTTAAATATTTCGTAAACTTTCCACGCTTTCGGGATCCCTATCGCAATTGCTATTTGCGCAACAACTGACGCAAATTTATTTATTGTTCGGACTGTTCGTGGCGCATTCAATGTGTGATGTTCATTTGTGTTGGCGAACTTTGTTGTCTCGTCTTTGCGAACTCGTCGTTGCTTAGAATCTTTGTATTCATGATCAAATCTAATCTTCACTAGAGATGGGAACTCACGTAAGCTTCTAATATTGTAAACCGAGCAATTGAACACGAATCATTTGCTTTTAAATAGGCTTCGATTGCGAGTGCTCTTTTTTCTCCAACCAATTTCATATTTACTCGTAAATTATCCACACAAATGTTGAAGCTAGCGCGATGCCTTACTATACCCGCCACTCAATGGTTATAGATTGCAGACATTGTTTTTTAAATAAAAAAAGGTCTGCCACTGAACACCCTGTACCAATTGAATGGTACCTACTAATGTCGGGTGTAAAGCAATAAATATCATTGTTAATAAACTGTAAATCTTAATTGTTTTGTAATTGGAGACGGTAAGTTAAACTAGGCCCTTCGAGGATAAATTGTTTATCCATTATTGTTATTCCCCAAAGCTTGTATCATGTTTCTTACAAATAAATTCCTGTATTTTGTAATTTAAAGCAAGTATGTAACAAAACTCTGTCACAAATTGTAATTCCTTCTTGGATTACAGAATCTGCCAAATACAAATGACGTATTTTTCTTCTAAATTGGTTTTTGGAAGCCTTAATATTTGATTTTTTATACTCTAATGAATTTATTCATAGATCCTGCTTTGAGAGATTCATTCTGTTAATTTGAAGAGAAGACATTAACTTCCTTATAATTATGTGAAAATGAAAAATGATCCGAATTAGAACATCAATCCTCACAAACTGTCTCACCTTTGGATCGATCAGCGCCTTCCCTTGACCTTTCTAAAGATTCAGTGTACGCTTATCACAACTTCTGAATAAGCCCAGATATGAGCAGATTTTCAACACGTAAATAAATGTATAAAAATGTATTTTTTAAGTGAAACTAACATATCAACATTGTTACGAGGAAGTTAATAGGGATAAAATAGCGATAAAAGGAAAATTTTGAAACATTTTATTGAAACTAAAATTATATTGCGACGGAAGTCGTGTATTTGAGACTAGGCACGTTAACGTCGTTTAACTGTCGATGGCATGAGTATACCACAACAACATGAGTGAAGTGTAAGTCGAAGTCGCGATAGAAGTCGAAGAAGACGAAGTCGTGTCGAAGAAAGAGCCAGAGCGACGATGATCACTTACCATCAGGTGGCTCGCCTGCTTTTTTCGTCAGCCCTTCAGGCTTTAAAAAAAAAGTTAAAAAAGAAGTTAATTAAATAGCTGAAGGTGTGGGCTATAGAAATATTGCTCTCATTTACGTCCGAGAGGATATTCCTTAGATAAGCTAATAGTGACACTATAATTTTATACTATTTACATCGTCATGGATGTTAGTCATTTATAAGCCGTCAAAGATTTATCAGGTCATAACCCTTTCCGTTTGGCTCCAGACTGACTGAACGTAAGCTTTCATAATCCATTGTTTTTTTTGTTTTTAAAAATTCTTTATTCATCAATATAAATATTACAGGTCATATTTACAACGGCAGTATCACATTGCAAATAGAATCATCAGAAAATAAATGTTACATAGGCTAGTGCGCCTCTCTAAACAAACACAATGTTCATGTTATCGTTACAGTTACAAAAAATGTTGTAATTCAATTCAAAGATGTTAATACAGGAATGCAGGGCTTGCTATAATGGCCATAACATATACCAAAAATTGTTTATATGCGTGCCAAGACACGATTACATTAACATGCTACACAATTTAAATGCTGAATATTTATTTACCAAAGTAAATACGTATTCGTAAGACTGAATACTTAATACAATTTAGCTACTAATATCATAAATAAAAGTCGAACGGGTGGGTATCCGCACAAAACTTAACCGAGTTGTCGGTAGCCGCCGATAGCTACCGACAACATAATCCATTGAATTTGCGTTCAGTCCGCTCTTGTATTTCATCTGTTTTATGACCCGTCTAACGGCTCTTTATTTTTGAAAATTTTATGCGATAACTTCATCTTATGATCAGTTGCAATGTTACTAAAAGTGTCCATAGACCAAGTACTTTAGTCGCTGTTTCTACTTCTGAAACGAAATTTAATTCAAATTCATTTTATTTACCTTAGCTTGGCTGTATATAACAAGGATGTGGCTTATATTGCCATATTTTGTAAAACCTAATTTAATAACACAATCATTAAATTTAGACGAGAAACGTAAGAGCTCGTATATAATATTGTCGCGTAAATTAAAAATAAAATAAAATAAAAGAAAAAGAAAATTTGAAAATAGAATTTCTAAAATGTTTTCGATGATAAATTAAAAAAATTACATTTGATTTTGGAATGTTTGAAATTGGTGGTATATAAGGCGATTCCGGCCAAGGCAGAGTCAGTCGAGTCTTGGTAGCGAGTCGGGAAGCGCGCCAGTGGGAAGAAGAAATAGGAATAGTGAAGTGCCGTTTCACAGTACAGTGTCGCGAGTGTGAAGTGAAGTGTGAAGGAAAGTAAAGTGTACAGTAAAGTGTATAGTACCGTGTCGCGTGTGTTACCCTTTTACAGTAAAGAAATAAAACATCATCTATTGAAGCCGGCCTTATTTCTTCCCATCCCCTACCCACGGCTGTGACAATATTTTACTTGGTATTTATATGCACTTGTACATGTCTGCCTGTGACCAAAAATAAATATAATTATATTCTGACCCATAGTAAATATTGGTCTTTTGGCTCTTATTCTTTTATTACACTTTGCATACCACTCTTTTATTTCCTGGAGAGAAAAAATTGCAACAGTTACCTAATACCTATGGCTAAATGTGGCAGCTTTAGAAGAAAACTATGTATTCTCTACTATTTACTGCTTTGGCTGTTTCTTTATGTGACGCCAAGTTATCCTTTTTATAGTACCACCCAAGTATCAATGAGCGTAAGATAAATGACGCATGAAAATTTTAAAGTCAGATAAAATAAGTCTCCAATCCATTCATGAAAGTTTGTAAACTATTCTGTGGATTTTTTCTTACCAGAAAAGATTGACTCTGTAATGGAACACAATATATGATGCAAATAGTGTAGCCGCGTGTTACAGAGTACTCTTATGTATGCGCATATTGTGTTCCTTTATTGGAAAGGTTAGGGCTACGGCGGCTTCTACTGTTATTTTGCCTACCAAAGCTTTAGACAACTTTGCTGAAAGTGAAATAACTTTGTCTTATGAGACGGGATTTTTAAATTTAGCAGCTTGGACTATCGATATAGTTCCATGATTAGATATTATTTCGCGCAAATCAAAATTTAAGTGGGCGTAGATAAAAAGTAGGATAGATGAAGCAACCCAGCCTCCTAGGATCCCCGAGTTAGGGTTAGCTTGAAAGGGTTACGTGGGTTTATGACCATGACTCAATTCGTTAAGCAACTTTAGAGGCGGCTCGCGGCAGAAACGTGTGTTACCGTTTTTAACAGCTTAATAATAATAATAATTTATCACTTTATTATTTATTTATTTATTTCACTCTTTATTGAAAAACCTAAAGCTAGGAATTACAATGGGTGGACTGTGGTGAATTGTCATACACTACACCACAAAGTATTGGAATACTTACATAGAAATTTTCGCACAGGAAAGTGAGTTTGGAATAAAAGGATGTTGATCCCTAAGGAAGGCAGACAATTGTGTGACACTCATATTTATTATTCCCGGGTCTAGCATGCTTGTGGCGTCTAATTGTGCGAACACGTCACTCATTCATTTCTATTTGTGTGTGTGGTTGTGTCTGTGACTTCTGTGAGTGACTTTATTAACGAACTAGCAACCACTCTCGCTTCGCTTCGGGAAAGCTATGCCACAGTACCCACATGGAAAATATGTTTTAACAGGATTCTTTACAATGAGATATCTTGAATTTTCTCTTTCACTTTTAATCCGATTAACGTAAAACAAACTGATAAACAATTATATTAGTGAAAACAATAAAATAACTATGAAAACCGCATCCAAATTTGCTTACACCGTTTAGAATTGTCAAACAGGCAAACCGTACCATACATTACTTTCGCAATTTTCAAAAAAACAACCTAATAACAAAACAGTTTCCCAAAAATTAAAATTTCATGAAATCCACAATCATTCCAAATTCATGGAAGGCCTACATTTACTCAATCCCGCGACTGTAATATAACATTTGGAGCGCAGCCAAATCGCTGGAAGCTGTACCTTAAGTGCCGACACTTTAATGCCGCAAAACTTTATGAAAATGAAAGAAGAGTCAACTTTATAACCTGACTATGAATGATTCTCGTATAGCGGTGGAAAATGACGGAACTTTGCTCTGAGCTACCGAGTTGACGCTAATGTGACTTCCAACAGTTCCAACTCCCAGGCTAGGACTCATTAGGGCTACTGGGATTGAGGTCTCGAGTGTACTCCACGACGCTGCTCAAGAGTGGATTCATGAAGTTAGTGACTAACTCGAGTGGCAGAAATACGGTGAGCCTAAAGATTGCTATCTTTTTAAATGAACGTTAACTCAAGGTATTGCCACATTTTCGTGAACAGAAATAAGGAAATTTAAAAGCAAAAATTTAAATACTCATTTTCCCCAAACAAGATTCCGTACACTCTACATAAAATCGCTCATGAAATTTTGCCATATTGGTGAAACATTCAATTCCAGATTCCAGAACACTCCCAATTCCATAACACTTCATTGTTCAACTCGCTCTATCGATTGCACCACTAGCCATTCGGGTATGACCGCACCGTTAATTTTATGTATAAAAAATTTAGACGTCAAAGTCAAACCGGACTACATAGTACTCCATTATTGTAGAAGAATTACCAAACTAAGAAAAGTAATTATTTTAAGATTATAGACACCTACACGAAAAGATACAACAAAATTGTTTACCTAAAACAAGTTTGAAAATGTAATATTACCCGGGAGATGCAAGTTCACACAAAAGACCATTGTATTTCTTCTATACACGAAGCAATAGACCCAAGTTTTAGATGCGTTAAATATTGTGGCAACTTTTGCCATAAAATATGTGCATTCAGTGTCTCCCGGGCAATGCCAGTATGGAAACTTTCCAGTTCAGAATGTTTTTGTATAACTGGTTCTAAAAGAGACGCAGAACAAGCGCTATTTGCATACCTTCTAACAAGTATAATAATATTATAGTCTATAATGATAATAAACATTGAAACGGATCGGTATCCTTATATAGAAGAAGTTTAAGAAAATCTATTACTATGGGAAGAGGTTATTTATAAACTGAATAGATAAATAATAAAAATATGTTTTTGAAGTTTTGCCTGCTTATACCATACGTTAGTCCGGGCGTTTGTTTAACAACTTATTTAATTTAGTTCGGAAACAAAAAAAATCAAAACTATGGTATCTACGTAAACTATGGTATCAAAACCTATTTCCCCCCTTCTCTTACAATCTGAGTCCATCAACTATGTCCAGTGATAGATAGAATTCAAACTCCTTTATCTTTCTTTGCGTCCTCCAAAACTTATACTAAACCGGTGCAGATAAGTTATTCAGTTATTAATATACTATGAAAAATTAGAGGTGTTCACGTAAACACGTATTAATATTCTGATGCACAGAAACATACAGGAAGCTATATGTAGGTTATTGATGCACTATTTACATACAGACGAGTAAAATAATACGTGTGTGCTATTTTTAAGATATTCGACGTGACTGTATTGTGATATGTCTCTGATACGCAAGTATTGCAATACTATTGTAGCGATATGCAATATACTCACAGTATATCGAACTCTATACCTTTCAGCGGTCGGCAAAGAGGGCTAGATCGATGAACGACGAACGGAGAAACACGTGTTCCCAAATCCTTCAGCATTTTATGAAAACGTTTCGGGGCTAGCGTGAATTCACTTATAGGTATAACAAGAAATAATTATGTAGGTACATAATATTAAATCTTAGAATTCGTTACGTTAAAATCACGTTCTGAAGCAAGCAACATCTTTACATAAATAATTTTTCTGTCCGTGTGGTATATCACTGACCTGACATAGCTTTTTTATTTATCAATTGATTGAAATAAAACAAACTCTAAATATTAAGTGAAGTATAATATATTAGTGAAAACAGCATTCAAACCGGTTTAGCCTTTACTGAGATTAGCGCGTACAAAACCACAGACAAACAGACAAATATTCTAAAGATCAATGTATTGGATTCTATTACGTTATTAAAGACCCCAGTAATTTGTTTTTGTTTTTAATTTACTGACCGCTGTCCTGTACATGGAAGATTTATGAGATTTTTTTTACACAACAGATTACACAGAAAACTGTTACAAATTTATTTCTCAAAATGCTACCTAACTACTCGGTAAATAGTAACAAGTTTTCTTCTGACGTTTAAAGCAATCAACCACTGCAAATACTTATACTGTGGTCTACAGAAGGGAAGTCTTAAGACGGAATGTAATAACAGAGATAGCGATTCCCAGACATAATGCCTACAATTTGAAATCGCGATATGCCTCTGCAGGCAATTCAGCACCAAATTCTTGACTTGCGAAAAATACAAGAGATTTTTATTATCTCCTAACGTCCTTAATCTTTAATGTTGCAAAGAATATTTCGTCTGCGTGCGTTTCGTCTTCGTCGAATATTTTGTTTATTCTCAGTATGTATATATTCGTTTATTAATGGTTTTTTTTATTTTTCCATCTGAACGACCCGGTTGCCTATTCAATAATGGCTCTGTTGAGGTTCGATTCTCAGGCATGTAGAATACAATTTTGTCTGCTCGATTATCATTTTATTTGCCCACATTAATGTCCGACTACGATTTCTAATATAAATTTCAGTCTGACATACGAATATATTTTTTTTTTCCGTGAAGCCTGCTCGGCTAGCTACAACGCTATTGCTGAGTTAGCCACCAAACTTAGCGTGTTCCGATTGAAAGAAAGAAAAAAGTTTATTCGCAGTCCAAAAGCCACAGCACACAGGTTGGGGTCTTGGGAGCTCGTACTTCCTTCTTATCCCTTCTTGTGGTACCTTTGAAGTTACTGATACCATTTGGCGATGGTGGCCACGTTACGTGACAGTAAACACAAAGATTGCAATGTCCTATTACGCACTGTAAGGGCAGAGTTGTAACCTTGTTCACGACCGACAGCTCAAACTAACATAATAATATAATTATGTAGTTCCATCTCAGTTCTGAGAGCAATTCATCTGACCGACGTGAAATAGTACTGTAGTCGATTACTTCCCGACCACTGCTACAGTATTCACGTAACACCATATCAATTGTACAGTTTATTTAGGTATGTACATACTGATAAAAACGAACAGTGGATTGGGTATAAAACTCACAAACAACATGTTATATTATCAATTAAAAACAATGCGGGTGGCCCCGCTTGTTATTCGGCAGACAACGCATCGGAGATTCATTTAGTCTTATTAACGATGGTGACCACTGACCATCAGGTGATTCACTTGCTCGTTTGGCGTTTTTCTGACTAATTTTACCTACCTGCATATGAAGTCTTTAGGAAGCGCCTTGCCGAACATTTTGAAATTTAAACTTACACTCTCATACATTGGCATGGACAACACAAATAACGTATCACAATCACCCATGAGCCGAGAACAAACATTTATATGTCACATAAATATCTAACCCGGCCGGAAATCGAACCCGAATCGAACCTCTTCATTCGTAGGCACGGCCACTACCAACTTGGCTACGGGGTCGTCGAATAAAGTATCATTATTATTTAATACCCTAACACATAAGCCCCTGTGGCCTAATGGATAAGGCATCGGCCTCCTAAGCCGGGGATTGTGGGTTCGAGTCCCACCAGGGGTATTGATAGCCAGCAAGCAGACGCGTTTTTTAATAACAATTTTGAATTGAAAATGCTTTGAATTATTTTTTCACATAAATATTGTTGGTAGTGTAATAAGTTTAGATAAAAATTTAAATTTAATTTCTCTTCTGTTCTTGAAAAACTTTGAAACTTCAATCCTACTAATATTATAAATGCGAAAGATTGTATGGATGTATGAATGTTTGTTACTCTTTCACGCAAAAACTACCGAATGGATTTTGCTGAAACTTTACAATAACAAAGCTTACACATCAGAATAACACATAGGCTATAATTTATAAAGATACAGTGTGAATTATCCAAAATATATAACTAAATCTTTGCTAACCGAAGGAATAAGTTTCCCGAAGCGAAGCGAGGGCGGGTCGCTAGTTATGTATAATAATATGTATACGGCTTTAATTTTATACAATTATTTGGAAGCAGCTTTCATGAGAAGGTAAAAGTTTGCACATAAATTGTCCTTTATATCATCACCGGACATTTTACACTACGCCTGACGCATCTGCGCGTAAACTTTGCAACAAGCTCACTAAGTAATTTTCACAAGTCACGAGTCCAAATACATCTTACGATCAACGTCACAAGTCAGCTACAAAGTTTTAGCTTTGAAACAGCATATAATTTCTCGAGCGGTCCGTATGGTACCTTTGTCGTATTGAAATTCAGTTTTAGCTCCTAATTGCTATTTGATACTTTTACCGGAATTGTATGGGTTCAAAGAAGGTATTGATTTTGTTTGTGAATTCTGATATATACGAGCCCAGTTAAGCCAGCCCGTTAAGCTCCCGTCAACAAATAAAACAAAAAATATATTTATTTCGTCTTAAAAGATGACATTTAACGAAAAGTAAAAATTTACCAAAACTAACAATTCAAAAAACATTTGTACACATTTTATTATACCACCATTTTATAATACTATATACCATACAGTAATAAGTACATACAGTTTTACACAAATAATCAGTTTATATATTCTCCTGAAAAGTTCACAAAATAAACTTGTCCGTTTTGAGTTTTTGACAAGTGCACCGACGAATGCGCACACTAAGTTTCTTCGACCAAAAGTTCTTTGACCAAAAGTTTGGTCAAAAGTTTCTCCGCGCCACCGCAGTTCAGCCGTGACCACGATCCATGCAACTGGGTCGAAATATCTTTTCAAAATACATATCGTGAGTACCGTGAATACCGAACTGAATCCGCGATGAGTTAAGTTTATAATTGAATTGCGTAGTGTTTGAATAGTTTCATAAACTATGTGTCAATCTATCAATAACGCCGTAAAAAAGTTCCAGTTTCATTATTATGTATTTATAATCAGTTATAATCAGCCAATTGGTATACAACAATCCGTACAAGAAAATCATTTGTATCACGATTTTTTTTGTTGTACCGTACTCTTCTATTGAAAACCGAAGCGAAACTCGAAGCGGCGCTGCGCTCTTATTAACGCGAAGAATGAGTTTTAATTTTAACTTTTCCGCCGATTCTCCTTTAAGAGTTCTTGTTTAACAAGATCCCGCTGTTCTTTTGTAACACCAACTTTAGCTGTTCCACAGCGAGCCAATTCTAACTTGTTTAATTTGAAAAGAATCGTCCCAGCAGCTGATCGGTGCAGGTATGTATAATAATTGAATTTTAAGACTCAAACATTATTTTAACCCAGCCAGGGGTTGGTAAAGCGTGAAGAACATTAAATTATATATAAAAGTAGTTAGCTATAAATCTAATTAAATAAAATATAATAAGCATAGCATATAATAAAATAAGCTATTAAAATATAATTGATTACAATATATACACATAAAAATATTATATAGGTACCTAACTAAATTTTCTTATATTTTTAAACTCCTATTTCCCAGGACACCTAAGATTATAAAATGTTTCTAACAGTCCCTGTCCCAGTCCTCATACTTACAAACTAACTAGCTAATGTTCTAACACCGTCACCTAACCGGACTAACTATCCCAGTCCCCATTTGAGTCTTATTCTAAATCGGTCACGGTTGTCATGGGCGGCAGCGGAAGGGTAGTGCTGCATGCTCGTTTGCTACCTTAATTCAATAAAAAGATGTTTATATTGAACTATGGTTCATTTATGTATGTCTTACAAAAGCTTTCAATTGTAATGTTTTACAAAAGGTTTTTACGCTTTTAGAATACTCAATATTTTTGCATTAGATACCGTCATACAGACAAGCAAAAATAACAGTGTTGTCCCCCCAATCAAAGATAATACATAATATTTATTTTTTAATATTATATTTACAGATAAAATAAAAAAATAAAAAATAAAATCCCACAGCAATAAACTTAAAGAAATTTCGTTCCGCAGTGAGATATGAATGAACATATCTCACTCGGGAACGAAGTTTCTTCATAGCCAAATACTTAGCGAGAAGGTTTTTTGCATGAATCCCACACATTCCCAATGGAATCTGGATCTCTTTTGAAGTTTGCCTCTCAACGAACAAAAAAGGTCCAAGAAGTACGAGTAAATCCCGTAAAAACCTCACGATGCTACGCATTAAACATGCCTTAGGGTTGGTGGACTAGCGTGTAGGAACGAATATCATCACAAAACGACCCTTGTAATATGTAAATAGCCGACCAACAAACAATTTTACGCTCAACATCCGGTTGAACATGTATTTACGCCGACAATGGCTTGTTGCCTTCCTATATTTTATTTCGGTGGCTTCCATTCGAGATTGGGATCATGTCAGAATTAAAGATTAAATTCACATCCAAAAAAATAGGAATTAATAATATACTAGTCCATACCTAACTGAATTGTATGCAATGAAACTGAATGTGATGTAACTACATATATCGCTTGTCCGGAAAAATACAGTATTAAGTCAAAATTTGGCACTAACTGACTTAATGATACAGTTCGAATAAAAAAAGTACGTTCTACCTACCTTTTGAATGAGGTCGAAAATCGTTTGCTCCCTGAATAAGCAAATTACGAAAGTTGTGTCAATATCCCTCTCGTAAGAAAGTACCACAATATTTGTAGTTAAAAGCTTTAATCGCTTCTCCTGAGAAAGTAAGTTTTTAGAGTTAATACAGTATTCTTGCGGGCAAGCGATATATTATGGTTATGTATATTTTGCAATTAAAATGACTAGTATTTAATTTGTGTTATATTGCTCTATCCTTAAACTGAATGTTTGCTGCTTCGGTCGGGTCTCTTCCTTTCAAAATGGGGTACAAGCCATAGTCCACCACAGTGACCAAGTGCGGATTGAGAAACTTCACACACCTTTGAGAACATTATGGAGAACACAGACGTACAGGTTTCCTCACAATGCTTTCCATCAAGCTCGCTTCCATTATTCAAGAGTCCAACGTTTAAACCTGGCTATCACTGCTTATTAAAATAACTTCACCGGCAACAATTTCGTAAAACGGATTTAATTTAAACATGAACGCGCGCAATACAAAGACTACTATCCATAAACTGTGTTCTATATGACTTTTAGCCTTATGTGTGCGACACGAACATATTCACACACACTGATAATATCATTGCATTCTCACATTTAATTAAACTCAAATATTTGCGGTCTAATGAAGAGAAATATATCTACATAATATGCTGCTGTACTTTGAATGATTCATCATGGCAATCTAGAATTGTTCCACTGCTAGGTTCGAGCCTCCTATCACAATATGAGGGGTACAGGCCATTGTCCACCACTCTGGCCAAGTGCGGATTAGCAGACTTCACAACTTTGAGATCGTTCTGGAGAACTCTCATGTGTACAGGTTTACCCACGGCGATGCAGCTGAAGCTGCGTGCAGGATTCGTATCCAGGTCGCCATTCCAACTTTTCAATGCCTTATCTATCACTCTCCACTCTGACCGGTCATCAGCCTTCTGAATCCAGCGGTTGCCCGCTGTCTTCTTCAGATCATCAGTGCACCTAGTGTGGGGGCGTCCTATGCTCCTTTTTCCGAGACGTGGCTTCCAGTCGCGGACTATTCTTCCCTAGCGGTTATAGGTCGAGATATGGTCAGCCTATTGCCACTACAGCCGGCGAACTCTCTGAGCTATGTCGGTTAGCCTCGTTCGTCTACGGATTTCTTCATTTCTGATTCGATCACGTAGAGAATTACCGAACATAACCCTCTCCATAGCCTTTGACCCTCTCCATAGTCCCTGCTCATAAACAGAGACCCGTGCTGTTAACTAACGAGGCCTAGCGCTTACTCCCTCACGCTGCTTCAGTACGAATTGATGGAGGTGTTAGTAACCAATCCGAATTTTTATGCCGCCCATAAGCCTCGAATATGGCTTAATACCTCCTACCTAAATGATAACAGTCGTGCTCTTCGAATCACTAGCGGTTTTCATCCAACTACTAACCGCGTCTGCAGTTGTTTAACTCGTCTGATCAATATAATAAATAAATAAATAAATAAATAAGACGTCGGTCTATATGAGCCCTTCGTATTCCTAATTTAATAAAATATGTATTACAAAAACTATCATAGTCTTGGAAGTTCAACATTTCCGCGAACCAATTCGCCAAATTCCCAAAGAAGTAGAATATTTTATGCTATAAATAACGTTTGGACATTCACTCACCTAGTGAGAGAAAATCAAATTGAAATTTCGTGTTGGGTTGCTAAATCCGATTATAAGTTGATTGAAATCAAACGCTTTATACAAATACGTTAATAAAATATCACGGTCACAATCCTTTGCAATCCGTTTTGAATACAAAGAACAGATTATATTCTACCAAGCTGAATGATCTGGCCGCAGGCTTCAGATTTTTGTATATAGGTATTCGAATAAATCAAAATTCAAGTCGGAAAGAGAAGTTATCAGTAAATAAATAATTAATAAAAACTACCACACTCATTTATGCAAGTCAAGTGGCTCATTTACATTATGTAGTGATTCTATCTCCATCAGATATTTACTAAATTAAATGACTCGGTTTACATGAGATCTCACAGCTGTTTTTACTTTTCTGAGACGCAATAAAATATGGGGGAAAAAATCTTTATCTGGTACATGTACTATGTACGCAATTCCTGACTTTTTTAAAATTTATTTGACTGACACCTTTTTAAATACACATGACCTGAAAAAGGTCGTTGACTTAATATTGAACTCAGTGTGGAGGGGAAATTGTTTTCTGTTTAATATTCAAGTTGAATTTTCCACTCGACGAATTACAGGGGCGAGGTTCTCGCCTCGTCAAATAAAGATAACTCTTAACGAAGACTTATTTAGTTAACTTCTATCCTTCACCGATCATTAACCCTTAGAAATGGTGAACTGTAATTAAAAGTGTCAAGTTATTTATAACCTACCATTTATAGCTGCTATGATCACTCTACAGACATTAGAGACGAAATATCTTTAGTGTTTCATGCTTTGAGGGGTACGTTGAGCCGTCGGTCTCAGTTAATGACCCGGTTGTTGAGAGGATACTTTTTAAATGTAGCTCATTTCCTGTTCCGTTTGTTTCTTCAAGTTTAGTTATTATAAACCAACATTGAGGTCTGTATTTCGTCACTTTATGATCATAACCTGCTCGTAGGGAGTATGTGAGTGAATATTATAGACTGAGGCGTGCATAGGTAAAATACGATACGGAAAAGTAGGTTTTAATTGTTATCATTTTTGTAGATTGCTAGCGGTAAATATAGGTACTGCTGGGTTTAAAATATGGCCTTAAATAGTAATAATTATTGTTATTTACTTATTAAGCCTCTACGACAACTTATCACATTCTACAGAGGTTCTTGTTACACTTAATAATATTAGTGCAGTGTGAATATATCACTTGTAGGACTGCATATCGTTCAGTAATAATAGTTTTGCAGGAGTAGGCATCTATTATTTGGCATCTATCACCAACTTGTCAAGGACCTAGAGGGTTAGAAGTACTTCCAAAATTAGCAATCCTAACAAAAAAGCAAAATCGTTTAGTATGATCAAACGCAAACATTTCATTATAATATAGCCTATCATTTTATGATACTCATGACGTATACAAGAAAGCCGTCGTAAAAGTTGTCGTAGCTGTGCCACTTAGTTTGTCTGCAAACGTGGAGAAAATGTAAAAGAATTTAGATAAAATACGATCTTACGATATGTGATCACGTCCGTGTGCCAATATCGTAAACATTTGACCGATACGTGATACGTCTTGATGTTCGTATAAAATCGAAGAAAGGGACTTTGGGAACGTTGCAAAATTTTTGTCCATCGTTTGCATAATATTGCAAACAATACGATGTATTGTACTTAATGTTGTAGTGTACACCGGCATAACAAAGAGTCACAGCCCACAACACGGATCTATCCTCATAACTAGAACATACTCCGCTGCTGCAATAAGGATTTGTAAAGGGGTAATGGCCAGCCCAAGTGTCGTAGTTATGCCGTCTGTAGGCCCCCACAAGGCTTAGTGAGGATAACAACGTGGACTGACGACTTTACGTACCGTGTGAAGAAAGATTTTTGCTACTAGCTATCACCCATCCATCTTCTTGCCGCGACTGCTGTTGTCTAACTCGGTCAATCACAAAAGATCGAGCGAAGAGCTATGATCGAAAAATTAATATATGAATGTAACAGGAACGAAATACATTCATCCATACTATATTCACCCCTGACTTAATTGAGCCTTCTGTATGCCTTGATCATCATCAAATCTCTTCATCCGTGGATGTTAGACCGTACATACCCTTGAAGACAGCATTCTCGGAATTTCGATATGTGCTTGCACGCGCAATAAAGAAAAATAAACGATCAATACATAACCCACAGAATTAGTTGCCTGGCGCTCGTCTTACCAAATATTTTGATGTAGGTACTGTTGAATGGCGAAAAAGTAAAAGGAACACGAATTATACGCGAGATTCTTAACTCGTGAAATTAAAGATAAAATGTACACAAACGTGTTTATGTTTAAGATAGATTACCTGTATCTAGGTAATACAGATATGCTATATTATTATATGTAAGCGAACTAAAAATTTGTTATTGTAATTTAACTAAGTATCTGTACTGATGATACATAACCCATATTTAGAAAAGAAACATCTGCTGCACAAATATTAAAGACTCGACATTTTTTCTTCCAAAGAAAGTCCGGCAGGAATTCAACCCGCGATTTCTCTCTAAAAAGGAAACAAAACTGGATCACAACATTTCCAGGACAGCAAAATTACCATTGTATATAATTTTTTTTTAATTTTCACTTGAGAATTTTTAACATAAATCTCCTCCAAATTACTAAGTGTCAAAAAATCATAACAAGAGCGATTTAAAAAATTAACACAAAGCGGGGTGTCCCGGATGTTCCTGAACGTTTTTCTTTTAATAAACGACACAGGCGTATAAAGCCCTAAAAATTTCGAGTTCGAGGGTATGAGATTAATTTTGTAATACCCCCGGCGCTGCTTTAATCCCAAATTAAACGGCCAGGCGGTTAATTATGAATTTGAAGAGAATAACTTTGTAAGATTTATGTTTTATCCTTTCTGATGAACGATTATGATAGTTAAAAGAGTGTTTCGCAGGATTATTTAGTGCACCACAATAGTTACTAACTTTACAGCGAAAATTTTAAGATACAGTCAACTTTCCCTGATAATAAATAACCTATTTCAATACTATGTATAGAATATGACTTACCTTTATATGAATATTTGTAGGTATATCATACAATTATCCTAAAATATTCATAAATGCCTAATCTAACGGTACAAATAAATAAAATTGGAGTGTCTGTTGGGATATTAAATTAACCGCTTTTTACTAAATGCTTATGATACATAAATTACCAAAATAACATTTTTTACAATTTTTGTCTGTCTGTCTGTCTGTTTGTTTTAGCTAATCTCAGGAACGGCTGGAGCGATTTTGACTGGTCTTTCACTCGCAGATAGCCGAAGTAATAAGGAGTAACTTAGGCTACTATTATTATAGAAATTTCCCCGTAACAATTAAAATTTCACGCGGATGAAGTCGCGGGCACAGCTAGTAATAGGCTAGGAATACATATCTTTTGATCCCAATATCAATAATGGAGGATTTCTCGATAAAGAGATTTAAAGATCTTTTGAAACTAAGGTTTTTGCCTTACGGCTTTATTCGCCGGATGGTGCGATCAGCTAAAAGCACGATGAAACTTTATGAAAACAAAAGAAATATTGTTTATTACAAAAAAATATCGTGTACCTAATAAAGTTTTTATCATTCAGTATCATGCGATCGGGTTTATAGAAATCCACGCGTATGGGGTATTAAGGTATACATTTAAGGTGATAAAAAGGAAATAAACCATTTTTGTTTTATTAACTTATTTTATTTCTCAACTGATAAGAAATTACCTGTAACATCATCTTGAGCTTATTTTTATACAGTATTAGACATAAAAATAAATATTTTACACATTAAGAATTCTATCGTATGTTATTCACTCAAATGAACACTGACACAAATATTCCAATCACTTATTACTTACAATAAATAATATTCGCGCAGAAGGCCTCGACAACCCTGGTGACTAGAGTTATTCAACCTAGCCGAATAAGTTACGACAACGTGCCTACGAAATATTAAAAATTGATATCCAAATAAAACTCGATTTAATATTCATTTCCACCCATTTTGCCGCAGTAAAAGTTAATGAAGCACAAACATACAGTCATTTTCACCTTACCAAATATTAACTATGTTAAATAAATCATGAACACTTATATTTACAACATTCATGGCTTTAGTCACGTAAATTACTAAAAAAAATTAAACTACAATATTCTATCGGTAGATCTTCTCGTCGTGAGGTGGCAAGCTAATGAAGTATGGGGCTGGTGGCGGGGGTGCTAAGTATCGCACTGATCCCGGGCCTGATTGCACTTTATGTGGCAAGGTAGCTGTAGACAGTGACGCAGGGGGCAAAGTAGCTGCATATCCAGGCCATGCAGCGCCCCAAAGCGGAGCGCCACCTGCTCCTGGACTATTCGCTAAAGGAGCCCCTCTATACGATGTAGTCATACGTAATCGAACAATACAAATAGCAATTATAAGAATAGCAATAAATGCAACAACTCCACCAACTATTCCTATAATCAAATTATCGTCATTAGCGGTCGACGCAACACCAAGTACAGGCGCGCCTTTAGGTTCTCCAGATGCTTTTGGTCGATCATGAGATGGCGCAACTGACCAAATAATATCAGGTTCGGCCGAAGTACGGTGAATAAGACGCGGAGGAAGGGTAGTTGAAACACTACTCGACGAAGTAAATGTGGCTGTCGTTCTTCGTCTAGTATCACATGAAAGCTCATCATCTCCAATTTCTACCAACAAAAATCCAGATAAATAATCCGGAGAAACACACCGTACATCGTCTATACCTACGTTTGGTAACCACCTACGTAAAGCTCGTGCATTACAGTCACAACGAATAGGATTCGTATCTAATCCAAACATAGATAAATCAGCTCGACGATCGTCAAGTGCGACTAAAAGTTGCGGTTGAAGTGTACTCAATTGACTTCCAGCTACATCAATAGTTATGCGGGATGATCTTGGTAAAGGAAACAGTAAGGCTGGAGGCAAATTTGTAACTGACGTATTTCGAAATCTAACAGTTATTGCTGGTGCTTTTAGCCCAGCAAGCACTCCAGAAGATACTGTTTTTAAACGAGAACCTCTAATACCCAGTTCTTCTAAGCGTGGATGTAATGTAGAATGCAGTTGATCAGCACCAATATTTGTATCTTTCACCTCAACATCCAACTTTTCAAGAGCAAGAAGATACTGCAAAGTTCCTTGTACATCAAAATAACCTAATCTTGGATAACCGAATGCTCGGAGTTCCACGAGATTCGCTAAGGTTCTAAAGGCGTTTTTCTCTATTTTTGTACATTTTTCTAAATTTCTCATATCGAGTACTCTGAGTGAGGAAATACCTTCAAAATTACCATCTACAACTGTAGTTATCGGGTTATTGGAAATATTTAATTTTTGAAGATTTCGTAGCTTAGGCCACGAAATTGAAAGTGAATTAGAAACATCACTTATTTGATTATTAGACAAATCTAGAGATTCTAAAAGTGTAGTCCTTGTGAAAGTTTTCTCAGATAACTGGGTAATATTATTATAGGACAAGTTTAGCTTATATAAGAAAGGTGTTTCTAACTGACCTACTAATTTCATGCCTGTTCCAGCAAGATTTAAATCCCGTACAGTTTTGGGCTCATTCAATATGTTAATTAATGTTTTCTCCGATAAAGGATTAAATGATAGATCTATTTTTTTTATATTCACCATAACACTATCTTCCGCTGGTATGTCTATAATATCGTTATGAGATAAATCTACAGATGAAACGAAAAAATATTGTTTTTGTAAAGATCTCAATGGTGCTTGTTCAAATAAATTATTGCTTAACACTATAGACTCTAACATATGCAATCTACTTCTATCAAAAATGTTATCAGGTAGTTCAGTAAGTAAATTTCCTCCTAAGTTTAATAACTCTAGTCTTATGAGACCCTCAAAAAGTCTATCACCTAAACGATCTATTTTGTTAAAGGAAAGGTCTAAATGTTGTACTTGTGTAGAATTATGGAAAGCCATTTCACTTACGCCTTCAATTTCGTTTCTCGCTAGCAGAATTGTTCTCAATTTAGGAAGTCGAGCAAAATCCAATTCGTCTACATTCTTTAAAGCATTGCCCGATAAATCTACTAATTCCAGGTACTGTAAGGTACTAATAAGTTCTGAAGGGAAGAAATTAAATTTATTATTAGTCAGAATTATTTCCCGTAAACGTGGATGTATTTTGAAAGAGGAAGGGAATAAATAGCTTAATTGATTTTCGGAAATATCAATAACTTCCAAACTTGTCCCCGTATTAAAATATTCGCCCTTAAAGGCATTTAACTGATTGCCTTTTAAAGATAAATATTGAATGGACATTACGTTGACAAAGGCGGGAGTCCTGATTGTGACGATGTTGTTAAATGATAAATCTAAAAGCGTTAAATTGCGTAGGTTCTTAAAGCTATTCTCAGATATTTCCTGCAAGAAATTATTAGACAAATAAATCCTTTGTAAATTTGGATTTTTTGAGAAGAGATTAACTGGCAGGGCTTTAAGTCCCATGTGACTTAAGTCAACGGTTTGTAAAGCTTGATTCTGACTAAATACATTTTGGTGTAGAATACTTATGTGAGCGTTGTGACTAACATTTAGATGAGATAAGCTTGGAATAGTTTGAAAGGCATTGACGGGTATTTCTGATAATTGATTATCGGAAATATCTAAGAACCACAGATTAATAAACTTTAATTGTTGACCAGTGAAGCCTAGTATTCTATTTTGATTTAACGACAAAAATTCAAGAGTAGATTCCAAACCACTAAACACTTCAGCTGATATAGAGTTCAACAAATTCCCCGACAAGTCCAAATGGCGTAATATTTTAAAATGATCAAAGGCTGCTGGTGGAAGTTCTCTAATGACGTTTCTAGAAAGAACCAAAGAACTAATTCCATCTGAGACTGCTCTAAGAATATCACTAGACAATGCCGTGACCCTGTTAAAACCTAAGTGTACCGAAGTCAGGCTAGGTAAACGAGATAGAGCCGTTGCAGGAATTAGAAGAATGTTGTTGTCTCGCAGCAATAAGGTCTTCAAGCTGGTCAATCCGTCAAAGGCGTCGTCTTCAACCTGAAATATGAATAAATAATATTGTAAACAAATAATTAATCATCTGCGATGGTTTATTAATTGATAATGTTTAAAAATGAGAAGAATTTAGGTGTATGTATATCGGAATCATATTGTCATCGAATAACGCAACTGCAGAAAACATTGCGCTATGATATCAGTTGGATAATTAATGACAGCACATTTAGCCGATAGGTACATTACGAGTACATTCATTAATTTTAAACATGTCATCACTATCGAATTATATTGTGGATATATGTGTGTATATCAATCCTTTGTCAAATACGTAGACTAGATGACCGTGTCGATAACGCATAGAGTCTTGGTTTCGGTTACCAGGCGGGGAGACACTGAAATGACACATAAAAGTTTCAGCTCAAGCGGGTTTATCGCGGGACACCTTGGCTTGAGATCCAGACTTTCTTTTTTGGCCGACAACGCATCAGTAGTTCTTTTAGTATTTCTGATGTTCGTGGGCGACGATAACCACTTACCAATAGCTGACTCGTTTACGCGTTTGATACTAATACTACTACGCGAACTAAGGCTATTTGAACATATATTGAACAAGTTTAAACTTACTGTGCGTAAAGAATTAACACCGACGTCCAGATAATGCAGATCGCTTAACCCCACAAAAGTACCAGGCGTAAGCTTCACCAAGTTGTTTCTGCTAAGATCCAAGACGTTTAGTGTCACCAACGAATTGAAATGGCTATTATCGATATTCTGAAACAAATTTATCTTACTCAAACAGTGCTCTTTAAACTAGAGTAATTAATATCATGATCTTTCTGATTCTAACGCTAGTCAACGCTGACTAACTGTGAATTGGCAATTTTCACACAAATTTGATCATATCATGACAAACTTAAATTATATACTATCTCGATAAATTTACCAAAAGAGCGTACGAAAAAGTAATCACTCACTGTTAGCCTCTAAACATAACGCGAGGTTAAAATGAATCCGAGGCAACTTGCAGTCAAGCGTGTGTGCGTGAGCTTGTGTTGTTCTAGGTTTCTTTTAGTATTGCTAACAGCGCAACGCTCCAGAGACGAGAGAGCCAAATCAAAGCTCTTAGATGTACACCACAGCATGATTCTTTTAAATTCACTAACAAATCCACAAGGATACTAGTATTATTTACTACAGCAATCTAACTACGAGTAGGTATAGGAAACAACTCCAAACTAAATAACGACTTAAGATATCGAAGCTTTCACCTACCGTGATCATATTACTGGAAACATTTAAGTGCTTGAGACCGACGAAAGATTTAAGTGCGACTGTTGGAAAATCCGCTATGAAGTTTTCAGAAAGGTCCAATTTCTCCAAGTTTTCTATACCCTGAAAGACGTCGCTGTTGAACTTTGAAAGCCTGTTGCGGCCCAGGTCTAGGGTCTGCAGGGCATTCAAGCTGACGAAGGCTCCCCCTTCAATAGTAGAAATCAAGTTGCCATGCAGGTCAACTTCTTCGAGGGTTTTTTGGGATAGGAACGTTGCTTGTCGTATAAGAGCTGGAAACAAATTTGATTATTAACAAAGCACTTTCAGCGAGTCTTGTGTCGGTCTTAAGTCGTCGGCCAAAAACCATTGCGAGTATAATCGAAATATAGTACTAAAATATTTGTGCGCACTGCGGTCCTTAGGGCGGCATGTAAAGCTTTCGGTCCAGGTTGTTATAATTAAATAGCAGTCGATAAGCAGTAGGTAAACGAGTATAGTGGCCTTTGGGTGGCATACAAATTTCCCAACACTTAGATTGACTGCTAAGTTTCCAGTACCTTAACTCCAAACTCTCGCTTGATACGTTAATAAACTACAGAAAAGAAAAAAGTTCCAATGATTTAATATAATTCTGGAGCGTCAAAACCGAAAAAGCTTTAACCAACATTGTAAGGCAATTAAATGAAAGAAGCCTTTAAATTTAATTCTCTAGTAACTTAAGAAGTCCACCGTAGTATTTCGGGCGTCAGAGGTAGATTCCAACCTGTAAAAACTTCCTTACCTATTCTATTTTCTCTCAGTGAGAGAACTTTTAATGACTGCGGCCCGTTGAGGGAGGAAGACGGAACCGAGTTCATATTGTTACGGTCGAGCCGTAGTACCTAGAACAAAAAAAAGCCTTTTTAAAAGTTTGCCAAATGGAGACTATGAAACGCTATATTTCTATAGCGTATTCTAGTAGGCTGCGAGTTTCAAAAATGTTTCATAAAGTTTTTGTGGGTAGGTTCGCTTTATTAAAGAACGTACTCGAGTGTCAGGGAAAAGTTGTACAAGCCGTGTATTAAAATATTTTAAGCGCTGCAGCCAGTTTTATTCAAAAGCGAACAACTTTTTTACGACTTCGTACCACGTTTTACCCATTTTAAATCTTACTGATTTATTACACGTAACCTTTGTACTCGTAAAGTGAGGAATTTATGCTTGTTTACAAACTGTAGAGATTTTAGTCAAAAAATTATTACTGTGAAAATAATCGGAAAGCATCAGTATTCCAAATAGGAGCTGTAGTAATCTGTGCTGGAAAATTAGAATGAACAAACTGGTCATTTAACTAATAAATAATATTTTCACAATTTTAATGTAAGCTCAAATTCAGTTCGTTAAATAAAATTAAAAGTAAGTCAATTGATAATATTGTACTGGTAGTAAGTCAATTAAAAAAGCACTCATAGCGCGGCGGCTTGTGTCGATCCCAAGTGCTCGATCGAGTCAAGGAATTAAAATGCAATGATGGGATAGCTTTCAGCTAGGCAAAAATTACTTGAGCGCTTCCGTGCTTCGGAGGGAAATCGTTTCAATCCGTATCCTGCATCCACATCCGTCCTATTTATTCTTACACCAATCGTTCAAGGTAGGTAGGTACGTTTGACAAATGACGAAGCAAAGCGCATTTGATTACAAAGGGGTGTTAACAACGAAGTTATGGATATTCGCCGTGCGTCGGATCGTATTTGGCTTCAACCCATTAACATGGTATCGTAACGTGTCGGATCGTATTAACATAGCGTGAAATTCAGCCGGTGCTGGTGCGAGAGGTGTGTAAACCGAAGCTACTTAGTAATCGACATGATTCTTTCCCCATTTCTTCTCAATGATCAAGCTTCTTTCCGAAACGGTTGTAGTATAAAAAAATATGTTAATACATAAGTGTATTGACAATATCCACATCAACAAATTGTGTCCTGAATTGTTTATTTCGAAGTTTAATATCCGAATTTAATATTTCGAAGTTTGGTGCTTTAATTTTGTATTTTTAATTTTGACACTACACTCGCGTGACGTAAAAGAAGTCATTGAGATGAGCAAATGTAAATAAATAATCGAAATAAATAACTTGTTGGATTCCCAATTACTTAATATATTCTGAATTAAAGATAAATAAATAAATAAGATTGGGTTATGGTGCGCTAGATTTGCTAGCTTATAAGTAAAACCATTACCTTGAGGATGTCACACCCAATCAACAGTCCCTCTTCAATACCCCTGATGCTGTTCCCACTTAAGTCTAGCTCCTCCAACGCTGGTAGGTTGTGCAGTTCAGCTGTCGAGAATATCGGGTTCAGGTTGTCACCCAGGAGGTTGTCAGCTAGAGCAATCTTCGTGATGTTGCCCCTGATACCAGACAGGAGTCGATCAGGCAGCCTCCGAAGACTGTTGTGCGAGAAATCCAGTTCTTTGAGCGGAATTCCGTAAGAGGAGAATATCTGAAAAAAATATGTTACTTTAATTTAAATTTGATACATTTTTATAAAGTATGGAGATTATTCTTTTATCAAGCTTTTAACACATTCGCCGCGGAGCACGTATACGTCGTGTTTTTTCCATAGAAAATACGATCGCCGCAGCGAATGTGTTAAAGGAGTCTGTTTGGAGTATAAGGTTGTGTGCATTTGTCCGGGTAATCTCGAAAACGGCTTAATCGATTTGGATACGGTTTGCACTGATGAATTTAAGTTTGATTGGGGCATTTAATTTTGCTTTTATTTGAATTGGTTATAAAAGTACCTACTTAAAAGTTGAATAAAGTATTTCTTATTATAATAGAAGTATTATAATAAGAAATACTTCATTCAAATTTTATATTGTAAGTAAATACCTACTATTATAATGTAGTACTATACAGTTCCCCATGACAAGAAAATATAAACCCATTCTTTAAAAGTTGTCGTTACATAACTTTTCAGTTAAAATAAGTTTTACAAAATGTATTCTGTATTCATAAATTATGTGACTATCTTTTCCGGAATGCATTCCCTTGAAACATTTATTTGTACTATGCGAGTGATAGTAAACTTACAATTCGGCCTCAATACTCGCAGTTTGTTCCCAATATGAATGATAGCGCGCAATTTAAATGGAAAATCGAATGCGCACACCTCGAATCGCAATTTATATAGACAACACTTCTGCCAAGATTTGAATATAAACTATTCAAAACAAAATACTGATTTGAAACTGCATATTTTGTTAAAAAATATATTGTTGCGAGATATTTGCAGTAAAAAATGTATAGAATAATATTGATCGATTAAAATAACACAAACATTAAAGATTAAGCGTAAAGTTTAATTCGTGGAAAACAAAAGGTTCCATTACTGAAATGAATTTTCACTAATCCATGAAATTGCGATCACAATAAAACATTTTCATTCATTCATATTACCCCGAATAAACAATATCACTTGTTATATCAATCGCCACATGATATAAATTCAAATAATTACACAGAGTGTCGGTTAAGTATAATTTATATTTAAAAGCGAAAATGATATCTCTACACTGTATAATAACGTCGGTATGTCTAAACGTTACATAAATCTCGATAAACTACGACAAGACCTTTCATAATTATATTATCGATAGATAACTCTCATTTATTTGATCAATAAAAACAAAGTAACAATGTAGAAAACCCCTATTTTTAAGGTTACTTAGGTATTGCAACCACAGTAACAAGCATTTTGTGAAAATGTCAAGCGTTTATCTATTACCGTTCAAGAGATAAAGCCCTATAACAGAGAGACAGCGGATACTATTAATAAGATTCCGTTCGTCACCATTTGGGTACGGAACACTGAAAGCCATCACAAGACTAGTTCTGATAATAAACATTTATCTGACACATGTTTGCCTGGTACTCGAACCCAGGGCTCTTCACTCAGAAAGAAAGGTAACTACCAACTTGTTTACAGAGTCCTAATCATGATAACTAAATATTTTTGGTTCACGCTAAAATACTCAAATCACCCTTTTTATTTCCAAAGAATCTCTGAGATTATTTACTCAGACATTTCTCATTATTTTTGTTTACATTATACAGGTAAAAGTAAATTTACAAAAGGGAAAAATGTATACGAAAAATTGTGTAATTATCTCTGAAAGAGATTTCTTCCAGCTACCATCCAGTACGTCTAAAATATTTCAAAAGAATACGATATAGATACGTATATAGATACGATACGACGATAGATGTATATAGATACGATATAGATATGTAAAACATTATCTACATTAAAGCAATTTTTTTCGAATCGGAAAATTATTTTATTACAGTTGACTTCGTCCCGTGACTCGTGTTCAGCAGTGGGCTATTAATGGGTTTAAGCCACACATATACAGCTTCTTTAAACCTGCTCTTCTGGACTCCTCCCCTATTGACATCAATTCAACATCTGAACAACGACTTGTCACTGTTTTCTTCAGGTGTTCTCTTATTAAACATCAACCCATTAAAACCATTCAAAAACTTGCCAGACTAACATGTAGTCTAATACCATCTCGCCCCTCTCCACCCCTAATGACCATCTCCTAATTAGCCAGGAACTGACCTACAGTAGTACTGTACTAGATAATCGCTATAATAGCAATAGTTTACTAGTAAACAGCGGTAATAGAGCATTGAAGATCGCGTGCATCATTCGTACTAGAAATCAGCTACACGCCACACGTTCCTTAATTAACCACAGTGCGGTATATCCGTGAACAGTGGTTGTCTATAATACACTTGATATGATTCACGCTGAATCCCCGAGTAGCTATACCTTCAAAGTTTAATCCACCTTTAGTCTGATATATGTATTGATGATTCTGATACTGTTCATGAATATAAGTGTACGATAAATTGCTATTATAAATTAACTCTTCATTAAAGTCAAGGCTATTATTTAAGGCTTACAATTGTAGCCTAGTATTAGATAGGCATCGTTCCTCAGGAATCCGAATGGCAGTTCTAGAGATTAACGAATGAAAATCTCTTCAGATTTATGATATTACTATAGTAACAGACGTGGCGTCAGTTCTAAGTAACCGTTTAGTACCAAATTTTTGCTCCCTTCTGTCTTCTTTCTCTGCCGAAAACACATCGGTGATTCTTTTGGTATTACTAAAATCCCATGGACTGGAGGACATGGAGATGATGACCACTTACCATTTGTTAGTTAGTAAGTTTGTCTGATAATTCCATCCATATTTGCAACATATAGGTATGTTGTTGACTTCAATCCATTAAAGGCCCATTGTAGTGTACAGATATTTCCTCGTAATCGAGGCGGTCAGTTCACCAATGTGAATTAATCGAGTAATTAGTAGCCAACATTCAAATATTATCTATCTGTTCTATACTAATCATAAATGATCGCTGTCTTTACATAGAAGATATATGAAAAAAACTTTTACTGGGAGTCTTTATTATCGCAATAGAACCCAAAACGATGATTTTTAGAATATTGTCTGTTTGTCTGTGGTTTTGTACGCGCTAATCTCCAAAACGGCTCATCAGATTTGAATGCGGTTCACTAATATACCTTCCCTTAACATTAAGTGTTTGTTTTATTTCAAGCGGTTCGGTTTCGGTGAAGGAAAACATCGTGAGGAAACCTGCACACCTGAGAGTTCTCCATAATGTTCTCAAAGGTGTGCGAAGTCCACCAATCCGCACTTGGCCAGCGTGATGGACTATGGCCCTCACACTGTGAGAGGAGACCCGTGAACAGCAGTGGGACAGTTATGGGTTGTGATGATGATGATGATGATGATAGTTCAACTACCAACCGCGATAAAATTAACCGACTCGGCCTTATGCTTACAGTGGGCCGTCGGACTATAACCTACCTTCACCTTTTTTACACAAAACAAGAAAATGTGTAGACATAGAAAAGATGAATGTCAAATAAAAAGAGACCAACCTGAGGTGGCAGAGACTGCTGACCAGCCCATCGTTGAGTAAAAGACACGATGGGAGCACCATAAGGCAGCGGTGGGAAGTCTCCCGGGAACACAATCCGGTCACAATTCATCAGGATCCTCAGCTGGAGCGCTCTGTCGACTTGGACCCTGCAGCGGCAAGGGTACCGCAGGTCGTCGTTCAGCTCTGAACATGGCACCCATGACTGCTGACAGCTGGCATACGTGATGAAGAAAAGAAGAAGAATCCTCATTGTGCCCTGGAAAAAAAGAAAAATCTTTATCACATCAATTTTTATAATCCGGATAAATCCGTTAAAAGCCGGATAGTTGCCTTAATGGGATAGATGACCCGGATTCAAATACATCAAAAGGTTATTATACTTGTGTTTGTTAAACGAATAACTCAGTAAGTCGCTTTTTAATGTTTTATATTAAAAAGTATTAAAAGCCCTCAGTGTTACCATTTAGAGACGTCGTCGGCGCTCTAAATTTGAAATTACTTTTAACTTTTTGGCTCCGGGCCATCGACTAGAACCTACAGAAAGTTACATCTCGCAGTCGCAATACCCAGCGGCTATAATATACAGTCTATTAGAAAACAATTTTGTTTGCACTCTTCACACTTAGGTACAAGTGTATGTATTATTTGTAATTAAATATTTGAACTAAAATTTCATCTACTCTAGAACTACAGTACAAAGAACTACTCTGCTAATACTAGTTCAACTTATTTAAATTGTTTAATATAACGACCGAAGACAGGAAAATGTTATCATATTTGTGACCTAGAATTTGAGGTATGGTCCGGGATCCCCAGTACATTTTTTTTTTCATTTTTTTTTATTTTTTTTTTTTATCAAGCTAATATTCCGTCCGTTTTTGATGAGACGCCCAACAATTTCTGAACGAAAAATCTCGATTGTGGGAGGTAATAGGGATAGCAGGGATAAAATATGTCGATTTGATGAAGCTAAAAAATGTATTACTAACTGGTTGATTTTTTTTAAATCTCAAGATTATTATCTAAATTACTTGAAAAAATATTTGTCCTACAAATCGAAGAATCCCCCACTTCCAACATGTATCGATAACGAGGTCAACAAAAATGATTTGACATTTCACATGTTCTTCTTTATGGGAAAATTTTCAAAAATTCTTTATTAGTGGTCCACTACATAAGGATCAAGATTCCTCCTTCATCCTCAATTAGTGATAGGTCCATTGGCCCAAGTGTTGCATTGTCTTTCAGTGAGTCCTAGAGTAACTCCACGATACTCGTTGACCACGAGATAACCGCAGGTATCTCCTGGCCATAACTGAGGTGGCCTATAGATTGATCCATGCTGCTCTATTGCAGTGGTGGAGAGGATAGCGGCCAATGGCTATAAGCGCTATCAGGTGACTTCCGTTAGCGATTTATAAAGTAGATAGGCAGACAACAACGTCATATCCCATATCATAAAAATGTACAAACATTTACCAAGACCATTGCGAGTTTTGTGACTTTTCGTAAGGTCTCAATAAAAGTAAACTGAAAGCGACAAGAAATACATCGTAAACAAAATCGACGTGCAATTTACGACGAGCCTTATTTTATTGTCCGATATCGCTAACTTCATTGTCAGCCATGCCCGATTTTTTCCGAATTGCTCATTGATGTTCTGTTTTTATATAAAGACAAAAAATTTAATTTTGTTTCCAAATCGCAAATCTCCTTAAGTTCTTTACCGATGGCTTAGAATTTTTTATGCAAAATGGTATTTTAATAAAAGTGTGTTTTAATAAACTTTTTATTCCGAAGTTCTCACGGTAATGGCACTAATTAATTTAAAGATTACTCATAATTCAGCATAGTTGCTACGTTTGTTGCAAAACTACGAATAAACGGACAACTGTAAAACATTTTTTCAGTAAGAATATCTGAATGAGCAAAGAGGCCACGTGTGCCACGATATTAAGTGATCACTGCCGCCGTAAAAATGCACCAGATGCGTACAACCGAAAGAAAAAAAGGACTAAGATGGTCGCTTCTAAAAAAGTGTCATCTGATTCATTTATTCTATATCAACTCATTCCGGATTTTTTATTTTACATTTGCTCAGATAATAACGAGGCAGGATAGTGATATATGTCGAATTAAATACAAATTAACATTATCCGATAACTAAAATGGACATAAATTCTTTAAACAACGGTAATCCGTCGCCGTAAATTATTGAACTTGTAGAGAGCCTGAAACTGTGCTGACTTTATGCCTGATATTTTTTGACTCGATGCCCAATATTTTTGCAAAGCTATAATAAATTTATAACCAGCATTTATTGTTGTGCATTATTATAATGTGTAGTAATATAATAATGTGTTGTAGTAAGTATAATATATGTCTTGTAGTAAGTTTGGGGTATATTAAATGATAGTTTTATTTCATTTGGTTAATAAGTAAAAAAGACAAAAATAAATGTTATCAATAATCAATTAAAGAGAATTGTCGCCGTCGAAACGTTTTTTCGAGTGCTGGTATTATCACTCATGGGATTCTTGAAGCGACTCGAAGTTAGTAAGCAGCTCACTACGAGTAAATAGTTCCTTTTTATTTGTAGTAATTGGACTTCCATCAAATCGTTTCATGAAAAGATCAAATGTAAAACTATTTCAAAGTTGGATAAATGAAAACGGGTGAGCTTAAACTTAGTTGTAAAAGAGTTACCAATGAGAAGTCGATGATGGGAGTTGTGTACAAATTCCAGTTGGAATGGAAAACTTTTTACATAAATCCCGATTCATTGGAAATTCACTCGGCGATATTTGTTAGTTGTTTTCGATAGGGTACGGTATTTCCTGAAAACTCGTACCTTTTTACCCATCGTAATATTATTATTGAAGTATCGTAAAAGCATTATTAATAAATATTCTAACCTTGAGGATCAAACTTTTCTTTGTCTGTTATTAACGTTTTTCTGTTGAAACACATTAGCATACATTAATTATCGTACACATATGCCACTACGGGCCTTTTTTTTATTTAAAATTTTTGTATCAACCTAAGCTGTTTCTTCTTCATGAAAAAATAAGAAACAATTTCGCATATATGCCATGCAAAATATTCACAAGATACTTATCAAGTAATTTTTAATTAGAATTAGAGTATGTTGAATCGGGAACAACCGAAGGATTATGCGTAAAGTTAGTCACATTCAGACCGACGACACAAGAACGGAAGCTATGAGAATGCCATAACGGGAGTTGAGCCCTGACTTAAGCCGCGTTTCATAGTTCCTAACTATCTTTTCATTCCTATTCTGTAAGTAAAAGTGCTGAATACTAACATCCCGTTCCAACTAGTCCATCCACAAGTTAACGATTTTACTATTGCAGCTTTAACTACTTTTTTGAAGTTCAAAAACAGATGAAAAAATACTCAATACTGAACATGAATTTAATCTATCACTTATTGCTTGCACTAAGAATATATACCACTAAGAATATAAACCATGTCCAGCAGTGGACGCACAAAAGCTGATGGTTGGATGGATGGATGGACGTGCTTTATTGGGCTAGTCTAAATCTAACAACCTGAATGTCGCTGACTACTATGCTCCCACGCTACTTGCGAGATCGTCAGTTGGTAAATCTCGAAGATGGTAATAGTATTCAATTGATTGACTATTTTGTTAACGTTGATTTGATTGAATATGATTGGTACCGAACAATCAAAACACTGTAATCGAATCGTTACTCAATTCCGATTTATCGAATCAAGCTGAAATCTAGTAATGGAGACGGGGAGAAACGATCAGAGATCAATTCTGCCGAACGTTCCACTAACGAATTTATGCTTGTTAAATGTGGTCTTGGTGACGAGGGTTTGAGGTACGAATATAAATACTTAAATAACACTACACACTAATAGGCCCACACTTAGATTTCCAGTGTCGTGATAGCTATTAACAACACACTAAGACAAGAATGGCGTATTCTTGTCCGCCGTACCGAGACCAGAAATTTCCGCCTCGCTGAAAATCGAACCAAGGACCGTACGATCGGAAATCTGGCATGAGATGTTTGTTCTGATGTTGGCCATACCCCATAAAGACTTAGTACCGGGTTGTCAATGTATGAGCGTTTATTTTTTACTAGTGTAGTGTAGTGTGTGTAGTGTAGTGTGTTTATTGCTTCGCTTCCGGAAACATGTTCTT
The DNA here is from genome assembly GCA_905404295.2 of Ochlodes sylvanus. NCBI lineage: Eukaryota > Metazoa > Arthropoda > Insecta > Lepidoptera > Hesperiidae > Ochlodes > Ochlodes sylvanus. The sequence continues at coordinate 3,483,321 of FR990133.1, read as the reverse complement.
ACCTTCACGAATATTAAATATTTTTCCATAATATATGCAACGTTTTTCATTGATACTCCGCTTCTATTCATCGTAGCGTTATTATATAGCCTCCCTCGAGAAATGAACCAACACAAAAAAGAAATCAATTCGAACCTGTAGTTCCTGAGATTAACTCGTTCAAACAATCAAACTTCATTTTTATAATATTAGTATTTAGAATTTTTTATTTTCATTTAGGTTAATATCATAGCACCTCAAAAGTAGGTAATCATAAAATACAACATCAGAATAACAATTAAAATTCTACTTAACTACGTGTGCAATATGTTTCCTGACTCTACCAGATTAGTATAGTGTAAATATTATTATGTTATAATAAACAATGTTTGATTTGGCTGTTTGTTTTAGTGCCGCGCACATATCATAACACAAACAATACAAACTAGAACAAACTGAAATCCAGCTTATCAAAATAAATAAATCAACAGTATCACTGTAATAATTTAATAAATATTATACTCTGAAAGGATGTTTAATTAAAGTATTTTTGCGTATTTTCACTGAATACAGGAGCAGTGATAGCCCAGTGGTTTGAACGTGGGACAAATGCCTCTACTCGAATCCTGCACGCACCACAATTTTTTAAAAATTTTTTGACGTGATAACGTCCTATAAATCGATAAACGCCGGCTGCACGCATGAAAGTTATGACGTCATTGTCACGTTCCGCCTGAGCCGAGCGTGCAAGCGAGAGCGCGGAACAAGCGATAGAGAGGCATATCGTAAGCGTAGTATATTTTTTAGGTATGAGAAATGGGTCCTAGTTTATTTTATTTATTTGGCATATAAAAAAAATTCACCTTCTTACCCCCACACCCCGATTTTTAATCTCGCTTTTAATATTTTTGTATGAACAATACCAAAATCGTTTACTACAAGTAATTTATATGGCAGAACAAAATCGTTTACTACAAGTAATTTATATGGCAGAACAACAAAAATTAACTTTTTATTTGCAAATATTTTTCCATTTACATTAACGATTAAAGATTGCGCATACTAAATAAGAATTGTTTAGAGAGCCGAACTTTCAAGCCTTTTGGGATACTCGGGATAAGTTTTCTCCAAAGTTTTGTAAGTGACAGAATGACAAGAACCTCCAAACTTTTATGGATAATAAATATTACAACTTTTATACAGAGTTTGTCAGAAAGGTTTCATTTTTCAAAAACTGGATGAATATATTTTTCAATGACAAGTAATTTTTTATTTTCATTTCTTTTTATGCCCCATTTGATTCACGCCATTTTGTTACTGTTATATGATGGTTTGAAACTAATTAAAATAATGCAAGATAAACTATGATTAGTAAGTATACAGTTTCTCTATGACATGTGGCACTGATTAAGCTTCGATTTTTTTCATACAACTAGCCATTTGAGAGATAATAATTATGTTACCGAAGGCAATGAACTTAAAACCATTAAACGTTAAACACCCTGAAGAGTTAGAGAATGCTCTACTCTCTCATATTATTATAGCATTAAGTTCACTAAAGGAGTGCGCACATTACACCAACTCGACGTCAACTCCACTCCGACTCCACTCCGTTTCAACTCCGACGTTCCGTTCCGCGATCAACGCTTCATCGACGTCAATTTGACTCCGTCTCCACTCCGTTTCAACTCCGACGTTCCGTTCTAGGTACATTACGTCATTGTGTCGGTCGACGCGTGGACTACTCGTCTACGGTGAGTCGTCAACGCAACGTCGACGCGTTGGTCTCGAAACGGAACGGTTATGGGTGTAGGGCGAGCAGTACAGGGCTTTTAAGTATAAGTTCGAAATTCAACCTTACCTTCAAAGATATAAAGCTCATAATTGAATATTAGCTTTGTCAAGGTTTTAGTCGCGTTGGCGTCGGTCGGTCGTGGAGTCGTTGTAATGTGCGCACTCCTTAATGGTACCACTAATTTACGGTTCGAAAAGATTAAATAAAGTTAAATAAACCAAGCTTTAATAATAAACAGTAATAAAAGTCGTTTTTGTAAGCACTGGTATCATTTTTCTGTCTAAATAGCAGAGAATTGTAATCCTCTTATGGTCTACCCATACCACTGTGACCCATACCTAATCCTCACGCTGACAAAGTGCGGTTTGGCAGGTTTACCTCAGAGAATATAATGAAGAACTCGCAGGTACGCAAAATTGTTCAAAGTAAATTTATTAATCGAAAGCAAATTATTAGAAATTAATTTTTTCGAAAGTATTTTGCGTAATAATCGATGTGGGATGATAATACTTGGATAAACAGTGCGAAGCAAAATAATAGGTTTAGTTAGGCTAAATATAATTATAATTAGTTCAAATTGCTTTTATAAATTTCTAACCGGGACACATTGCTGTTAAAACAATTAATACACGTTAGAAATGGAACTAAGTACCGAGGCGGGCGGTGGTACTACCCTGGGCGAACTCTTTAAGCTCTGCCACCTATAAAATCTATTTTTAATTTTACGTTTCAGACAATCATAAGGTGAATTCCTCCCAAAATTCTTGTCATATCCTTGGAACCGTAAATACCGAAACGCAAAAAAATATTCATGATTACTGTAGTCCCCACGGACAAAGTCGTGGGCGTCCGCGTATAACAATATAGAGCTATGCATATGTCGCCAACAACATCAGGGATCGCTGGGCCGCAGCCAAATTGCATCATTAGATAATATTGATAAACTCTCGGGGATTAGCTTGAAACATTTTTATAATATAACAACGTATGTAACATTAAATAACTTGACTAACATCACAGGGAAGTTGGGCGGTTAAACCATAACTATGTGGTTAATCAAAATCAGTGGTATGCTCAAACTGCCACTAATATTGGCCTCAACCTATTAATGGCCCAACAACGACAACAGGCAACGAAACTCTCCTCATAAGTAAGCTTCAGCCAACTGCAAAGAATTGATAGAGGGATTAGTAGCCAACCCAAGCCTCAAAAGTTTTTACGCCACCTCTGACAAACTTCGACGGCCTTCGACATAGCTTTACGACTGCTATCTAATGCATCAGAAATACTGCTATAACACAGAACAACCCGGACCGACGGCTTTAGGTACCCTCCGAGGCATGCACACGCTCAAAAATGTTTGCCATTAGCGGTCACCTACCATCTACTGACCGCGCCTTTCTAGGTCGCAAAATCTTTCGAATTCAAAGTCCCACAGATATTTTTTCATTTCACGTTTCGATAAGTGAGATGACGTGTATTATTCACTATGGTTTGCAAATGCGAAACCCTCAACTCAATGCTCATCCCGGAATATAATATATTTAGAAATTGAGTGCCGTCAATCTCACCCCACAATCCCGTCTAGACTTCTCCATTGGCCTACCGCATAAAAGGCTTTGATGCTACTTATAAAATGAAATTTACGTCGTGTCGTTAGTTTTATTTATTTGATATAATTATAGGTACTAGTATCCGTCCTTGCCCCGCTTCTGGAAATCTATGCCTTAGCAACCACACTAGAAAAGGTATTTATTTAGACGGCATTCTTTAAATTGACTTTTTTTATTTAGGTAGCGATTGTGTGTTAGTGTAAACTACATAGTTATATCCAAATCAGTCAATCTTTTCCAGATATTTAACGGGAAAAAAACAGAAAACAAAAAGTTCTGAAAAGCATTTTGTTATTAATTACGTTAAAAATACCTTCAAAATAGTTTTTTTTTTATATGTATATTGAGTACTAGCGACCTGCCCTCGCTTCGATTCGGGAAACTTATTCCTTCAGTTTTCAAAGTTTTAGTTATATATTTTGGATAATTCACACTATATCTTCATAATTTATAGCCTATGTTTTATCCTGATGTGTAAGCTATAATTATTATTGTAAAGTTTCATCAAAATCCATTCCGTAGTTTTTGTGTGAAAAGGTAACAGACAGACAGAGTTACTATCACATTTATAATATTAGTAAGGATTATCTTCTAATGTACGGACATTGACCAATTATAATTATAATAAATTAAATGTATGATGTGAAGACACTCATAGGAGTACTATGCATAGTTATGTGTATATACATATATTATGATCTCATGAATAGTTAGAATATAAATTATGTTTTAAAAGGATGATATGAGAAAATAAAAACGAGATAACATCAAAGCGAAGAGAATATTATATGAGCTGGAAGATAGAAAATATAATTAATGCATGTATCGCATGATCCTTTCAGAATTGTATTAATAATACGCGAAAGAAATGCTGCTGTTCTTGCGGGCTTTATTACTATATACTAGAATGTTCCTGCGGCGTTTGAGAAGCAATAAAATACCGTTAAAATTATCCCAAGGGAACGGTCTTACTCGGACGACTTTTATATCATATAAATTGTGTAATGACGTTATAATTTGATAGTAAAAGATTTAAAGGGCAAGTTTATTTTATTCTTTGTAGTACATTTAAATAAAAGATTGTTTTACCTTTAATCTTTTTTACTTATAATTGTGGTGAGTTTTATATCCCTTAATTGTGATGATTATTAGAAATTAATTTTGACTTGTTTCGGTAAAACTTCACACTTGACAGTTCTCCATAATGTTCTCAAATGTGTTCGATAATGATACACAAAAATGCAAGATATAACCTTATTACTCACAAAATACTGTCCTAAATGCTTTTGCAACCAAACGTCACAGTCACAATTCATCACAACCCGTACTTCACTCACTGTCCCAATAACCGTTTTCAAAATTATTTATGGACCATTTAATTGGATGCTGACTGTTTGTCGTCTAGTTATTAACTACAACAATGACACTATACTTTGTAAGTGCAATGTAATTAAACGTGTTTTACAATCACGTTTGAGCGATTCATTTTTAATCAGCCTTTCAAGTACCATGATGCCATGAACTTGTTTGTTAACCTCATAATTATGACTAAGTAATATAACTTTATTTTATATTTATTCGGTGACATAGTACAATGGTTGCCATGCCGGACTGACGTTCGATGAGTCCTGGGTTCGATTCCCGACAAGGCTGAATTAATTGAAATTTTTGATGTGGGTCTGGTGGTTGGTATAGACTATTACTCATTTGTGCCAGTGCTCCACGCTATTTTGTTTGTTTTTGTCAGTGTTTAATGTAATAGTCTACTTTTATTATTTCCCATTATCATTCCAATTTTCCAAGTATAAAATTAAGATTGATAAAGCGATTTTTATACCCTTATTGGAATATTATTCCAAAATTTTTTAGTTAAATGTCTATAATGTGAAAAAACGTTTCACTTTTACCGTGGTTTCATAAAACCACACAATCCTTTTTTGTCTGTCTAATTCTGTTTGTCTGGGATAATCTCTGGACTGGCTGAACCGATTTTAATAGGCTTCACTGGAAGATAGAGGAAGTTATACGGTAACAAATAGGCTATTAATCCCGGAATTCTCACGGGATCGTGATTTACACGAGAACTCCCACGCAAACGAAGTCGCGGTCATAGCTAGTCTTTAATAAATTAAACAGAGACTTGTACTCCGCAATACAGGTCCTGTCTAATTACTACGAAACTAGCGTTGTCAAATATTAATTTAAGTTGGCAATTAAATTATAATTAATATAAATCAGACTGATTCTTGCGACAAAAGAGCATAAAGGTCGTTATAATGTCATAAAATGTTTGTAAAATGTATGTATGTAAATGTTTGTTGCTTAGAAATGGAGCGATGTAAAAATTCTTGGCCATTTTTTACAAGGTTTTACTTACTTTGTGTTTTTTCAATTTTTGGATTATAGGACTTTTATACGACGCCGCGATGTAGTGATGATGCGATTGATACGATATCCACAAGGTCAATGAACCGGCGGCACCAATACTTTTCCGCTCATTGCACTTGACGAGGTTTCAATTTCCACGCCGATATGTCAGCTCAACGATAGCTTGACTCTTGTTTATGTTAAAAACCGACAAACGAGATTGGCAGTCGAAAAGTCGGAAATAATATTTTCCTGTCGCCATAACGCTCTTTGCGTACCGTAATGACAGGCGGATCTCAAGAGTCACCTTTTTACCCAGGCATGGACTTGGGAGAACGAGTGCTTGTTTTTTGTTACAACAGCCAATAAATAAATAAATAATAACTAATAAAAAATGACTCGTCCCTTTGTCAGCTTTGAGATTAAAAATACCGATGTACAAAGAACAACATTACTCTGGCTATGCTTCTTTTAGTAGAACAGTACCTCATTCAAGTAAAGCGGGCGGTCATTAATTAGTTTAGCAATTAACTGCGACAGGCATGGCATGCCAATTCAGTATAATGGGCATATCTTAATTTTAATTAAGATTACATTCTTAATAACTTTGTGTGTAACTTGATGTGTAATCAAGTGACAATCTGCTTTTATTCATCTTTAATATTTACTAAATGAACGTTACTAAATGAACGAACACAAGTTACAACTTCAATTTTCACGACTGGTTTGTTCAAGGGTTATATAGACAGTAATGAATAAATCATAAATTAATCTAAGCTTAATATGAGCGATGTTAGGGCTCGAACACACGATCCACTGGTAACATCAAGATGACCACAGCGTAGTGACAATGGCAACATTTGCAGACACGGGAGCTAGAAAAATAAGGTAGGGAAAAAGCTGTGTGTGATATTCTCCTGCGACCATACAGAAGGTGAAGAATACTGGGCTATATGAAGTACTACTTAGCAACTTATCTCACTCTGGAGCGCGCCCAAAATTGGTTGAAAAACAGCCCGATTGACATGTGACAGGTTTTAGACTCTGACCGCTGAAAAATCTTTTTTTTTTGCTTCTTATAAGGTATTGCTTGACAACAATCCCACCTGATGGTAAGTGGCAATGGTTAGTGAGTTGAAGTTCGGAACTCCTATCAATAGCAGATGAATTTGTTGGCATTTAGCACTGAAACTCATGAATAAAATAATAATACATAATGCTTGAACACACTCGGGTTGCACGTATTCGGTGCTTTGTTTGGCAACATAAATTAAGAGAGCAGAAACAATACAGGTCCAGGAATATATTATATTCCTAATACGTAATATATCTGTAGACTATTTTTATTTCATCTTTCGTAGTAATCGAATCCTTTACTCAACCGTTACCATCAACAAAAAGCGTGATATTGCAGATTAAAAATAAATGACATTGTAGATTAAAATAAACTCTGGAAAAGTATGTTCTGAAGGACAACTTTGTATGTGGCAGTTGCCTCGTGTGCAAGAGACCTTAAAAACCAATTTACATGTTTTATAGCCAGCAAAGCAATCATATTTCGATCGGGAGAATAATTAAGTTTTAGATTTTTGTACCGGGGGCAAAATCATTCTTCGAAATCGTAAGCGCGAAACTTTTATTTAACTTGCAAATCTTGCAATTTTTCTTATTTTGAGTCAAATCTTGGAGGTTTAATTAGAATTACTTCCACCTAACATACGGATTTGTTTTACCTACATATTGCTTTAGTTGATAACAATACATTTTAATGATAGATGATTTGATACTATGTTCAGGATTGGCTCCAGTCGAGGGAACTCCTCAAAGCGTACGTTTAATTTTTCAAACTAAATGTATTTCTCCATTGCGGCGCCAAACGACTGTCGCTTTCCAGGTGGGAACTTCAGAGTCAGTATGTTCTTTCTTCTCTCCCTCTCTTTCATTCTTCTCTTCCTTTTTCTTCTCTTCCTTTTTCTGGGCCGACATTGTCGTTTCATGCCGTCTTACTGATGTCCCTGTCTAACGATGACCACTTACCATCAGGTGGCCCATCTACTCGTCAATCGGGTAATTACATAACAATCAAAAGAAAAGGTAAATAAATCGCGAACCTTTAAAGCTTCCAACTGTAAGTACCTAAATTGAAAGCGGTTGGGATATTGACAGAAACGGATTTCCGGCCGGGACAGATAATTACATGACAGATACATACATAAATGTTGTCTATGGCGTTCACGACACAGGAAATCCTGATAAGGGGCTAAGGGTGTTAAGTATATTATTACTCACAACCAGTTACAATTAAAATACATACATACATTATAATTAGATAATTCGTAATCGTACTGCTGAGTAGAGGACTACCGAGCCTATTCTCGTTAGAGTTTCTCCTACCCAATTACGTCTATAGCTATTAGGATACTTTCGTCCTGCACAAACGGTAGCTATGAAACATCTTAAGTTGTCCCACATGACTGAGAGCCTGATTGTTCGGAGGCTCCGAGATAACTCTCTTTAGACAAAAATAAATGGGATTGTAATAAAATGTACCGATTTCTTTGACGGCAACCCTTTTCTCTTACGATACTCGAAGTATTCTGTTTAGCGCTATCGCGACTACCGTTTGAAAGAAAATTTAAATGATTGTAGTATGATGGTAATTTACTTAATTCAATCTAGTAACAAAATATTAAGTACGTGACACGTAATATATCTGTTATATTTGTAATATAGAAATACTGTTATTTATTAATATGAAAATACTATAATTATTATTCACCTATTATAATATTTTTTTATGTCTAATATATTATTTTTTATATTATTAGTAATACATATTATGAGAAAATTTGGAATGTCTATAAATATACATACATATAAACATCAATACAATATTAACAAATATATCCTAATCCTTAAAAATCCCTGCAAACAGTATTAAAAAGGCAAATACCGTATCACTCGAATACTAATGACCATAGCGGATAATTGTCGCCTGTGTCTAGGCAATTAAGTGGAAAGCGATAAAATTAAATTAAATTGGCCGGGTCACATTACAAAAACCTTAATTGCTTTATAGCGTCAAAAACGTCGATCGGTTCGGCGTTTTAAAAAGGGAACAGCAGATCAGATTTTAAAATTGCCTACAGATTTACTATAGTGACTTATGGATGGGCTTTAAGTAGGGTTGTCAACATATTTTTCAATGTTTATAGTAATTTTCAGGACTCGCCATCAAAAAAATGTAGTATTAAGTATAAACAAACATAGCATTTTTTGAAATATTTAAAAGAGGTCAAAAGTGTTTGCAATGAAACTTCTTTATCGACGTAATCGCGATAAATGTTGTGCGAAAAATGTATCATGCATTGATAAAAAATATTTATTCATTTTACTTAAATCAAAATAAAAGACATATTTTCTTACAAATACTACTGTGCACTAAATTCGCTTCAAAAAGGCGTAGTGCAGAAAAAGGCTTTAAAAATAAAAACATAAATCCGACCGCAATTCCACAAGCCACTCTACTCGCCAGATATCCAAAAGGGTCATAACAAACACCGTTTGATTCCCCAAACTGAATCTTGCGCCAAAATAAAACCGTTTTCAACTTGTTGAGTACACAGCTGAATAAAAACTTATGAATAAACAAATTCGACTCCGTTTGACTTAATAGGATGTTTGCAGTTTTACTTTCAAAAGTCTACAAATTCTGCCGGTTTAACGGTTTTTAACGTAAGACTATGTCTTCGAATATAAAAATTGACGTGACATCTTTCATACCTCTCCATAATCAATAACCTGCTGTACAAGGAGCGCAACTCATATAAGCAAACGCCTATATCTATAGCGACTTTTTGCTTGAAAGACCAGATCTGTCCATCTTATATCATTAATTAATATGCGTACCACTAAGGGCTGAAATAAGCATACGTGTTCAATTATGATGTGGGTTTCTTCGAGTCAATAGGTCTACTAAATTAGTACGCTTTACAATCCATGACAATGTCGAAACTAACTAGCAAGCAGCACGGAAGCATTAACTAACAATAATTAGTAAAAAAAACCCTTAAGTAGCTTGTTGAGTACGACCGTGTGGAAAGGACAGAGACAGGCGTACTCGTCCGTATTGGATGGATCCCGTACGGAACATCATAGTCGGAAAATTTACGGAAAAATTGCTTCCAATTTAAATTTTAAGCTTGGCAAAGAGGAATGTGTTTGTTGTGCGACATCGCGTCAATCATACCGACACCAGCTTTTAGTTAGAGGAAAGTGATAGGGCTTTTAGAAAGATTTATTTACATATCGCTCCTCGTGTGCACAGATTTTGTGATAAAATCGGTATAACATGTATAAGTACTGTACGTTATAATTATGTAAACTATGTTAATCAGTATGAAAATTATTCACACACAAACGCGCGTGTTAGCTCGCATACACATTGATATTCATACGCACACCCAAACACAGCAGAAAACACGATTGCACACACACGCGCGCATTCCCGAGCGCACACACATACATTGATTTTGAACAAGTATAAATTGGACATTTGGATTCGAGATGTGGTATTTGTGCAAAACGTTCAGAATTCAATAAACGTTTGAAATTCCATAATCAACACATCCCTCTAATGTCCCTATTCTCAAAGTACTTAAGATAAGAAGTTAAGGTCTCAACTATGTACATAAATGTACTATTTGCTCCGAGGGTTCTTATTACTTAGATCACATTGTACGAAAAAAAACATTGTACGATTGAGTGTAACGAAATAGAATATAATATAGAAATTGATATACTCGTATACTACTCAGATTTACAAATACAACTCTCAGGTATTCCAGGTTTTCTCACGATATTTTTCTTCACCGAGACTAGTCATAAATGTGTACTAAATTTTCTTTCTTACACTGACAAATATAACTCGAATATTTAAAATGCATTATTAACTCTAACATTTGTCAGTTTGTGTATAAATTCGCAACAATTCTTATTTAAACAACAGCATTATTTAAATATGTACATTGTACATGCATTGGAAATCCAATTTCAATTTCCATTCAGTTACTACTGTAACAAAAATGTACACGAGCGAGCGAAAATTGAGGAACAGTTTTCGCTTGCAATAAATGCTGATACAAAATTGTACGTTCCTGTTACGTATTTTGCAGGTTAATTCAATGTGTGTCGTTGGAAAATAAATATATTGTTAGCAAATAGATTAGATGTTACCAAGGCTAGTTACGCAATGACTAATTCGTTTTAAAAATAAATAAATAATTCTTTGTATGTATTTAGTATGTTTGAATGTATACAATAGCATTGATAACCGAGTAGTTCAAACCGGTGTAGTCGAATCGTGCATTTTTGCATGTGCATTATTTTCAAACAATATGGGGGTATAGAAAATAATTATCACTTGCTTCGGTAAAGGAAAATATTATGACAAACTGCACACACTGAGAATTCTCCCGTTCTCAAAGGTGTATGAAGTGCGCCAATCCGCATTTAGCCAGCATGCCTGTACCATTGTAAGAGGAGACCCGTGCCCAGCAGTGGGACAGTTATGGGTTGTGATGATGGAAGATACAATATTCGAACCGTACATTCGAAGGTTCGATAGCGTGGTAGTTTAATCAGAGAACAGAGCATCCATCACACAGCGAACAACACGAATCAATCACGCGCGACACTGTAATTGTTGCTCGACTCGCGATACCCAATTTTGATTCGAATCGCGTATTTACACTGTAACTGACTTTTTCACATTTGACTTTTATATGTTACTTTTCATGTTATTACCTTATATACCTTGTGTAATGAGAACAACCGGGACCGACTGCTTTAGGGCGCCTTTATATGTCGTATAACTGGGGCCTTACATGCACGAATTTAGTTAAACATAACGTTACTTAGGGCCTGTTCAATAACGCGCGGTATCCCCTACCTACTACCACCTACCTACTACCACCTAGGAATACTGCGTACCCCCTCGTACACCACTACCCACGGCGTAAGAGGATCCCGCGCGCATTCGAACAGGCCTTATCCAGCAAAGTAGTTTCAGTAATCAGTGTAATTAATGTTAATCGTCAGTGTTTCCGCCTACGTATGATGTGGGAGTCTTCAAGAGGAGAGTGAATAGGCTTTATCTAAGTTAGTGCGCTTAACACCTCAAGAACTTCTTCGCCACTTACCATCAGGTGGGATTGTTGTCAAGCACTACCTTATAAGAAGTAAAAAAAAATCATTCCATACATTTTATGTGATAATTCCATTTAGTGTGAAGAGAGTCAAGTCCACGTAACCACTGCGACAGTAATAAGCCGATGACGAACCTCTGTATATTTCTCCCGAAAAGCTCAATAAAGGCCGTATAAATGATAATAAAAGCAAAAACTCTTTTTATATTACTCTCCGTATAAAACCTCTTTGTTTTCCGCCGTGTATTATTTCCTGATATATTAAACGATGTGAAATAAAAGCTGTTTGTTTGAATTACATAGCTGACAAAAAATCTTATTACAAAAATATGCCGAAAACCCTTATAAAGAGTGTTCTACATTACGATGAGGGCTCCGATAAACCAGGCATATATTTTCAGAGGATTTATTTTAATATCTTTGCGTTCGTAAATAAACAGCACGCAATAAGTAAAATAATACGAAGGAAGTAAAGTCTGTCTGTCTGTACGGATATCACGCAAAAACTTAATACATGATACTTGGCATAAAACACAACGGATGTAGACTTAGGATACTATCATCCCGGGAAACGAATTTCTTACCGCAGGATACAATACTTCATATGGGCTTCCCATGGAAATAAATAATTAGTATTTGTCATTCAACATCAAACTTTAAGTTGGGGATAGCTTGAGTCTCGTATTCTAAATCTTAAAAAATCTTAAAATCCTACTGCCTACTAATATTATAAATGTGAAAGTTTATGAGGGGTTATGAATGTATGTCTGTTTGTTACTCTTTCACGCAAAAATATACCAAAAATATATATTTACAATAATATAGCTTACACATCAGAATAATATTAATTTAAAATATACCTAGATATAGTGTCAATTATCCAAAATATATACACACACTATACTTGCTCCGTGCACTATACACATAGGTACTATTCATTATAAAAAGAAAAATCTTAAGTCAGACAATACAAAGGGTTCTAAATACAATACTTTCAAACCGGTATTGTTTAAAAACTGGACTTAATAATATTTCCGATCCTTTCAATTCGATAATTAAAAGTTAAGAGAATTTTACGTTAATAGTCTTTTATGTTCGTGAACATAATAGTCAAAAATCGGTCAAGTGCGAACTGAATTCTCCTGTGAATTTTGTATTGCATCGAATAATTTTTAGGAATAAATTTCGTCTCCATTAATATCCATAATAAAGGATGTTAATCGGTGATAAAAGGTACACAATATTCATGCTATATTCATGTATTAAAAATGATACACTCCTTTCTCTCTATATCTTACGGTCCTCTGCCCAAAGGTTGCCTGAAATAAACCGCTTCTTAGGCGATAAGGCCGCCTGTTGTATCAGACTTTGATTTTTGCTCCCTACTGTACGTTGGTGTACAATAAATAGTTTGTTTAGTGTTAGGTCGTACTTACTGGTATCTGGTATATACGGAGGGGGTATGGCAGAATTTCATTTGTGGGGAAAGGTGTGTTAAGCCCCTAATTTTCCAATAATAAAAGTTGGGGCGTAACTTTTGATCGATGTGACGATGTGTTTGTGTGATGTGTTTGCTTCATCTTTTATGATACGGGTACCGCGAAGGACTGTGATAAGTAGCCTGCGTCGGTGTGTCCGTCCGATTGTAATGTTGGTTGGTGCCTTTAAGTCAAAAGTGAATAGGTTTTTTCTAAGTTAACGCGCTTTACCATCTTAGGGCTACGTTGCCAATTACCATCAGGTGGAATCGTAGTCAAGCGGTAACTTACAAAAAAAAACACCGGAAGATATTTTATGAACATCAACAAATTGAATTATAGAAGCCCACAATAATTAATGCTTAAACTGGGTACGTTTATGCAGACAGATGCAGATTATCATCAACTCCACCAATTAGTAAGGTGTGATCAAGTAAAACCGGCAACGTACCACCCGCTGAACCAACACTTTATTTAACTTTGCCCTCACTGCGTCTACACGCACTCTTGTACATCTCATCCATAAGTCATAGCCAACGCTTTCGTTAAACTCCGTATGGTTTACAAAAACAACAAGGAAATCAAATTAAATCCACGAACAAACTCAACGGGAAATTTGAGATAAGACACGCTCGAATATTTGCCTAACAACGGTAATAAATGGCTTCCGACAAAATTTGAATGGTGTTCTTTTCTTACCTACCTTTGTTTATGAAATCTGTAATATCAGATCGCCACGGGGAAATGTCTGATGTTTGCGAGATAAAATATCGGGATCATCGAAAACGTTGAAATGTTTATTAAAAAGTTCTGCGAGCCTCTCTTGAAGCCACATAAATTGAGCTGGAAATGGTTCGAGATTCTTTTTATGTTTATTACGAGTGTAAAACAAGCCGTGGACGTGGACGTGAAATGGAGATTGCTCTACCTATATATATATATATATATATATATATATATATATATATATATATATATATCAGTAGATAAATTGGAAAAGAATTTATCTCGTTCTATTTTTACCCATACCTAATTGGCTGTAAAACGTATGATGAGAAAGTGTATATTTGACATTCACAGAAACATAATATGGACATACACACGTGAGCGATTAATAGATTAGATGGTAAACAATGAATTCGAATTCCTTCGGTAAATGTTGGAAAATAAAATCATCACCAACACTTTTTTGAAGGTCAAAATTGATTAAGTTTTTACTAAAGATATAATAACAAAAAATACTATAGCTCCCTACCTACCTAGTTTATAATTTTTACCTCCAATTAGCTTTCATAAAATAAATTTGTCTCTCGTCGACACAGCCATAGATATAAGTGGAAGTTAGTCAGGCGAGTAAAAAACCCTTACCATGCATGCGTACAGGCTGGATAAATCTATTATGAACTACGAGCAAATGGATAGATGACTAAGACGAATATTTAAATATAATTATACGTCCTTTACCAAAGTAGTATTGATACTTTAACATTCAAGGTATACACATTTATATCACAAAACCGCAACATACATCTGAATTCCGTCAGACTCGTTTCTTCTAAAAAGCCATTCCATGTAACAAAGTAGTGGTTTCCCTCAAATTCTTGACATTTTTCTCGTAATTCTCGCATTCGCAAGCAAAAGGACCAGAGGAATGTCGTCCACTTCACGGGACATAAAGCCTTTATGGAGATGCACGGCTCGTAGAGCATCGACTTCTGACCCGCGTCATTCCAGACCGTCGTTCGACCATCCGTCGACCGAAACAAAAAGGGAATTATTATAAAAAACAAGAATACTTCTTTTTAGTACGCTTTGTTCGAATGCTGGTCATCCGCAGGAGAGGTCTGAATTCGACTCTTGAATAAGTTAAAATCGTTTTTAAAAGTTATGTGTATATTAGAATAATGAAAAACGAGTTGAGGAATAATATATGAAAGTTCCTCGTAATGTTTTCGAATTGTCCTATGTGAAGTCTGTTAATCTGCAAATGGGTAGCATAGTGGACTGTAGAAACGAGGACTGTAAATAGAATTGAAAGCAAAGGAATAGTTATGTTACACAAAAGAACGGAGTGCAAACTTAACGACTTTATTTGACAGTAGTATAGTCCGTAAGTAAATAAAGTGTAGCCTCGTAAATTATATTGTACCGTGGATTTTATTTTGTCTTTAAAAACTAAAAAGAAGTTTCTTTTTAATTTTTAAAAACAAAATAAAATCCACTAGACAAGGTAATTTAATTAAATCCTCCTCTTTCGGAGATTTTTCATTTGATGTGTGACGAACCTTTTCCTTCATGGCCGTCAACGAGTCGACAACGCAATTGATCAAAATAAGAAAAGTTGAACGTGAACCGAAGTGGCTCGCGTCAAAGCAAACTCGAGCAGCTACCCAAAGTACACGATACTGTCACTCTAACTTTTCAGAAACGGAGCGTTCTATGTTGAAAAATTACCTATTATAGATTCCTACTACTTTGACAGCACAATTTGTTGCGCAAAATGGAAACCATTTATATCGCAGAAACTCAAAACTGTGTCCTGTCAAAAACATCAAAGTAAGGTACTCTCATGTTTTCGCTAGCTTGGTTTACATTAACAAAACAAGAACAACTAAAACTCGAAGAATAATAACAGTTGCTTCTAGATTTCGTAACTCTGGTTTGTTAGTCGAAAATCTACGCTTTTGCAAAGAAACATAAACATCTATAAATATAAAAAACTCTTCCATTACTGAGTGACTGACAGACAACGCACAGCCGACACTACTGAACGCAAGAATCTGAAATTTGGCGTGTATGTATGTTCCTTGGGAAGTGTAGGGGAGCACTAAGAGAGGATTTTTGGAAATTCCTCACCTAAGGGGATGAAAAAGGGGATAAACTGTTGTTTTGGAAATTGGCGGGCGTAGCCGGGGGGCGCTCGTTAGTAAAAAACAATGAGTTCAGCAAAAGTTATGAAATACCTGCTGAGTGCTCGGTTCAGGAAGGATCAAATATAGGTAAATTGAGGCATACTCCAGACAGTCTTTGGAGCACAACTAGTCTTGTGAGCTTCAACGTCACAATAAACAGGTGAGGCCTTTAATCGCCAAGCATTTTATGTGTCACCGCTTTTTGGCGATTAAAGGACATAGGAGAATATTCGCATATTTTTTATGGTATTAAGGTAGCAAACTGGAATCAGCACCCTCCCGCTGCTCACCACCGCCCATGACAACTGTGACCGACCCAGAACAAGACTCAAATGGGTACTTGGATGGTTAGTCCTGTTAGCAGACGGAGTTAGAACATTAGTTGGTTAGTTTGATAATAAGTATGAGGAATGGGATAGGGACTGTTAGTGATATTTAATCCTGTTAGTTGGTGTCAGTAGTCCAGTTCATTAACCGGCATTTTATATCGAATAGTCGATATCGAGATAAACCGTTTTTTACCCTTAAACCACCCCTACAAAGATTCTTCAAAATCCCACGCTGCATTGAAAACATTTATCACCTATAAAATATAAAAAACTTCGCACTACAAAGTACGAGTAGGTAGCAATCCAGATGCCATCAGAAAAGCTATGAATCTAAATCAAGTGGAAGCTCATCAAAGTTTGCGGCGGGCCGTAGGCGCTTCCAAACTCATTTTCATACTGCGGGCGGCGCGTTGCGACACTCTACGGCTTAAACAAAACTTCAATTAAACGTATTTTACCGGATCCCCAAAAAACGAATGCTAAAGGCGTCCCATTCCACTCGTATTTATTTTGTCAATGTTTACACGAACCGAACTTTTTAATGGAGCTAACGATTTTCCAGCCCCAAGCCGCTTTGCCGCTCCTGCATTAATGTTGAGGACGGGGGTACGTAAACATTGTCTTTTAGAACGTGTTCTATCGTTCTTTAAGAAGCATTTGGCACTTTATGCCTAATATGGCAGCGTGCCAAGACATCCGAGGCCAAATGGACGTGCAGCGCCTGGAAACGTTAACTTTAAATAATCATCTTTTATGTCTTTAAAAGAATTTATGTTCAAAAGATAATCATTCAAAGTCTTTTAGCAACGTATGTTTAATGCATATTTTGCATAATTCTCTTTACTAATATTAAACTAGTATTTCGACAGAGGCTGTTCTGCAATAATTAAATTGTGAATCTATTTGGTTTTTCCTTTACGATTTGTTTACTTGATAAAAATGTCACCTATTGAATATTATTGATTACTATTGTCTGAATAAAAAATGTTGTATCGCAAATGTAATCACGCCACGTAAAGCCTGAATCACGCTTTCGAAGTTTTCTACATGGCTCGCATATACACAAATTCCGAATATGAACATCGGTAGCCTTGCTACTCCCCAGGCATGACACTCCCTTTGTCAAACAAGATCAGCCCGAATAAAAAAATATGCAAAATACTTCAAATTGAAGCGTCAATAGCTAAAAAGCAAAAACGATTCCCGAACAGTTTGTCCTGAACATGTTGTTTGTAATTACACTTAAACGTTACTACGAAGAACACAGGTATTGCGAGTTACAAAGAGCTCACTTAGCCCGAGGGATCGCTTGGTAGCTGTCCAGAACTGCTTACCTGGGCAACCTCTATAAATTATGCGGTCATTTTATCCTTACTAACAGTTGTTAAATTTATAAAATCTAGGTTCAATGTATATAGATAGGACCTTGTAGTAGGTACTTTCAAGTGTTGAATGAATTTTTCAATGATAGTGTTGCACTTTCAGTTTTTGTTTATCTTTTTTGTTTTTTTCTTGCATTGTATGATTCTACATCTTCTCATCAGATCGAAGAGCTGACTTGTAAAGAAAGTTACCTGGCAATAAGTGCGCCAAAAGCAGCGCCATAAGCAGTGATAGCCGTGTGGTTGAACGTTGGACTGCCGAACCGGAGGGTCCGAGTTCAAACCCCGCACGCACCACTAATTTTCAAAAATTATGTGCGTATTAATATTTAATTATCACTTGCTTCGGTGAAGGAAAAACATCGTGAGGAAACCTGCACACCTGAGAGTTCTCCATAATGTTCTCAAAGGTGTGTGAAGTCCACCAATCCGCACTAGGCCAGCGTGGTAGACTATGGCCTATACCCCTCACACTGTGAGAGGAGACCCGTGCCCAGCAGTGGGACAGTTAAGGGTTATGATGATGAAGGGCGCCAAAAGTATTCCTTAATGTTAAAGCAGATAAAAAATAAATAAAATTAGTTTATACCGCTATATGTCTGAGTTCAACGACCTCTTTTATTTATTTAAAATAAAACATTTAATAATTAAGTTTGTCCTTACATTAGCATTTTGCGACTATTTGTCAATTGGTCCATTAAGCAAGGTCATTGACGTTGTCCCTACTCGGCGGATCCTGTCAAACACCACCTACACTGCGTTAAAACGTTATGTCTTAAAATAAATTACTCAGGATGTTCACTAGACTCGACTGTTGCCGTGACGTAGGTAAGTACACACATATGTACATATTTAAAGAATCGCTACAATTAATTATAAGGCGTCTCGTTTACCTACACGAATTATTCAAGAGAAAAGGGAATATGCTTTTATTAGTTAGTGCTTAGAACATCTTACACGTCATCACCACTTACCATCAGATGGGATTGTTGTCAAGCATTAACATAATTATATCATTTTGACAACCCTACCGCCTAGTTGCCAGTGGAACTGCGTGAGAAGCGTGGGGTCCCGGATTCTATATTTATGTGACGCATAAATGTTTCTTCCGGGTCATGGGTGTTAGTGATGTGTTATTTGTGTTGTCTATGCCATCCGCGACACGGGGAATCCCAGTGCGAACGGTTCAACTTATGTTATACTAGGTTTCCACTCGCAGCTTCGCCTGCGTGAAATTTTTAATTTCCAAAAATCCTTTCTTAGTTCTCACTTGCGTCACTTGAAGAACCTATATACAAAGTTTCAAGTGAATCCATTGAAGAAATAAATAAAATGTTTCAGTTTATCACCTTAGGGGGAAATTTCCAAAAATCCTCTCTTATTATTCCCCTACACTCCCGAATGAACACAGATAACAAAATTCAGCTTGTTGCGTTCAGTATTTCCGGCTGTACGTTGTCTGTCAGTCACTCAGTAATGGAAGAGTTTTTTAATACAGATTGATTGATGACTGATTATGATACTCTTTATTTTTAGGGCCTTATAGAAAGACATGGATAATAACGACCACTTGACGTCGAGGGAAACTTCGGCTAATGATACAAAAAAAGAAATAAACTACGTTTTAACTAAAATATATTCTCATGAAAATGTTTTCCAAATACGAGAATGTTTCCCAAAAGGAGAATTAAAATCGAGTTGATTCATTATTCACGCTATGAATCTAAATGTAAAAAGAAAATGTATCTTTTATGAATAACTCTCATTATAGCCGGAGCGTAGCAACCTTCGTTCTAACATTTAGAATCTACACCATTATAAGATTTTTTGATTTCTTGACTACTATTTCATCTTTAAACTTAGGGTGGGTTTTTGGTACATTTTAGCTATCGTTGTAACCAGCGTTAAATTTTACCATGCCTTAACCATTACCAAGCTCTTACCGAAGGTCAAGTTGCATGTGGCGTTGCACAATGCCTTTTTTAACCCTCGTCAAAAGTAACGCCGGTCAATGGGGCTGCCATGACAATTATGACACCCTTCCCGGTTTTTTGAGTTTGTTTTGTGTGGAAGATATTTTGTACTAGCAACATTGTGCTAAAATGTCGTACGACTCTTGTCAAATTGACAGTGCGGGCAGCTTTTCATCTGTCAATGCTGTCATTAGGTGCTAAACTCAATGTCAATGGTCATTACTGTTTGTACTTTGTTGATTTGTTCTTCGATCGATCATCGCTAAATAAAGGTTAAATTTCGTAATATTATCAAAGTTAAATAGGTATCGTAATCATTAAAAAGGAATTCAAATCAACTTTAATATGGACAGTTCAGTATAGTGAGTACTACGTTTCTTCTTGTTAATTTATTGTCATGTTGGTTGTGTTGTACCTACATCTTTTACTTTACTGTGTGTAGTAATTCAATGATTTCATTTTCAGATAACGATCATCCAATTTTTCAGCCGATGAAATAGAAAAATTTAAACTGTTAATTGACAAACATAAGGAAGATGAAGGGAAGGGATTCGCTAAGAAATCTATTTAAGGAAATAAATATATTAAATGTAGTTTCACAATATATTGTTGATAATATATATGTACGTTATTAAAAATACTATGACAGTTTCCTTAAGAAGAGTGATATTCACATGATTAATACTAGGAACAAGGCTAAACTGATTGCACCAAATTTCAGACTCAGCAAAACTGGTGGCTCGTTCATGGGTAGATGTATTCAAATCTATAATAAAATTCCGTTCGTTTCATTGTTCGTTTACATTTTACATTTTACATTCGATCTAGATTTGTGTACACCTTTGTATCACCGACACATCTTTGGAAAGATACTGATGCATAAAATTGTAAGGCCAATAGTATTTGATCAGTTACTGATACTGCATGGTTTCTGAAATAAATAATTAGGTTTTAGTAAATAGAATTCATAATACACATAATTTCGATTTTACTGGACCATTGCAATAAGTAAGCGCTTACCTGTTTGTATTACTTTTTTGTGTCATTTCCAATATACAAATGAAATACCTAGCTACACGCTTAGATAGCCTAAAACGCGCCACAAAGTCCACCTCATCGCAGAGAAAAGTTCCTGAAGAACTTTGTTTTCCTTGCCGTAATGTATTAGATGATAAGGTCGTCATTGGATGAAGTATCTTCATCAATTATATAGATCGAATCAATCCACTGCTTTGAAACATTGTAACCGATTTTCAATTACGTAAAAACAATAATTTATCAATTAATATCAAAATATTAACGGAAATGTATACAGACATATGTCAAACAAAGTCAATTTTAAGGTTAACTTTGACGTTGACCGATCACATTCGGACGGTTACGGTTAGGGTTAAATTTTAGTCAAAATTTAACGAGGGTTAGTTGATGCAACCCAGTTTTGTTTCTTTCGGCGGTTAAATTTTACTTTAACCGACATGTACCTATAACCTTACTTTAACCACGTGATATGCAACCCACCCTTACTGATGTAAATGTTGAGATTAGAAACTTTTAAATGCTAAAAGGCCAATAAGAAGCTTATTGGCCTTTTAGCATTTAAAAGTTTTTAGAGTGTCTTCATAAAACATGAATTTATATCATATTTGACTGTCTACTGCAGAGCTCAAAGTATGGTTCGCGTTTGCCAATAAATTCGTAGAGAACCGCGATAAAATTTACGTCATGGCGACGTTTTGACAGGATTTGCAAATAATAGCGCATATAATTCAGCATCTCTCACTGTTGTTCATAAAAACTCATTTTTACTGATACGTTTGGAGAAGGTAGGTCGGACTTTTCATTTTATATCAAGGTTTTTGAAGTGAAAGCTTCTATAGTATCGTTGTAATTTAGAATTCGATGAAACGGAAGTGACGCGCAAATGAAATGAAACGGAAGCGGAAACGAAAAAGACAGACATATTTTGACGTGGGAGAAAATGAGGTATTCTAAACTCGTATTGTAAATATTAGGCTAAAAATTATTAGAAATTAGAAAATAAAAATGGATTAATTAAACAAAACTCATGAAATTAACAATTTAGTTTATCATCCAAGATATCTAAAAAAAGGATTGGAGATATTAAGTGTTTTATGCCCGCGTTACAATATTTAAAATGACTAAAAGCTCGGTAATAGTACAGGTACTTTTAGCACGGTAATAGTAGATATGTATATGATACTATTACCGTGCGGATCATATTTTAGTTCTTGCGGACCACCGGCTGGGAAACAATGATCTAAACTCTAAACTTAAGAGTTAGCTTGAGACTAACAAACTAGCATCAGAGGCACAAAGGACGCCAAGCAGTTTACTCAAATGATTGGCTTTCCAGCAATGCAACTTAAATAACTACTAATCAGTAACTAATAAAAAGATAAAACGAAAAAAGTAATTCCCTCACTTTAGAACTTCCAGAGATACATACATGGCAAGTTAACAGTGATACGTTAAAGAGCGAATGGAATTAAATACGTTATAGAAAGGAAAATACAGCTAACGCAATTCGAAACTCACTCTTTATAACGTTACCTCTACATACTTTATGCATTCTCTAATTAGATTTAAATAAAGAACTCTTTAATTAAAAGCCGTAGTCATGTCTTTAATTAGAGATCCCTCTCTGTCTTTATTACTCCCGCTGTACATGGAAACTTCTTCGGAATTTCCTGGTTCGCAGGTAGGAAACTTGAACATTTTAAACATCGCTATCATTTAACTGGACTGAGCGTCTTCAAGTTTACTAAGTTAATATTGATCTACTTTACAACAATGTGAGAACTATGTATAGTGTTATAAGCTGTTAGATATCGTAGCAATCCGTTCCTCTCGTAAGAGAAACTTACACTTATAATTGACGGGTAAACCCTTTTTTCAGACAATCTATTCCTCGCGTTTACAAATATTTCAGGTTATTGCGCCCGTAATTCCATATACAGCGCTAATTTGATTTTAACGTGTTTTTCCGCTCAAATTATTCCGTGTAAAAACGGCCTTCAATGTCCATACCAAAAATCACATCGATCGGTTGTTCCGTTTTGATGTAAAAGAAGGACAAACAAACACATCTTCGCATTTATAATATTATTATGGATTGGAATAAGATACGAGTACATACCAACATATTAATACATAAGTTGGTAATACGTAATAAATGTTAAGGTAACAAAAATAACACCCCCAAGGACAAAGTTAGCTCTTTCCTCTGTGATTGGACGTGCAGTATTTGACGAGTGGCTTCAACAAATAACGGCTTTGACAAAGCACCGCTTTGACGAACTTCCCATATACATCTTAATATATATATTTCTTGTGTGCGTGTGTATGTGACTGAACTCCTCCTAAACGGCTTGACCGATTTGGTTGAAATTTTTTGTGTGTCTTCAGGTGGATCCGAGAATGGTTTAGATTCACAATTGGACCCGGTAGGTGGCGTTGCTGTCGATATATCACTAAAACATTTTTTAATTATAAAGCGGTACGAAGTACGCTGGGACCACTAGTAGTTTTATAAAGCTCGATTTTGGGGCATGCACTTTTATTGTATCTGTCTCTTAAAACTCGGACAGATTGATGTGATTTTTACCTACCTTATTATTGTTATACGTAACAAGGTTTGCGACCTCCCAAACTTGAATTTGACTTTACACTTACCCACTCTTGATATCTAATAACTATAATCTAATAATAAAATGCGTCCCCTAACAACCGCAACTCCAAATGTAACTTTTCAATGGACTATCTATTGATAAACTAATACCACAAAGTGTTGTACAACTGTTATGCCGAATAAACGATTATTTACGAATAACGTTTATTTTATTAATGCAATTTTAAAACAAATATAAAAAGATACCATTCTAAAAAGGATACACTGGTTACATGATATTCACATTAATGCTTGGAACGTAGACTTAAATCCAGGAGCGAAATTTTACGGCATACAGGGTGTAATACTTTAATGTCTTAAATAATTAGTAAGGTTGTTTTGTAAATACAAAAATCAAGAAGACTTATAAAACTAACATGATTAAGTACATATATTAACATCTTCATTGCAAATATCTTTATAAACATTTAAGATTAAGATTTTATTAAATAATTAATTTTATTTCATTTTTAATAACTGATTTCATTTCAATTATAATAAATGTTAGATACCTAGTCAAATACACAAAACCTTAAAGACCAATATAGTTTTAATACCTACTTTTGTAATGCACGTTTGGAAAAGGGAAATCCGCGATACTTAACGATTACAACCATCACCCTGTATATCGTACAGTGAACCGAGATTTATGTCTTCTATTTGTCTGGAAGGAGAGCTGGTATCTACTATCACCGGCCGATATCTAGCCATTCCTCGTCCTTTCAATTCCAACGGTTCCAAATTGATTGTGGCTCTTGTAACTACGGATTTTCGATCGGTCTTTTTTCCGAGTCTGCCCACTATGCACTTTCAGAGTCGATAATGTCAACACGCCACATTTTATCCTCAAAAGAGCTTACGTAGTCCAAAGCGAAGCCTTTTTTGTGTCCAAAGAGTTTTCCAATTTAGGACTTAGCTAATCAAAAACTACGATAAAACGATAGGTGTATTCCACGTTAAGTCGAATATGTATAAAATCTTTATCCATAGAAAGTAAAACAAATATATCTAACCTGCTCTCTCTGCTCCTTCTGAATAAGACAATTTGCAGTTGTGTTACATATAATACATAATATGTGGTTATTACAATTATTCCAGGAATTTCTTATAAACATACACATTTCGAAACGTTTAGCGTAGCAGGCGTATCAGGTTCCCTTGGCTGACAAGTCAGCTGTAGGCTACAAACTTAACGTCGTTAAATACTGCAGTGCAATCCCGTCTATAAAGATCCTAAAGAAAATTTTGGAGCCTACTTAATAAAATAAAATAGTAATAAACGCTAACACATAAACACACTCATACCCCCGCAGCAGGATCCCCTGTGTCGCGGGCGGCATGGACCACACAAATAACACATCACGAACACCCATGACCTGAGAACAAGCATGTATCTGTCACATTAACATCTGCCCCGGATGGGAATCGAACCCGAGACACATTGCTTCACAGCCAGGGTCACTACCAACTAGGCTACGGGGTCGTTAAATATTGCATGATTACAAAATAGGTTTCATTACTTGAGTAAAATATTGCCAAAGTGTCAAGGCACTAAATGATTATTATTTAGTGGAATTATTATCTATAGATAATAAATACTTAATATATTTTTCACGGGAAAGAACCAACATAAACAAAAAACATTTGGTACAAACTGGGGATATAAAAACGTAAGCTGATTATGTGTGCCCAAATCACACTCGCCTTCTTAGCTCCTACTAGTAAATTCGTAGTAGGATTTGGAAGGGATTCACTATAAATCGTTTACCTGATTCCTTTCAAGATAAAATTTTTGCTGTTAACGAAATAGCGGCCTGTGTTTAGGAAGTTCTTTCGTAATTTAAAACATTATTTCATGCCTGATTCGATAAAACATTATTTCATGCGTGATTCGGAATTTTATAAGTACGAAAGACAGTGTTTTATTTTCGAACAGACTTTCGATGAAGTTTTAAGTTTATCCTTTTTATTTTTTTAATTTGTTTTCTTATATGAAAATAAATAAAAAAATATAAAGTGATACATGTTAAATAAAATAATATACATAATATCTATCAAGTCCTTACCTATAGTAAAATGTGCACACTTATTAAAAATATGCATAAAAAATGCGCAACAATCTATCTACTCACCATCTCTCAACTTGATAGTACCTATCTTCAAAAGCAAGGAGTCTAGTCTGGAAAAAATAAAGAATGTAGACCTTGCCAAAACTCATAAAATATTCCTGGATACATTTATAGGTAAGATAGAATTCCTATCTTCACGCGTTCTATTCTATCTAGCGATTTTTTTCGAGCTCCGCACTGGTATTTACCTGCCGGCTGCCAAGCGTTCAGTCAGTCATTTCCGACCGGAAGCCATATCCGTTCTTCTGAGCAAACATTGAAATCAGATCTAGGTTACGTTCCCTTGATTTTCGCGAGTAATATCTACGAGACTCAACTTACGCTAACAATGTATCCTTGGTACCTATTACATTTCAAACGCTCGGTAATATTTCAGCAACATACTGAAATTTAGAAAATATTGCAAAGATTTTTACTTGATGTTGAACATAATATATTGGCTTGATAACAATGTACACGCTTGTATTTGCCCCGTAGTAAACTTACTGTGTAATAAATATACAGGAAAGAGATCTTTATCCACTTACGTGACTACATAACTTACAATAGATTTGAAAAATTACGAAAGGGTGCAATTAAGGTGAAAGTAAATTTAATATTCGGTAACGTGAACTAAAGGTTACACAATAAACTGACTCTTAAGTGCCTAACAACATCAGATTAAATTATGAAAATTTTATAGGATAAATTAAAATGAAAGTAGAGTAACTCTGCAAATCCACATGTTGCCAACTTTGAAGTTGGAACCTGACAGAATTTTAGTAAAGCCGACTGAGTACCATAATTCGTAACACACGTGAAAACAATTTCCGCAATACATGTATATATGCGGTGGCGGTGACGTGTAACTGCGCCATGTTGCGTGTTCACGATCGCATAAATCCTGTACAAGTTCTGATACAAATAGTATAGCAGCGCTCATAGCCCGGCTTGCAACGATCCTGATTGACCGAGTGAGCGACTACGGGTGCGTTGGGTTGTTAAGTAGATGAGATACATTTTTTTGAGCGCTTTTTCACTTCGGAGAGCACTTAAAGCGGTCGGTTGATTATGTTATCATTAAGCCATGTCGAACGCCTCCGGGCCTTCGGGCGTTATAAAAACTTCTGACCGTAGAGTAGGAGTACTTCTAAGCCCCTCATCCGTCCATCAAGTCTTTACTAGTCAACTGTTGGAATTATGCCTGTTCTAACGCTACTGTGACCGGTCTTAAACCTTCTAAATCCAGCGAAAGCCACTGTTTTTTTCAGATGCTCAGTAAATCTGATCGCAAGCCACTTGTGCCATATCATCAGACGTTTAGTTGTGGGTTTAATTTCGAAGAGGCAGTTTCTAAGCGATCTTCGCTTCCGTAGCTGGCAAACCGTTGATGATGCTTTTCAAACAAGCTGTACAGACAACATTTTTTTACTGTAAAACAAACAAATATATGAGTCACTTCATAATGGTCTCAGTCGCCCATGTTAATCAATAACATTAAAGACATCACCGATGAGTTTTCGACAAAGAAATCAGTAAAAGTGAAAAGAACATCCAAACTAAATTCAATACAATATTTCACGCGAACCACTTACAAGCTTCACTTATAGCGGAGTTAGCAACAGCTTTTAAAGTCAGTTCAAAGGTAAGCTCGTGTCGATTTAAACATTAACAAGAAACTAGCGAATCTGTGGTAGAAATTTTATTGTAATTCATTTTTTCAAAGGGTTACTTAACATTGACAATAATTGCTTTTTTTAACTGTAGCTCTCTGTTTTTCTACTACTTTGGCTCTCACCCTGCCTTTTCTCTGCACATTTTAATATACATAACACACATTTTGGTAAAATTGAAATTTTTAAACTATCGAAAACTATCGAAAGCTGTACAAGCCCTGTATCTCACCTAAAATGATGAAGAATTTTTTACTAAAAGATGGACGGAACCCCTCTCATATGGGGGTAATATGTTATTTCAACCATAAGTAAAATCTTCAAAATACGAGCGCCTAACTCTCTCTTGAGGTACTAGGAATGTATATGCTTATAGGAGATCCGTAGCCGAGTTCCCATCTCAAATAGGAATGTATATGCTTATAGGAGATCCGTAGCCGAGTTCCCATCTCAAATACGTTTGTCGCATGCAGTGCAATATCCGGAACAAGGCGCAGTTCTGCTCGATGCACATTGGAGTGTGTAATGATGCGAAACGATAAGAATTCAATACCGCCTCCCTTTACTCTTTTTGGTTCACTCTAAAACATTTCCGTATGTTCTTTTATATTGTTGCTCGAAGTTACCATAAAATTTTAGTTCAAAGCGCTTTTTTCATGTATTAGTATTTTTTTTCACACTGTCAAATATCTAAGATGTTTTTCATGTTGTGACATGCGTGTATTTTAGTAATATCCCTCCGAAGTCTTTGTATTTCTTCGTATTCTTGTTGTGTAAGCCGTCGTAACGTTGGCGAAAATGGATTAATCATATCGAAATACAATACATATAAGAGAAACTTAGCACCCATAACTAAGACCCAAAAATAATTTTAATGACTTGCAGCTAACAGGATTACGAGGAAATAATCGTATAGGATAAAACTGAATACGTGCAACACTCCAACCCTGGAACACTTGTAACTTATTAGCATAAAATTACGAATATAATATACAGTATGTGCACGAGTATTTTATCTTAACGCACGCCACTGAGCCTCTCCTATAGCTGCAAGTAATGTCACTTTATTTGTGAAACACTAAAGTTAGGCAAAGTACTTTTATGGCTTTTTACTATCTCAAGTCTGTTGCAATTTCGACGCTCTCTTTACATAAAAGGAACGTGAAATTTCACGGAAACATAAAGCAAGGATAATATGCCTGAAGAAAGGAAACTACGTATGAAACGGTGTTCCATTACAGCATATTTTATATTTTTACACGTAACAGTTTATTTTGAAACATTATTTTTTTATTAAAAATCTTCTTGTTCATGACATGACTTCATGACTCGTTTGTTTCGAAACAGGAAATGTTTTTGAAGTGAAAACTTCTATAGTATCGTTGTGATTTAGAATTCGATGAAACGGAAATGACGCGCAAATAAAATGAAACGGAAACGAAAAAGAGACAGACACATTTTAACGTGGGAGAAAATGAGATAGGAAGCATCAGCAAAATGGCGGCTTGCGTAAGCAAAGAAACACATCAATATTTGGACTGAGAGTATTCGTTTTTTTAAACTTTCACTTCTAGCACATGTGAATTGCACACATTTTTTATGTTATTGTGTTACGAAGTCTCAACGACTCCACTGGCTCGGCCATATAGAGAGGATGGGAGAGGATCGGTCAGCAAAGCAAGCGTCCTTGGGGACGTCAAGTGGGCGAATGCCTGTCGGGCGTCCAAAGTGCCGCTGGAAGGTTGAAGCCATAAAGCTGCCTGCATCGGACATAAGACCTGCATTGGCTAAACAACCACACTGGGTTGTTGCTCAGCATGGAGAACGATGGCGTCTCCTAGTGTCGGATGCCAAAACATGTTTTGAGTCGCTGCGCCAGAACAGTAAAATTACTCCGCTTATTAAATTAAGATTGTTCAGATCTCAAACGTCATCGACTTTGCTGGGGAAGTTTTCAAGAGGTTAATCACCTCGTGATATTTTGTCCGCTGACAATCCACGCGCATATCAAAGATCAGATTTTTACGCTATGTCAGAGGCTTTCAAATCATTAAGCCATATCGAACATTGCATTGGAGCAGCGTGGTGCAGTATACTCTAGGCCTCCTTACTATAAGAGACCCATGTCTCTACTCTAACACTAGTCGGCTCGCGCGTTTGATTGACGGCTGTGCGCGAGATACGACCGTATCTCCAGATAAATTTTCAGCTAAAAATAAAGCTAAAATCCAAACATTATGAAGAGAATTTTACTCGCAAACGGGGCCGTTGAATTGTATTAATGAAACCAAGCAGGTTTAAAGTTCAAAGGGTAGCTAAGAGTGTCGGCTTTAAACGGAGTGCCCCGAAGTTGGCAACACGCCAGCACGCGTCATTGATCCCCAATTAAGCTTTGTTCACACGACGGACCCACAGTTAGACAAGAAGTAAACAATAAAACTGCTCCTCTAAAACGTAAAGAGGTAAAATTTCTGTAGTTTACGTCTAAATTACAAATGTGTTTGGGGGTTTACGATTTGGTTGTCCTAACTAGTCTTAAAGGAGATGTATCAAACCGGAAAAATTAGTATCTCTGTCTCAAAAATGTGGTATTCGCGATAAAAGTTTAGGTAAGTAAATGGTTTAAATTAGTTTCATATAAAGGAAAACACAAATTATGTATAATAATATTATGACTCTATTTTATCGACTCTATATACATATATTATGTGGTTATATTTATAAGTACTTGAATACCAGTAACATGATTTGTGACATGTAGTAAGGGATGGTAAAACGCACTTAAGTAATATGAAATGCCCGCGATGTGTTTATGATACATTGATATTTAAATACAGTGACGTACGTACACGTACTGTACGTACATCAATCCAGTTTCAGTGTAGCCCGATGATCTCGAAAAAGCTCGTGCACTGCACACTATTTACGGCTTTTATACTCTCAGTTATGATAAGTACTGAAGCAGCCAAACTCGAATCAGAAACTCACGCTTTCGGTACGGTTTTAATGCGTATATTATTCATCTCAGCAACTAAAATTAGCGACTCCATGAATTATTTATATTAAAAGTGCTCCGAAATAGCAAAGCAAGTAAGTACTACATCACAAAAGCACTTTGGGCAAATTTACAGTGACGTCGTACACAGAATGTGTCCTGTATAGAATAAGCAAAGTCTGAAGCGAAATCTAAAACAGTAGTGTAACAGCGGAAACGGTAGAACCATTCCAATCTAACATACTTGTCTAGTGCTCGCTTTCAGATAGGACTTGCTTTGACTGCTTTGCGAACGAAATGTACTTACCTATAGAAGTAGACTGGTTGATTTTAAAGTTTCGTAGTTGTTTTAGCAAATGCTAACAGACGGTTATTCTGTCGACTTGGCTTCAATCTATTAATGGCTTACTACAGGGCACGTGTCTCTCCTTATACCTGAAAAGGCCTAGAGAATTTCATCACGCTGCTCCAATGTGGATTGGATAACCTCTCTGGTTATTGGCCAAGTAAGTTTATATGACGCCCAAAGGCCTCCGACATGGCTTAACGATATGTAAGTTACAATGTTTTTTACGACGAAATATGACCAGCGTTTTTGTCACTTTTCTTTACTCGATATTAAAAGCAATTTGGCCCATATAAAATAGAAAATATGGAAAAATGAGAGATGAAAGGTGAAATCTCATTTTTATAGAAAGAAAAAATAATAACGTTGGCTTTTTGAATCATTGGTTTACGAAGTCCGGTAAATAATTTATCAGTACCGCTACTTGGTAACAGTTTCTGCGAACAGACCGACCTTACGATATTTAATTTTCGTTTAGACGTTAAAAGAAAATTATTTTCAGTATTCAAGTAGGTTAGAATATAATTTCTCAATACTGTTTAACATAATCACGTGTTTATTTCTAAAAATAACGTATAAATAATTGGTGTAAACTTAATATTCCTTTTGTATCGAGAAAATTTCATATTATGATATTTTTCCATTTAAGCAATTGTAGATTCAATACAAAAAAACATTTACTTAAACACTTAAATTACCTATTTACTTCAAATAAATTCCATAACAACTGTTAAAATTCGTTGTAATATTATTTTAATAATCCTACTTTAAGCACTATAGCACATGTTATCCACCATATTTAATTTATCCCACAATAATGTTCCTTAACAAAAGATATAAAAGTAGGGCGGTGCTGTGATCCCAATGGAACAAATGATATATCCGCTCAGAACTTTCCAGTACTCGATCCTTGTTTACGTTGTTGCTACAGATGGGAAATCGAGTTTTCTTAATATCAAACATTCCCTCTTACCAGTTATAACAATAACAGAAAGTTTGACAACACTAAGAGGCGGTGTTCAATCAATTTGTAAAGAAAGTTTAAAACAAAAGGCACTGCTATACTACATGTTGAAGTGATTCTTCGTGAAGTCTAATATTTAATACTGGGTAAGGTTTTCCGCACGTTATTACAAACTAATAACTTGGCACTTTATAAACCAAAACTACATCAATAGCATCGTAAATGGTTTGTCGGCTATGGAAGAAGAGAGACAGAAAACATTAATAATAACACCTACCCATTATTTTTATCATCCAATAATTCATGAACCAAAAAAATAGTGCATACTCTACGCACTATTTTTTTGCCCTTCGCGCAGATGAAGAGAAACTTCACAGTTTACCCCATAAAATCAAAAGCAGAAGTTCTTTTCATCAATTTTTACAGTAATATAAACTGTATTATTACAATATCTCTATTCATATGTAATACATATTATCTCCGCAGTGACTTTAAGCGTTTAACGCAACCATACCCTTCCTTTCCATTCACTCACGTTCGCCCACCACAATAACGGCAACCGTCTCCGAAATCCTAATACATACCCGGTTCCTATATTTAAGGAATCGTTAATTCGTTAAATCGTTTTCGAGTTACTTGTAACTATTAGTCATTGAAGTCGTTCCATATTATAAGCACTTTTTAGTTACGCCTCGTAGATAGTTCTACTGTCAGTTAGCAAAACGAATCGTCTTTTTTTCATTTCTTTAAGAACCACTTTAAAGTCACGTAAACTCAATGCTAATAATTTGAACAAGTCCTCCACGTCGAACATAGATCATAGCAATAATACTTCGACAAATTATATTGCAAACAGCGCAACCTACTTCGTGTTCGCTATCTCCTGTGGGCTTTCCGCCGTACCGGAGATAACGCGGCAAATTGAAAACAGCGTTGTGTTACCAGCCATTTTAGTGCACAATTGCCTCTAATACGTACTAGTTTACCTCCGGGAGCTTACACTATTACATTCCTTGCGCGATGGCAATGTTTGACAAAAAATGTTTGAAACGACTTAACATATCGACTAGTCACATTTAAAGTTCTATTTTTTCCATCGTTAACATAATATTATTGTCAAAAAAATTATTAAGCTGGCGATTATTCGAAAATAAGATCATTTAATTGTGATTACTGCAATATTTGCCATACATGAAATGATTTTAACACGAATAATTACGTGCTTGCTGAGGTTCTATAAGTTAGTAAGGTATTTGTAATGAATACACAATACTGGAAAAAATAATTTAAACCCATTTTTATTATATACTTTAGCTGATATGTTATATGTTGAGTTATATAATAAAACAGTGGACAATCAAACGTCAAAAATACTAAAAATAATCATTTCACTTTTAAATAGACGATCCCGTAGCCCAGTTGGTAGTGGCCCTAACTGCGAAGCAAGGGGTCCTGGGTTCGATTCTAGAGCGAGGCAGTTAGCTTAGAGTAAGGGTGTTAGTGTAATTAATGTTGTTCATGCCACTCGCGACATATGGAATCCTAGTGCGGGCCATGAATATGTTAGCTTTTATAAAATGTTCATAAAGCAATACGACTCTGTTCTAGTAATTTTTTTACTATATATTCGTAATGGTTTACACTTTGAGATTTACACCATATATACAGGTAAGTAAGATAATAAAACGATATAAGCTTTAATGCCGGTGTCTCACGTTAAAATGACAGCGTAGACGATGGCGTAAAGCAATATATGCAAGGGAATGTAGCATAAAATGTACTACAGAACGTATCTGACGACAGCGGGTCTGTAATTTAGACTTGCTTAACATATCTCGATATACAATTTGCATACCGAACTCCTTTGTGTGGGAAATTCAACGACTTGTTCATATTACTGCGACAATCTTACGTATTGCTAGATATATGTATATTACTAGATTACTTACGAGGATTCTAAGAACATCCGATTTGACACTACACCAATGAAAGGACTTGATGGCTTCAAAAACCTTTCAAAATATTACGGACAACTTTCAGGTCTGCAGGTTTTCTTATGATGTTATTATTTATCAAATCAAGCGATTATTAATTTAATATTTAAAGTACCAATTAGTAATGTCATGAGATTAAATAGAGTCGCGATTAAACTTTTTCGGACTTATCCAGGCAATTATTCAGCCACGTTCATCAAACAATTTTAGCTGTAGTCCTAGTAACATAATTACAGAGAATTATTCAGACAGTATTTTTAACGTAAATAAATATTCGAAATGTTATTCAAAATGCTGTTTTTCGGAATGTGGCCGACAAAAAGTAAACATCGCCGCAAAACGACGTAACCCGTTTTAAAAGTTCTTTAGCATTTGCTGTACTGTGCGGACGGTAGCTTTGATGGTGGTGTCGCTGTGGTCTTTTTACGCGAGACCCGCTTAGCACGCGTTCAAAAGCATTTCCTGTTTATTCATACAATTTAGCGCATTCATTCTATAATAAAATAAACTAGACTTGGGGAATCTTATGACGAGTGAAAAGAAACTTCGTCAAAAATAATGAATGTGAATAGATTATTTTTAGTTAGTTTTAATTATGATGATTTATAATTTTGTCGTTGTTGTGAATATTTACGGAAGTTTCCCACATTCGAAAGTCGTATCATAATTAATAACGCATTGTAGTATATACATTCATCGCCCAGCGGCTTGCGTCGATCGTAAGTGATAATGACCGACCGTAAGCAACAGCGGGCGCAATCGTGAGTTGGAGGGGTGACCGCTAGTTCGTTAAGACTTGACGGAGATCTTTGGGCGGCACACTTGAGTTTGGTGGAGGGGTAAGTGACACTTACCCCTCCACCAATCCGCACAGGAGCATATGAGCTGAGGAATATAAACATTAAAAGTAGTACCTAGTGAGTTAACGCTTGCTCCTAATACTTAGCCTGTCGTTCAAAACGGTAGTCCGTCATGGTAACCATTGTGCCAAGCGGATCGTATATTTTCATGTTATCACAATTTCTAAATATCCGAGGCCTAACAATAAAAATCCGGACGCGCATGACTGACATGCAGGACAGCCATTGAGCGCGAACGTGAGAAATTGAACAAAAATATTTCTCTGATATTTGTAAGGACCCAGAATTTTTCGTTCAATTTTAAGTTAATGTAATGAAATAAAAATCCTCTATAGGTATGCTAGATACCATCTGCCAGATAACCCACGGAAATTTTAAATACCTGCTTTTGAATAAAAGAAAAGGGTAAAAACGTAAAATCATTTTTCAATTACAATTCTGGAACCATAGCATTCAGAAGATTCCCTTTAGATTCAAACTCAGACTCTCTCTTTATAATGATAGAATAGTTATCGTAGATTTAAAAGTCGATAATGTAGCATGAAATAGAAAGGCCACGGATGGTAATATAATCTAACCTAAAAACCTGCTGTAATGACAGCTATAACCATCATATTATCAGAAGACAATATCATGGGAGCTGAAACCATAAAGCATTATTTCACAAACGACTAGACCATCTCTGATCATGCCAAAATGTAATTATGATTACATATTGCAACTGGGTGCACGAAAATGCCCCTGCCAGGCTGCCAAGACCGCACTACCTACCTTTTCATAAAACATTTAGTCGTATTTTCAAACCCTCCTAGCTTAGGCCTGGATAATGCCAGAGGAGTAAAATTTTTCTGCATACCAAATTTCAGCTTTCTAGGACTTCGGGAAGTATCATAGGGCTTTTGACCGGTGAGAAGTGAGTCAGTGATTTCGGCATATTTTAGGTTTTAATAAAATCTATAGTATTAAAGCTAGACAAATGAAACTTATCAGTTAGTTTGCTAACATCAGATACTGAAAAACAAAAATTGTCACCAAAAAAGATAGTTCTTGGCAGAGGCATTTGCGTGGTACCAGATGTAATCGTAATCTGTGATTACATTTGGGCCATCTCTGCATACGACAGGTGTCCAGGTATTAGCTGGCACCACTCAAACTGCAATTCACCAGTATCGGTGACTTGTATCGCAAACCGTACAAGGCAAGCCAAATAGGACAACTCGGAAAAGATATCTTGCTAACGGTGCAAACAAGAGCTGAATATGCTGTTCAATATACATTCTATGCGATACGTTACCCACGTATCGTTACCTATCGTTACCTACGTATCGTATATTACCTACGTTTTTACGTACGATCTACCTATCATGGCCAAGTAATTTTACAAGATATACTGATCTCCGCTTTCTTCATAGGTGGCTACGATCGATGATACCTTAGGTGTTATGTCAATGAGTGAAAGAGACAATGCGCGATATTTGTTTTGTGACGGTTCCATCAATTTTCTACTAACTGTTTAATGGATATGAAAGCAGTTAGGTAGGTACGAGTATATAATTATATTAGATATCAATATAAACATTGATCTTTTTTTACATCTAGACTTATGACATTTTGCACTGTTTTTGATATAGGTACACAATACCTTTAAGAACATTACCTTTTCAATAAAGCCTGAAGCCGTGAATATACTTACTATTTTTGACGTGATAACGTCTTATAAATTGATGAACACCGGCAGCGCGCACGAAAAAGTTTCCCGTTATGCCTGAGCCTGTGTGTGCAAGCGAGATGAGCGTAAAGCAAATCCTTATCGATTAAAAGAAAGAAAAGGAAAGAATATCTGCTTATTATTCTCAAATATTTCTAAATTATTCACTATTCTAAGATGAAGATGTTATCTGATGTAATCTGTAATCTTTTACAAATTTCCATCGATTTTTATTTCCCCTACGTATTGAAGAATTCAAAATGCAATTTAGCAAACCAGTGTCGCAAACGGAAGTGTAAGCCTGCCGGAGATATTCTGCTGACATCGAAGCAATGGAACGTATATTGAATACTTCGATATTCTGTCACTGAATGCTACGTTGTTTTCTTTAAGCTATTTATACTTAGGTTATTTCAGTTTCTGTCGTCGACACAACGTCTAAGTTCCCCAGTACTGGGTAACCATACGGGTCATTTGCCGAACCTAGGACACTTGGAAAGACAGTCTGGGGGTCGCGGTGGTAGCATGTTCAACACAAATAAGAGATCATTAACACCCAAGTTCGAGAACAAATATTTATCTGACACAAACATTAATGCCTGCCGGGAATCGAACTTACTACCCATCGCTTCACTGGCAGGGTACTACCAACCAATCTGCAAAGCCGTCGACTTTATTAAATTTAAAGTTTAAGTGAGTCTTAACTCACATATTCTGAAGAATAACTATTTTGCGCAACTCCCAGACAATAACTATCCGTCTGTATAAACATAAAGAACATGTAAGAAAACACTTTGTTTCCCCATACGGCTCATAAGACACTGTAAGGTGCTTTGCCGGTTCGTTAGTCAGCCGACTGGCGAAAACAGATTGCAGCTCAAATCTTCCGTAAATACATTTATCTCTCAACGTTCCTACGCCTTTGTGTCCTCTGTAAGGGCAGGGTACTGAGGGGAGCGGCTTGCGTCCGTCATCATAAAATAAATAAATAAATAAATAAATCTGTGTCTATGTGACTTGGGTCTACGAATCACTTGGATTTGTTATTAAAAATATATTGTATTTCCTTTTTTTAGTTATCTGTCCCCTTGATGCGGTTAATTCTAATACTTTCTTGTTTGTTAAGTTACTCGTTTTTCAATAACGATAAATCCTCAAAATTATAGACGAATTTTTCTGGTACAAATATGTATTTATCGTTAAATAAATAAATAAACGCTTGCACACCCACTCATACACTGCACTAAGATTCCCTGTGTCGCACAAGAGAGAACTGTCACTTATATAATTATGCCTCGGCCGGAAATCGATCCCGGGACCCTTCGCTTCGCATCCAGGACTACTGCCAACTAGGCTACGGGAGCGTTGTTAATTGAAACGCAAAAAATCAGTTGCAGCTGCTATTATTTGATATTTTACCGGCGGCAAAAAGGCATAGATAGGATACAAAAACCGGTTATGCATCATTTCCAAATTTGTATTTTTTATTTGCTATATAAATGTTAAATCAGATCATGACAGATATAACTCAAATCTTTCATCTTGGTACACCTAAGCAATCAGAAAACTAAGACTCAAATTTTCGTCATGAAAAATTCGTCATGACCCGAAAGACAAATTTTCTTTTCATTAACACTATTATTTATTTCGTGCTATTAGACAATGTGCGACTCACGCAAGTGACGCAACGATCATCCAACAACACAAAAGACTCGGGAGATGAACTCGGAAGTTGCCCATCTCGCACACGCGTAACTATAAGGAAAATACAACGACAAATTGATACTTGTCGCCACCAAGAAAGATGCCGGATAATGATCCCAAGTCCCCTCATTTTTCAGCTCTTCTACGGAAATTAAATTTGATAAAAGCTTGAGCTTTGAAATTTCTTTTAGTTTTGATCATCTAAAATCTTTAAATCTCTTAGATTTCCACAACGTTCATGTCTTTTATATCTAATCCGTCGAACGGCTAGCGTCGGGTTTTTTGCAAAATAAAATACCTACAAGAACCTTTAAAGTTTGGTTACCAAACGTACTGAACTAAATCGAAGTACTGTCAGATATGCAAATTTTCTAACAAAGTTTTCCTTTATCAACTTTTATAAATTTTTATAATTAGGCCCTAAGGCCACTTCGCAAAATCAGAATTCGTTTATTTACGGCCTCCGTCTGATATTGGGTCGCCTAAATCTATACCGCTTCAGTAGATTCGAAGAAAATCTGCTGTGATTGA
Organism: Ochlodes sylvanus; assembly: GCA_905404295.2. NCBI lineage: Eukaryota > Metazoa > Arthropoda > Insecta > Lepidoptera > Hesperiidae > Ochlodes > Ochlodes sylvanus. The sequence continues at coordinate 3,444,716 of FR990133.1, read as the reverse complement.
CAGACAAGGTAATGAATGGTTCTACCGGGGTTCCATTTCTCCAACGAATGTATAAAACTGTAATACAGGAGTTTCAACAAAGTCAAAACATTGTACTCTTCCAATGATGCAGCCAACTAAAGAACCGAATAAACGACGCAATCTTGCCTAGTTCCTTCAGTTCAAGGTCACTAAGATCTGTACGAGTACAACGGTAGCTTTAATTTAATGGAGGGGAGACTAAATTAACTTCAGCCGACTTGTTTCAATCTACTAAAATAAACTTATTTTTCTTATAGAATATCTCAACCGTAGAATATCTTCACAAGTAGGGTACATGGGATAATGTAGACATGGTACGTGTATTATTTTAGGACAAAGGATCCTGTTTGATGTACTTACGAGTATTTTTCTTTAAAACTGACCGCCGGGTGATCTTTTGTAACAAAAACACAATTTAAGTGCACGATATCGTATCCCTAATAAAACACGAGCGACTGCGAATGTGGGTAAACGCTCACGATACTTAGTCTTAGTATGAGCAAACATTAGCGGGCGCGGTTGGTTGAGTTCGATGAACAGAATACATTTTAGTTCGGGCGTACGTGCATCGGGACGTATGTTAAGTCGCCGGTATTTATTATCTTAAAGTGGTAGTCGTTAAACTATGTAAGAGCCGTTCGAATACATAAGAAATTCCGACTCCTCTAATGGCCTCTAACTCTTTAACAAATCCGCACCGAAGTGATAGAGTACCCTTTAAGACTTCTGCATGAGGAGAGACCCTTGGCCTGGAGTATTTTTTTCAACGGGGATATCTTTGAAAGATCCTCTTGGAGGTTGCGAGGCATATGGGATCCATCCAGCCATTCGACCATCCAGCGCATATGGCCAGGTTTCTAGATCTCATCTCAACGTGTCATTACCTTCATCAAATATTTTAATATTATCTAAACATTTATCGATAATCCCAACTACACTTACAGACGCCAGCGCGCCGGAGTATATAGGATTCACGTCCATTAATTTCATATTAGCCTGAAAGCGGAACCGGAAGGATCTAATTTCCTGTGTGAAATTTTCCACGGCAAGTTTATTGGAGCAGAAATCAAGAATAATCGTTTTCGTTTTACACTCATACCTTTGTAAGTCAATATTCATTAGCGCTACAGTAAATTAAGCACCTATTGTTAGAGAATGGCCCAGTTCGCCTGAAGCAATTTAAACAGACTTCAGTAAGGAAACTAGCAATACGAGTAAATACCGTGTTTATGTATGTGCATTGCATAGGCATTGTGCCTATTGGTTAGTACTTACCTATTCTCCTATAACATCCTATGATGTCCTATGACACCTGTCAACTATTATTGACCCACCGCTGAGTACAGGTTTCTTTTCATAACTGAGGGCGCCTAGAGCATACTCCACCACGCTGCTCAAGTACGAATTGGTAGAAGAGTTTGTGAACATCCCGTAACGTGTGTCGAAAGTTTTTAAGCGACCCGAAAGCCTTTGACATAGCTTAACGACTGCTATCCAAGGATAACAATCGGAACCGAGCTAACGTGCCCTCCGAAGCACGGTAACGCTTAAGAAGTTTTTGCCACTAGCAGTCACTGATACAACTACCGACCGTGCCCGCAGTTGGTTAACTCAGTCGTTAAATACTTAGGCGATCCTAAGTACACAAGCCGTCGGACTATGTGCACTTCCCTGTCTTATTAAATATATTGCAGATATTTACAAAGTGACAACCTTCAGGGGCAGCACTGCCACGTATCGGGGGTGCATAGAAACTGAAAAGATGACTGCGCATGCGTGAATTCTTCTTTTCTTTGTGGTTTGTTTGGGAAACGATGAAATGTATTTGAAATAGAATTCCAAAAAGTAGGAATGGACATACAGGAATTTCATTCTGGTCATAAACAATCATAGGATCATGTTTTTTAACGTATACTATATCAGCCGAACTAGCTCAGTTGGGAGAGCGTTAGACTGAAGATCTAGAGGTCCCTGGTTCGATCCCGGGTTTCGGCATTTCCTTTTAAATTTTTAATCTTTTGATTGACGTCCAATTAATCCATTTGGTAGTGAAGCCTGACGTGAATTGCGGGGCCCGGGTTCGGTCTAAATTGACATTAACATAAACAGTTTGTGGTTTCATTTATTTTTTACGGGGGGTTTGCTATCAAACAAGCATGCAGCATCAACCTTCCGCTGCCTACCATGACAACTGTGAACGACACATAAAAAGATTACGCCATCTTAAAGAACCCATCTCAACATTTTTTAAAGTGTGGATAATAAAATAACAAGGTATTTCCGAAACGAAGCGAGGGCGGTTACTAGTAGTAAATACATAATGAGGATGAAAGGGACACTGTCCCTTTTTTAATTTAAATTATTCATGGATTAGTGCCCAACCTCAGACGTCAATAATTTAGGTCAGGAGTTCTATAGATTTCATGTATCTCTTTTAGGGTACGGTCAAACAGCCGACGGGGCGGGACGGCGACGCGACGCTAGCGTCCCCGTTGTACTGCGCGCGACGTGAAGCGACCCGCCGAGCGCAACGGCTCTGTGTGACATATTCCATACTTGCTCATACGTTACAACCTCTTCACGTCCCGCCAGCGTCGCGTCGCCGTCACGCCCCGTCGGCTGTTTGACCGTTAGAGGTAGACCCTTTTAGAGGTAACTTCTTCTCTACCGATCCGCACTGGAACAGCATGGTGGAGCATGCTCTAGGCCTTCTCTGTTACAAGAAGAGACCTCTGCTCAGTAGTTGGTTTTTATTGTTACGCCAAGCCATACCCTTTAGAGGATTTTCCTATTCCTAACAGATAATTTTAAAACGAGGGGTCGTTTGTTTTATCTACCTGATATTTTTACCTGATTATCATCAACACAACCCGTAACTGTCCCACTGCTGGGCACGGGTCTCCTCTCACAATGTGAGGGGTATAGGCGATAGTCACCACGCTGCGCTGGCCAAGTGCGGATTGACGGACTTCACGCACCTTTGAGAACATTATGGAGAACTCTCAGGTGTGCAGGTTTCCTCACGATGTATTCCTTCACCAAGCAAGTGATAATAATTATTACCTGATTCATAATTTATCTACATGTTACCTGATACATATACTGAGAAATATCTAACGCCACGTGTTTTCTGTCTGTAAATTACCAACTAAGTTATTACCAAGTAAGTAAATGCAAGACAATTTCTATCGCATATTTCATTTTCGACCGCATCCGTCTGACTTTATCGATCAATTACGACCGACACTAGTCGATGAGCTATGAGCGTTTCTAAAGAATCTCGACTTACGATCCATATATCGCTATCCACAATCCGATTTCTTCCAGCTTTCCGCAGTCGGGTGAAGATAAACGAACTAAATCAATTTACGGTGGGTTTGAGCGCATTGCGATCTAACCTAGCTTCTTATTCGTAGTAACGTATCCGATGTACGTATATATGAAGTTATGTTCAATAAAAAGCGAAATGGACTCTGAATTCAGTACTAGAAAGGTTGGTTTCGCATCGGGTAAGCAATCTTTACGTTTACTCACAATTTTTGGGCTGTAAGGGTCGCCGTAGTGCGGTCGAAAATGCCATGTTGTTTGGACATTGGCTCTCACAACCCGGATGGCCTAGGTTTGAAACCCGCAAGCGTCCCTAATTTTAAGCAAAGAGTTAACAATACTGGATTCATGGAAAGGTAATACCAGTAATCCTATTAATGGCTTAACAGTATTGTACAGTTTACTGATTAATTTATTCCTCCGTAACATGAAATTGGACTTGTACGTAAACTAAAAATCTCTATAGAAAATTAAATGTAAAATGTAAAGGGAGCGGAGTGAGGCGGCAGCCGCAACGTGTACCCGATTGTTTGTTGTTCCCGTATTATATTGTCGTACATAAAAGTTCTTTGAAAGCTCTGCACATTTTATTTTATACCACAAAAAGCCTTTGTATCGTGGATTTAGGAGCAAATCGGGTCTCTACACTGCTCTATGTTTTATTAGATCATCGTGGTCAAGGAAAATACGCTTTTAAATCTTTGCTACTTGTTATTTTTACATTTTGTCCATGTAATTAGGCGGCTTAAAATATTGACCCGAATCCCATGCTGGTACACCAGGGCGTTCGTAAGAGGCAACAAAAGCCCCCCTGTTTAGTAGTAGGGCTACGCGTAATAAATTAATAGATAATATTATTAATATTTAAACTTAAGGTTCACGGGTCCTAGATGTAAGTGGACCCGGTCATAAGGCTTGCGTGGGGACACCGATCCAACACGTAGAGGCCCTTGAAACTGTTTGATGTTGTGCATGTATGGTACACAAGGCGGATTCTATCCTCGATTGCACAATATGATACAAACGACGATAGTCTCCGCCGTGAGCAGTAGTTTCGGCTGTGCGTTGTCTGTCAGTCACTCAGAAACGGAAGAGTTTGATATGTATATGAATATTGATTGATTCAGTCTCATTACTATTTCATATTATTCGTTTAGATCACATCCACTCTACTTGTTCCAATTCACACACTCTCATGACATAAAATAACTACGACCAATTAATGGCCAAATACAAAATGTTTTATCATATTTAGCGCATCTTTTCAGCAGCTAAGTCTCACACGGGACAAGATTTCATTATAGATAATACTAATGTCTTATAATCGCGTCGCCTGTTGATATCTAAATGGCACGTTAGTGAATGCGGAATATCTTAATTTCTCATCATAATAATGTCTTAGTTCTGGTCTTGGTTTAATTTTATCGCGTGATTTTCTACACTTTGGTTGTTATGAATTTTAATTGATCACTAATAATTTCTGATTATTATTATTATTAAATTCTGATTAAATTCCGATTTCATTGATTTAGTTTCTGGATTTAAATATCTTATCTTATCTGCTTTACACAATTACAACATTAATGCTAGATATATTATAGTTTCATTGTAGTAGTCCTAACAGATGGCGTTCAGAACCACAAAGTTACTGCTCTCCGGAACAAGACCGGTAAAACTAACCACATTGTGGATAAAATAAAACTGAAATTTACATTTCGGTATATTCCTCTCGTTTAATTCATTTTATTCAGGGAGAACTTATATAGAGACTTAAATAGATAAAAAATTAAATATTTATGAGCTACAAAGTATTCAATATTTATCGTCTACTAGCTGACATATACTACATAGATTGTGAATGATTAAAGCGCAATTTAAATTTAATGGGTAGGAGAAGGGAAGTGAAAATTTGGGATTATGTGTATTTTATTATGCCACACCATAAAAAAATAACCAAAGAATAATGAGTCCAAAAATTGAAAAAAAAATTTAGAGTGGACAACCCTTAATATTTAGGGGTAAAAAAATATATGTTGGCCGATTCTCAGATCTACTCGATATGCACACAAAATTTCATGAGAATCTGTCGAGCCGTTTAACTAACATTGTGACACGAGAATTTTATTGTAAGTAATATTAGATAATTCATTATTCCTACTACATAGTCGGGTTTTAAGAGCTTATTATTTGTCGAGTTTTTTTTTAAACTAATTACTTGTTATAGGTTTATGATGACCGAAATAAAAATAACAAAGCATAGACTAAATTGTTGACAATAATACCGGCACTCTAATTGAGCAATAGACGCCATCATTTAATTAAATTTATGAAACGACTGAGTATTATAATTCATTTATACCAACTTCAATTTCTCAGCCTGACAGCCCTTAGATTTATTTAAGTCGTTTCTTATGAATCCTCATTATGATTCGAGAATGAAATGAAAATCAAGTGCCGAAGATTGGAAGGGATTTCGTTGTTTTAGGTGACGTAGGCAAATGTAATTTTATGAAATATTTTGAAAGGAAATAACGGTGTGATTTAATTAAATGAGTGAACGTTTCGTAGAATAATTAGCTCTTTATTAATTGTTATCATATTAATAATAAGGGGAATCCTTGTTGCGAATTCAGCCTTTAGCCTATATAAATATATCGTAAAAATATAGTACTGTATATTATCATAATGTGTAATATTGTCGCAGTGGCTATTGGGAAAATAACCCTCACCTACATTACAAATAATCTTAAAATGTCACCAGGCAATTATGTCACAAATGTAAATAAAATATTACTTTGATTTGTTATAAAAACTAGATTGCTTAACGAGCCAAATAATATCATTAGATATTTAGAAAATCAATCTGTTATTGCCGAAATATTCTATTGTACTTACTTTTCCCAGCACAATTATACGTATAGTTGGATTTTAGTTTTTAGAAGTGTGGAAACCGTGTGTAGATTTGCAGACCCCCTCACACTGAAAAACCCCTCCCCTACCCGATGAGGCCCAAGGCCAGCAGTGGGACAGTAAGTGAATTGCAAAAACGAAGAAGGCGTACAACACAAATCAGAAAAAATACAAACTTGGAACAAAGACTTCATTGCTGCCTTTACGAGAATTTTACGAACAAAAATTTAATCCGTACTTAATCCGAGGTTTACGATGGAATGATATTATGTTGAATCGTGACATTATTTTTCATAAAGCGTTTAATGATATAGTCGTACTCACCAATTTATTTGCCGGTAATCCGGGGTGCAATCTGAAACAAAAAACAATATTACCTGTATAGCAAAGATTTCAATTTAATTTCTACGATAATTAAAATAGTTCTTCACATTCTTTTATACAAATAATAGATATCCGGCAAACTAGCAGACGAGGCACCTAATGGTAAATGGTGACTGTCGCCTATGGACATCAGTAACCAGCGACCACAGAGCCTGTGTTGGCTACACAGGCTGTGTGGTCGGTGCGTTATACCAAGAAAAAAATGAGAAGAAAGAATGGAATTTTTAACATGTTTTTTATTCATACTTTTTTTATTGAATTAAGGTAGCAAAGGAGCATGCAGCACCACCTTCCGCTGCCGCCCATGATAACTTTGACCGACCAAGAACAAGACTCAAATGGGGACTTGGATAGTTGGTCCGAGTAGGACGGTGTTAGAAGATAATTGGTTAGTTCGTTAGTAAGTATGAGGACTGGGGCAAGGACTGTTAGTGATAGTTCTGTTACTTGTTGTTAGTAATATTCCGGTTAGTAATTGTTAGTCAGAGTCTTGCTCTAAGTCGGATTTCTTTTGATACTATTCAAAAGATTTAAATATTCAACAACCTACTAGCTGCTGTATAGACAACTGTATATAGAACTACAAAGAGAATATTTTAATAACATTTCCCTAAATGATGAGTGTGAATGAGATCAAATCATAAAGTTGGCAACGTTATATCGAAATGCGAGATAGAAATACTTCAGGTTTGCGTCGTTTTGGGCGAATTGCCAGTTATAATGTTATCTCAACTAATTACAGTGAATTCGTAAGTTAATGAGTACAGTGCATTGCCAAATTTTAATGACTATAGCCTACAAAAGAGAGCCTATTTTATGTTATCTGACTTTTTCCGTAATTTATACTCATATTAAAATAACGTTTCCCATCAAAGATTTAAGTGAACTAAATATTGCATACAAGCTTCTATTTTTAAGTATTAAAATATTGCACCAGCAAATGTGGATCAAAAAACATTTGATCATGTGGATCGAAAAACAGGAAAATATATTCACCAAACTAAAAATATAAATAAAGTATAAAAAATCGTATGGAGCTTGAGTCTGGATCCTAGTGAACGGAATCCTTACCCGAGAGTCACAAGACCACACACGCCTCGCTAGAGACTTATCAATCGTCATGTCAATGTGAATTATTATTAACTTATTAACTTAAAAAACCATCAAACAATAACGACAAACCGTAAACCTCGGACGATAACTTACGATCGACAAGACTCATTCAGCTGTGGACGGTTTCTACATTCAAAAGTACCATTTTGAATCCGCTCAATTCTATTCAACTCCGGCTCGATCTTGTCCGCTAACAACTTGAAGCTATTCTTGGATACAAAGAAATTGAAGCACCTTCTCAGACATATCGTTAACAATACGAAGCCATCAATAAAACATTAACGCAAACATTGTTCTAGACCGCAAATGAGATGTTCGAGTTCGCTTATGCATGCAGTTCGTTTATCATCAAACACTCTAGCCGTGTACGCTAGCCGGGTTTAGCAAGGAATTTCCTTTTCATTACCACATATCGGTACTTTCGCAAAGGATCCCAGAATGATAAAATTTGTTTGTTTCATACTTTGTTTCAAAGTTTGTTTGTTAATGCTTTGTATGTTTCATACCGCCATCGCTGACATCTGATTTGACCAAAGGTTGACTGGTAGAGAATGTTTTGTAACACATTGATTTTGGTTTAATAAAGTTTAAATAAATAAATAAAATAGCTAACCGGGAAAGTAAAGTGTTCTTTCAACGAGCCCTCTTCTCAACACGTATCCTCCGGCACTAAACTGGTGTCATAGCCCAGCGATCGGAAACAAAATGGACCTTTATTTTTCAGTTTTCAATAGTCAATAGGTTACAACAATACTACGCAAGGTTGGCTTGAACTCAAGAATTGATGGAGCCGTTTACGCCCCAAAATATGCGAAACATGCCTACTATGAAAATGCAAAACACTATAAAATCCGGAAATAAAAGTACTATTATTATTTTAACACTTTCACAGCGGCGAACGTAATTTTCTATGGTAAAAACGTATACGTGATCCGCAGCGAACGCGTTAATAGTCTTTTCTGTTTAATATGTAGTGGGTAACATATAGGTCCATTGACTTATTATTACTATGGACCTCGGGTCCGCGCTAAAAAATGTCCGAGCCAAACGACCAACAAAACGCAAGGAGAGCAACAATTCCGCGATCACGACTGCAATCAAAATTAAACCGTGATGTAATGATTTTAGTGTTTAAATTACCTTGTTAGCATTTATATTCTTGCAATGGCTGGCGTTCACGACTGCAATCGAAATTAAACCGTAATGTAATTATTTTAGTGTTTAAATTACCTTGTTAACTGCATGACATGACATGACATAACTGTCTGGGACATTTTTTTCGCGATTTTAGTATGAGACTAGATGTCCATAGTAATAATAAGTCAATGTATAGGTAGGTAACGAAAATGAATTAAAAAATTATAAAATAATTCATGTATCTAAATTGCCTTTATATGTATTCTAAAAGCAGGTACTTTCACGATTATTTAATTATAATTACAAAGTCGTATATAAATTAAAATAAAGCTACTTGTCGCATAATTGCTGGAAGGTATTAAATTATCAATAATTCGCAACACTGTAAATTTTTTTTAATAGAATTAAGGTAGCAAACAAGCATACAGAACGACTTTCCGCTGCAGCCCATGACAACGGGGACCGACTTAGAATGAGACTCAAATGGGGACTGGGATAGTTAGTTCGGTTAAGAGACGGTGTGAGAACATTAGCGCGTTAGTTTGTAAGTAAGTGTGAGGACTGGGACAGGGACTGTTAGTGAAAGTTAGTCCTGTTAGTTATTGTTAGTAAGAGTCTCGTTATACTTCGGTCACAGATGTGTTGCTACCCTTGAGGACTGAAATGATCGCCTCTAAAAAATTGCAACTAGCCAGTCTTTGACGCCAATATTTTTTTTACAATTAATAATAATTTACAGACTGTAGTAATAGTTAGTTTAATAAACGATTTCATAGTGAAACGTTTTACAACTACTTAAACAGTAAAATATTTTAAGAAACTGAGTCTAGATGGCATTTTTTCCGCGCGTAACTACATACGTACTAAGAAACATCTTTGTAGGTACCTACTAAAGTATCCACGGACGTTGGGTGGAAGGGAAGCAGTAACATATTTTACCGAGATAATTATGAACCCATCAACTATACCTGTAATCTATTTTCCTTTGTTACCGTTATATTGTACAGCTTCAAAGGTGAACGAATATTGCAATCTGTGAACCAAGGTTCATCTGCTTACTTATTATAATGAATTTTGAAGCCACTTTTTTACATGGGTATTACCACATGCGCATAATATCATATTTTTGGTGTATAGTGACGGTATGCTTAACTTCAGGAAATATACATTTTAAAATTCATACCACCCATAATAATACACCATCAAGATTCAAGGCTCAAGTACAATTTTGTACAATTCAACATAAAGCCTCAAAACGTAGTTTCGAAACTGATTATACGAAAGTATTAGAAAATAATTATCCCCGTGAAGAATGATCCGCGCCCAAATCGCGTTTCATCTTAAAAAGTTTTCCGGAAGTTTGAAGCGCAGCTCATGTGATAACGCCTTATTTAAACCCCGTTAATAGGGAAAGGATTATACGGGACAAGGTAGAAAGTCAGAGCAAACCCTCAAAGGCGAATTAATACTACGAGGGGCTTTCATTAGAGTAGTGAATGCTATGTTCATTAAAAACTAAGTTACGCGGACGGTGTGTAAAACTTTAAGACTTAAAATTAAATTGACCGTTCAAAAACTGGCCAAATGCTAGTTGGAAATAAGGGTTCCGTACCAACGTCAAATATTTAACATTACATTGAATTACCGAGTAACTTGCATTATTGTACTTGAATCGCTCATCGAAATAATATTTCCAAACTTATATCTCCCAGAATAAAATCTAAAAAACACTAGAATCGATAACGATAATATGATTAAGCAAACCGTTTTTGATCAGATTCACGAAGACTATTCATAAGCAAAACGGAGATACAAAAGTAATAAAAAATAATACAAACTTCAGTTTGTAATTATCTCGGAACTTCGGCGAGCCGGCCGTGAAAAGGTATCGAGAAAAAACCAATTTTCTTCAGCAATGCATCGGCGATGCGTTTGGAGTTACTAGTGTGAAAGTGCAAAGATGATGACTTACTAATAGGCTATATGTACCAAAAAATCAAAGTTTGAACACTAAAACAACAATCAAGGGACAGATTTTATTACCTTAACACCATAATAATAGCTCCTGCCCCAGAATAAAACATTAACAACATATCTCATTACTGTTCAACATTGTATCCAGGTTACCTTGAAAATTTTCCTTCATAAAAGCCAGTTTATTTTGTATTATTGAAGTTACAGTTTACTTTTGTAATGCAACTAGAATGTTATCCGTGATGATTTTTTTAATTTAAAATATCTATTTGGATTCATCTTTTACACTTTAATCTTTGAAAAATAATTGCCGCTTACAATCGAGAGCTTAGACCAAAAAATTTTGAAGTTTGTGGATATAAATCCATTTCTAAATCACTGGCATCAAAACCTTTCCACAGAAACCACTTCAGAATTACGTTAATGGGATACAGCTTATACCGGGCCGTTCAACGTACTGGAAAACTAGAATACCTGTGGTACCGAGTTACGCTCCGAAATAAACACGGTTCGTACTGACTATGGGAATTCCGGTAACGCTTCATAGATTTTCTGGAATGGCCTCAAATTGATTTAGGGAAGATTTAGTAAGACCAGAATATCGGAACTAAATGAAATATTTTGGGAAAATTATCGCTAAATTTGATTCATGAAGTCATACAATTATTTGATGTCTGGGCATGGAAGATATTTGAGAAAATATTTTATTGGGGATTTTGATAACGCAGTCCCATAAGGGTTAAGATCCCATAACAATATTTTTAAATGTTGTTCATTTATCTGTGCGTTTGTTCGTGCTAAACTTAGCTGCAAATCAAGCTGATGCTCCTAGCCATGCAGCTTGTGTATTGTTATAATAATATGAATAAAGTTTAAGCAAGTTAGCTAACAGTAATTGTATAATTGCTTTTCAAATTTAGATACGACGGTAAACCGTCCGTCCTGGTTGCCATAATTTAGTAGCAGTTGTTGATACATATCGAACGGGAACTTACAATCCTGGTGCCCATCCCTTTGAATAATGCACACTGGACCTGCTACGTAGTGAACTTGAGTGGACTCTTTCCCCCTCTTTAAAAAGAGACCTAGGTAAAGATCTGCATTATGTCGCTAATAACTTGAAGCTACACTCCCTGACATGGTACTTCAAGCACATAAGCTCTGGTCGTCGTCTTGAACTTGTCATCAATTACTTCTTCATTTCTTAATGTCATGTTGTCAACATGAACTTAAAAAGCCACTACATCATGCCACTTCATGTAAGTGTAGCTACGTGATGTCAAATATCAGAAAAGGATTCTGATAATGTCCTCCACGAAGCGCTAATAGGATACGGATTAAGCGGGTTAGGATTACGTTAGGACGAAGTCTCATTTAGCTTAACGCACTGTAGCAGAAAAGTGGAAGCTTGCGGCCTTTGATACCCCGCTAAATATAGTTTACGGAATCCGTCAGTAATATGTTATGTTAAAATAAGATAAATATAGTTATTAATAAGCTAAATAAAATCAAAAAATTCAATAGGGTCGAATTGTTTTTTTCAGGTTTGCTATTGCCATCTTCCGACCCCATCATCAATCTGGCTCTATGACATCATTATTGCATTTTCATCTCGTGGCCCTTTGATTCTTCATGTTCATTATGAGCAACCAAATAGGTGGCGATGAGAATTCTTCGTATCAGGTCTATACGAAGAATTCTCATCGCCACCCATCAAATGCCCACTAAATGTATCACTGGCCGAGAAACGCAGCATCTGCTTAATACAGTCTCGCCGACACTGCTACTCCACCTTTAAAATATTTCACCGTTGAGTTTAGATACAGGTGGTGGATAGTGGCGGCTCGTCCTAAGGAGCGCTGGAGCAGTGCACTCCCACAAAATAAATGTATATCATCCCACAAAAACTACAAACATGTTGTATATTTTTCTATAACCCTGTACATTAATTCTAAACACTCATAACAGTTGTTTACTATAGTATAAAGTTATAAACAATTACCTACATACAAAGTTTAAATTTTCTTATCAAGATTTAAGTATGTAGTTTCAAGATGTATCGAGTGGAGCGCCCACAGATTCCGCTCCTATGAAAAAAAAGTTTAATACAATTCGTAGAACTAATTTCAATGAGTGCGAAAGAGAAGTAACAACGGTTGAAATAGAAGATTTCGTATGAAAAGTTAATCGAATTTGGAGCGCCGCTCACGCGCGGCGTTGCCAATTTGATGCCAATGCCAAATTTCGGTCGGGGCGACAACGTGGGGATTACGCGCTGTAGTCGATTCCATGTAAACAAACAAACGTCGCGCGCGCATATTCCCTTTGCAATTTTAATTAGGTTATAGTAATTATTAAGTATTAAAAATAGTTTAATTGAATGCATTTGTGCTAAAATGGAATAATATAATGTTTCTTTTATTAAAAACTGTGAGAAGACACTCATGCGCCTCGAATTAAAAGCAAAGGGACCACCACGACCCGGAATTACACTTACTTTATCAAAAATGTATTCCAAAAACTAAAACATTCACGCGTGTTTTTAAAAGTACAATATTTAAAAACTCCTTGGCTGTGTGATGTGAACGTTAAAACTTTTATGTGTTATATATGATCTTTATAATAATGGTAAGTAATAAAGTTGTATTTTATATAGTGAACACCCACAAAAAAAATTCACGAGCCGCCACTGGTGGTGGACATAAATTCATGTAAATTTGTAACAAAAATATTCAATCATCTTTGATGATCTAAAACGAATTCCAAAGTTTCGTAATTAAAATAAATAAATAAAAATAAAAAAGCCTTTTATTTCCAGTAAATTTAACATTTTCTTAAAATCTATGTATGTGTTAGTTTTGTTTAGTTTATTCTATGTTATTTATTCTTTATTATTAGGTATATTAATTCTATGTGTATCCTATATATATACAATATAGTACTTATCAACATTTTCTTAAAATTTATGTAATGTTAGTTTTTGTTTAGTTTATTCTATGTTATTTATTCTTTATTATTAAGTATATTAATTCTATGTGTATCCTATATACAATATAGTACTTATCAACATTTTCTTAAAATTTATGTAATGTTAGTTTTTGTTTAGTTTATTCTATGTTATTTATTCTATATTATTTTAATTCTATGTGTATCCTATGTATTAATCTACCGGAACCCCAGAATGGGTGAAGGCCTCCTCCAGTGATGCCCACTTGTCTCTGTCTTCAGCTACTTGTCTCCAGTTTGGACCAGCTATTGCTTTTATGTCATCTTCCCATCTTGTAAAAGGTCTGCCTCTTGTTCTTTTGCCTAGTGGACCGTTCCAGAATGTTACTTTTTTGGTCCATCTATGATCTGTTAGTCGCGCAACATGTCCTGCCCACTTCCATTTCAATTTTTGTGCGTAACTCAGTGCATTTGTTGCTTTAGTTATTTTTCTTATTTTAGTGTGGCGTATTTTATCTAGCTTCCTTATCTTTAGCATACTTCGTTCGAGTCCTCTTTGGCAGACGTTTATCTTTTTTCTTGTTTCAGCAGTGAATTTCCACGTTTGGCAGCCATATGTCAAACATGGCAAGACGCTCGAGTTCATGACTTTTGTTTTAATGGCTTGTGGTAAATTACTTTTAAAAATTTCCTTGAGACCCCAGTATTTATTCCATGTTAGTTTTATTCTTTTTTCTATTTCTATGTTTTTATTTTTCCTGTCGAAGCTTATAGTTTTTCCCAGATAGACATAGTTTTCAACGTATTCCAATGGTTTGTTATTGACTATGATTGGTCTTTTCAAGCTGTTTGTCATCGTCTTAGTCTTTGTAATATTCATTTCTAGTCCTACCTTTACACTAGCTAGGTGTAGGGTTTCTACCATGTTCTGTAGTTGGGAGGGCGACTCGGATAGTAGTGCTAGGTCATCCGCGAATCTCAGGTGGCTAAAATGGAATAATATAATGTTTCTTTTATTAAAAACTGTGAGAAGACACTCATGCGCCTCGAATTAAAAGCAAAGGGACCACCACGACCCGGAATTACACTTACTTTATCAAAAATGTATTCCAAAAACTAAAACATTCACGCGTGTTTTTAAAAGTACAATATTTAAAAACTCCTTGGCTGTGTGATGTGAACGTTAAAACTTTTATGTGTTATATATGATCTTTATAATAATGGTAAGTAATAAAGTTGTATTTTATATAGTGAACACCCACAAAAAAAATTCACGAGCCGCCACTGGTGGTGGACATAAATTCATGTAAATTTGTAACAAAAATATTCAATCATCTTTGATGATCTAAAACGAATTCCAAAGTTTCGTAATTATCTGACCACAAATTAACAATAATAATAAAAGGTTATGTTATCCTAAATTCAGGTCAGCAATAGGCATGACTCGGAATTAGGCACGCATTTGTATTGACCATGGAAATTGAAGCTATACCGTCTCCCTACAATTCACTTCAGAATGTTAATACCGGCCATGTTATATTTCGCTCGTATCTCGACCTTGCCGAGATGATTTCTTTTATTAAGAAGAAAAAAATAAAACCTAATACATTTTGTGAGAGGGCCTTTGAATACACGGATTGTTTGGCCTAAATTAATTTAGCTTTCTAGTAAATAGAACGAGACTTCTGACAGAAACAGACTTCTTTGTCATTTTTAAAACAAGAGGCTTTTGTGTCTGAACTAAACTGCTTTGAAAGCTCAAGTAAGTTTATTTAAAAAATTATGTCTTTGTCTTATAAACTGAATCTAGACACAAAACAATACTTCTAAGTTGAGAAGAAAGTAGTGTATAGTAACTTGTAGTAACATTCATCATCATTTAAAAAATACAATACTTCTTCCCTGTGTCATTTGAGGCGTTGGTTTTAGCACCATACCGTATTTCGCCCCAAAAAGGAATATCATCAGTTGACTCTACGAGTGTTAATCGCAATGTGACAGTAGGTAGGTAGGAGGATAAAGTTTAAACATTAATAATAAACTGTAACACACGCACCTCACCTAGGGTTCCCTGAGTCGCGGGCGCCTTGGACAACACAAAAAACACATCAATAACACCCGTGATCCGAGAACAAATATTTATCTTTGACATAAATATCTGTCCCGACTGCGACTCGAACCCGGGATCCCTCGCTTCGCAGGCAGGGCCATTACCAACTAGGCTATAGGTCAATGACTCTATGCTCTTTATATCTGTTTATGTTTGTGTTTTGTATTATTAGTATTTATTAATACCATAACTGTTCCGAATTACAAGCACGTCCATGCTAACGTTCCATAATGCAGTTGGCGCAAATTGCATCCGTAGAAGTGGTACGACTACATATTAATGTCAGGAAAAATGTTGTTCCGCTGCTTCTAGGAACACGTCAACTCCTTAGACTTTAATAGCTGCGTATACTGTTTCTTTTTACAAATGCGTGCCACGGAACCTTAGCGCACACACATAAGTCACAACATTGATTAATTCTCATGTTTTCGTAGTAAGCACAACATAGACTTGGCTCCAACCATACCGTTACACACGGCCTTGATCTTTCCTGAGAAATAGCCGTTAGGGCTAATGTACGTAATTTTATCTTTCTTTTGAAAACTAAGTTATTACTTGAGATTTTCTTATGTTGTGCTAAAAATTGTTTCGAAAAAATCCATGTATGGCTACAAATTAAAAAGCCTCTTAAAATTTAGATTTTGCTAAGCATTGTGTCCTCAGGAAATGTCTAGAAAGATTTTCTCTTATCCGTTACGGGAAAAGCATACATGTTTCTGCCGCTGTCTCTTCTCCTCAATTTCATGTATAAAAATAACCATTGCGAAACGGAGGTTGAAGCTAACAAATTACGTATTGTAAAAATACTTGCTTTTAGCAATGTTGCTTAAAGTATTCCTTCACAAAACGTAACTATCCTAAATCCCAAAGTAATCCGCGTGCGCAATATTTAAAAAGTAATACATACGAAATCTTTGGAAGTATTAATAAACAAGTTACCTAGTAAACTCTAGTTCAATAAATCAACATGTTTGATTATAAATTCAACATAATATATATGTAGTTATCCAGTACCTACATACCTTTTACAAAGGTTCAATGTCAAAGCGATTGTTCAAGAAACCGGTTCGACATTATTGCCAACCTTTACATCCGCATCACATGCCAAGAATTAAGTTATTGTGTTAAATGTTACCAAAATGATGTTTTGAAAGTAAGAACGAAGAACCTTTTTTTATAAAACAGTCGCTGCCACAGAATGATCTTATTTTAATGCATGCAATATAAAACATTTTGCCAAAAGTGAAAGAAACAACGATGTTTATAAAATTTTGCGATACCATATTGCATTAATACATTAATAAACATTTCAAACATTTTAATTTGTATAAAATGAATTTGAAATGAACGGATAGCATGACGGAATTTGCATAGAATAATTACAAATTAATATTATACACGACTCAATGTTTTTATTCAATACTGCTACAAAGCACAGGCCATGCATTTCATTACATTTTGAAGTATAATTAAAGTTTACTAGAGACCCCGCAGTGCAGTCAAGATTCGATCATAATTCATTTTGGCAAAGGTTTACTTCACTTTGACAAGTTTTATTTTCCTTAAGCTATGGATTTCTAATACATATTACAAATCATATTTTAGATTTCTACACTTCCCTGTCATTTCATCTTTAACTACACTAAATCTCATATTCCTACGAAAAAAGAAGTACAAAGCTTTATATTCACCTATTAACCCATACTAATATTACAACTCTGAAACTTGGCCTATATTGTATATATGTACATAGATACACTTGTAAACACTCCATTCCAAGAATTGTATGTCGATCAACATCCGACGTTTAGCTCAGTCGAGCCCTCTTCCAATCCAATATTAATATTTTTAACAAAAGGAAAATCTTGACAAAATATTTATCTACTTAAAGCTCTTAAGAGTTATGTAGGATTTTATTTTCTTTGTTCTTGTGTAGCATCGGTAATGCCTTTACGTTAACAGGTGATACTGATGTCGATGGCGAACCACTTATCGTCAGGAGGCTCGACTACTTCCACGTACAGACGTACCTATGACTGATGATCTATCAGAGTCAAAGTCAAACATATCTATTTTTAACCGACTTCAAAGGAGGAGGTTCTATGTTCGACTGTATGTGTTTTTGCGTGTTCACCGATTTCTCCGTCAATTGTGTACCGATTTCGATTATTATTTTTTATTTGACAGAACGTACTTCCGAGGTGGTCCCACCGCCACCAAGTCAGGATCTGATGATCGAATCCCAGGGAAATCGAGGGAAACCCTCCAATTTTTTATTACTTGTCGATTTGGAAATCGGCTTTTTGTTTTGTCAAAATATTTTAAAAGTATATATAACCTTTACCGTATATTTTAACTTTTCAACGATCGATCTTTAAACGTCTACAACCCGGACCACGAGCAGCACGTACCAACCACCGCAATTTCATCAATGTGAGAGATTTTTCTCTTCCTATCTCCTCTCTTCGTTCTAGAAAAGTATTTCATGAAAGTTTTAAGCCAGCACTAAGCAAGAACTCGCTTCGAAACAACATTGCAACATTCCCTTAATCTAGGCCGCAAACTGTACAAACGTTAAATTTCGTTGTACAAGTCGTCAAAGCATTCCTATAACCTACTCGCGTTACTATGTCGTACAGTTAAGAACATAGTGTCGGCTAGTTTGTTTTTCCGGTTAGCCCAATAGCGGTAATTGCCGGCTTCGTAAGACAACTGACTCAACACGCGTGCTCCACTTCATCTGGCTCAACATCTGGTGCGCATAACGACGGTTTAATTTCTTTTACGTGCACTTCTGTATTGAATGAATTAAAGAAACAAAACATGGTCATTGAAAGTTGAGAATTGTGACCTTCTAACAAGTAATTAGGAAAGGAAAGCTATTCAGTACATAAAATAAATACCTGCATTGATGATGATGAACATTGCGCGCAAAACTTTATGAAGGCTCGTTAGACATCCAACCCCATAATTCTAATTTTGAATATTTATAATGTTCAATAGTAGGTACTCTGTCCTCCGTGAATAGCTATAACATAGCATGAATAGCTATGATTAATTTTACTATGTGAAAAGTAGGACAAAGAGCGTAAAATTCCATTATTTTATGTGGCCAAATATTTACCTGTCGTCCACAATAAAACATCCTTGACTTGGACAAAACGTAAAGGAGTGTATAGAATTTATAAAACAATAAGCCATTAACCGTTTCTCGCCGAAAACTACCTAAATTACTTATCAGTTTCTGGAGGAACATCGGGTGAGTCACGCTCCAACGGCATCAAAAGACCATTTTCAAGCGAGCGGACCTCTTTGAATGAAGGCTATTTTACTCGCAGTTTAATGCAGTTGAACTAAATTATTAAACGCCATTTGGACACAATTCCGTGTCGAAGCTAAATTACGTAGCGAATATGGCTTTAAGCTCTAACCCAGTGTAAAGCTCGGATTTGTACGTTTGCACGCTATTACACAGTGTATTGGTACATATAATTGGCGTATCCGACTGCTTCATTTCTTATGCCGATCAAAGGCCTATACATCACCTTATATCCGAGACCGACGGAATAATTTTTCGTGAAGCATAGAAGCGCTAAAATAGTTTTTAATTTTCCCACTACCTTATGATGTATGATCAAAATGGATAAGAGATTACCAGATTATTATCGATTATAACTTTTAAGACATCGCCAGTATATGCTAAATAGTGCGATTTTACTATTTTACTCAAAGTTGTTGAAATTGACCATACTTGGAAACAAAATTGGTACAATGGTACACGTTTAAAATGTACAATTCATAAGTTTTATCTTAATTTATAAGTTACACCTACATCATAAACACTTAACTTCAACCTACACAAAATGTCGTTCCATTTTTCACGAATAAAGGACTAGAAGTGCATGCCTCAAGCACGAATACCGTTAAAAGACCCATAGTGTGGAACGGAACGTGACCTGTAATGATCTGAGGCCACTCTAACCGGTTCCTCAGCCAGACCTTGCCATGTACTAAAATATACAATGCGGTTGACTTATTCAAGCAAATATCGGCCAAGTGCCGAATCAAAAATAAAGCAATAAAAAAGTAACTTCGGCACAAATGTAAACACGTTAATTCAATACGTATATATTTTAACTTGAAACGCTCATAGCCCGGCGCCTGGTGCCAATCCTTAGTGATCGACCTATGGGTAGGTAAAAGGGTGGGTAGGTGGGGTAAAATAATCTTTTTTCTGTACGACTTGAACCCATAGATATAAGACGGACAGGATACTAATCTCGCCAATCTCTCGTCCTGTACACTTATTAGAAAACAACTCAATGAAACCCATTACTTTCGCATAATAAACTACAACAACTAACAGGACTAACTATTACGAACAATCCCCGCCCCAGTCCTTATACACAATTACACACTAACTGACCAACTAACATTCTTATAACACTCTCTGCTAACTGGACTAACCATCCTAGTCCCAACTTGAGTCTTGTTCTGTTGTTCTGGGTTGGTCATAGTTGTCATGGGTTGCAGCGGAAGGATGTTGCATGCTCCTTTGCTATCTGAGATCCATAAAAAGGGACGGAACTAAAAATAATTACGGGCCCATCTTCATATACCATAGTATTTCTTAATTATGCATAAGTATGTAGAAGTAAAATTATCACATACCTACCCATTAAATTATCATTTGACTTTCTACCTTATAATTAGATGGTTATGTAATTTCTGTGAATGTTTGAACCAATATTCAGTTCATCGGCGTATGGCGTAAATGCATAAACCCCGGAACGCAACGCTTCAATTTCCAATGACACACAATTAACGCGAAATTTGCACGAAAGATATTTCAACACGATTTGCGCAAATCAATCGGATAGTTTGTCGTCATTGACTGTTTGTCGTGCAATTTTACTGTCGGCGTCATGATTGACAGTTTTGTTACTCACAAACAAAATTAGTAACCATTAACTAGACAAGGGCAAACATAATGTAATAAAAATATTTATAAGGACAAAAAAATACTAGTAGGATAGTATTGGTATGAACGTAGTTTAAAGCTGAGTTAATAAAGTGTGAAAACTTTTTTTTTAATTTTGTCTATATGGTAGCTTTCTTATGGAATTAAGGTAACGAGCTTTCAGCACCACCCTCCCGCTGCAGCCCATGACAACTGTGACCGACTTAGAACAAGACTTACATGGGGACTGGGATAGTTAGTCCGGTTAGGAGACGGTAACGTTCCGCTGTTCATGGGCGATGGTGGTCACTTACCATCCGATAGCTGGTCTGTTTGTTTGTCGATTTACTTAACAAGAGCACATCATGCAAAATATGTAAATAGAACACAAAACTCGAATAGTATTTGATATTTTGCCCTCACAAATATTTAAGAAACATGTAAAAACACGAGTAATAGAGAAAGGTTATTATACAGTAGAAGAATATATTAATGACAAAGATGCTTGGACGTAGACATCTGCGACCAGTTCTACTCATGTTAGTATGTATGTATCTGTATGTAGGTGTAGAATTTGTAATCTAGCATTATTTTTTTTTTTAAAGTTGTGCCGAGGAGTTTCTTTCGCCGTTTCTTTTTCTCCTCAAAGATTTAAAAAATCAATATTTAAAGGCACCTTAGCGAAACGGTAGTAAATGCAAAAAATTGACGTTCATAAGTGTATGTATCATACCTACATGAAATAAATGATTTGAGTTTGAGTTTGATAGGCTGACTAGAAATTGTTAGTCGGTAACCATGGCGATGTGACCAATAAATTCCACAATTTTGCGTCGTAGACACAGAGCGAAAAGTCGGACTTAATTTTTAATTCACGAAGTACATATTTATGTGTTCGTGCAAAACGCACTACATGTTTTTAACTACATAATTATATTGTTATGACATAATGATGATACCTACTTTTAGTACAATCACGTAAGGTAACATTTGCTACGTAATCATTTTTAATCACTTAAATCTAATGGTTCAGCAGTTTTCCAGTAGCATGTATTAAATGATTTATTATATTTAATTGCGTGTTTCGCTACAAGCATTACTAAATTTAAGGCAATCAATTGTTCTGAAGTAAATGGGCTTACCTAATCGTTATAACGTGAAAGTATGAACACTAACGTAAAATACTACTACGATATTATGTAATGACGGTAGCTGATGGTCAAATCAGTTATTGTTTCATACCTACTTTAAAATAAATTTTAATATAAATAATTAAGCTCTCACACAATCAGACCCCTGTTACTAAGATTCCCTGTGACGTGGGTGGCATGGACAACATTAATAAGACATCAAAATAATAGAAGTAGAATTTTAGACATTATTTTCCCAGCCGCGAATCGAAGCCGGGACTCGCTCCAAGGGCAAGGTCACTACCAGCTCGGCTACGAGGCGTTAAAAAAAGATTTTAAAGCATACTTGTAGTATTTGTTCTTAATTCTTATATGCTTGGTAAATACAAATTTAAATAAAATTAGAAATGATATTAGAAATAGGCAATCTTCTAGGGGACGAGTACGACAAGAGTCCAGCAGCGAAAGATTTATGTTTTCATGATGGTGATTTAAATATAGGTTCGTTTAAAGTCACACAAGAACCAGTAAGCGCGTCGCTGCCAGCAACAGTATATCTCATGCAAAATGCACTAACAGAGCATTCAAAACACACAGTGAGGCAATCTCGCATTCCGTCTATGCGTAGTGAAAGACTCAATCCTTTATCGCTCTAATGGACTTTTTTTTGAATTTTGGACTTGGGTACTAAGGGACAGGTTTCCTGAAGCGAAGCGAGGGCGGGTTTACTAGTTGATCATAAATACGAATACGAACATAATGTTTGAAAATTAAAGGTGAGTGCAAGTTTTGAACCCAGGTACCCCGGTTCGGGAGTCCTACTTCAAACCCTTGGCTATCACTGCTTATTGGCATCTAATGATGAACGCCTACCAGTATTAAGACCACCCGAGCCGGCTATTGATTTCGATTCAATAGACTGTCAATACTCCGCAAGCGACGCATTATATTCCATCAAATCATAGGAATTGTATACCTGGCTCATTCCATTTCAGTTTGCAATTTCATCACGACGGAATATTAGCCCCAGTAGCCTACAACTCAGTGTATTTCCAGTGTTAAATCCTTCCGAAGCGAGCTCCCTGTGACCCTCATCCGAGCACAATCCAAGTCTAACTGTATTACACGGCTTTCGATATTTTTCCCCGGATTTATTGCCCCGGCCTACGGATTCACAGCTTTGACCGAAATGCTTACCTACAGCATTTTGTTAGCTTTTTATTGGCAATTTGTTACCTCGTGTATCTCTTCGGGATTCGTTATTTCGTCCTCAAATTGAACAGTTGACAGGTTTAATCCTTACAGAATTCCTTGACGTAAATCCTGGTTAGGAGTGACGGGGATGGCTTTCAATAAATAATTTGATTTTACGATCTCTGTAGAACAAGCAGATTACCCGTGACCAAGAAAGACGGATGCTATGGTGAGGTTTTTTGACGTTACGGATATCACGAGCGGTTGTGACCACCAATCAAATGGTTTGTCGCCCGTATATTTGTTTATCAGCTGCCGTAAAAGAAGAAATTACGGTACTTACCTGTATTAAAAAGATTAAAGACGTAACTTTATTTTTTCATTAGTGGTTCCCATGTAGTTTTTATCAAGCACAATGGTAAGGAGTAAGGACATTTGGACAAACTATACCAAAATGATTGACTAACTAACAAATTTATTTCTCTCTCTCTCTCTGAACAGTGTATAATGTGTACGATTATAACTGAGGATAATTGACCTTGACCATAAATTACCTAGTTATTTTAGGAGATAACGATAACTCACAAGATAAAGATAAAACATACGAGTAGTATCTTGAACTTTGACTGACGTTCCCCTTAACTAAAGAAGTTTACAACTTCTTCTGAGCTGAGTTCTGAGTTGATCAAAATAAGTTGTTAAGACATGTCTAGGCAAGACTAATATAGCCCGGGAGCGCTTCGCTTCGAGAAACTTTTTTTACTTTAAATTAATATTGTTAGGTTAGGTTAGGTATTATGGTTACTCACTGCAAACGAAGCACGTACGAATAGGGTAGGTTAGCTTCGACTCATGAAGGAGTCTCTTAAAATTTAAAAGCTTTTGTTTTTTTTCCATCATCCATCATGTACACGTTTTTATATTAGTATGTAAAAAAATGTTGTTCAACACCAGAATAACACCACAAAACATCAGAATTTTTATTAAGCTCCGATCTTTTTCCACTTCACTTCTTCACTTTTTTCTGCAACTTTACGTAACAATAGTCGAGCACCATTGAAAAATACAAGTAACAAACATTCACTTATCACAAAATCATGACTATCGTGTGCCAAAACTGTAGGACTGTCACACGGAGAATAAGAACATCTCACGAGTATTATGCCAAGACCCACACAACTTTAAAAATTTGCATAACAATGTCACTTCTTCAGTGCTGTCTAGACACACTCAAGTTTATCGTCATGCAACTTCATACAACTGCTTGTAAAATTAAAAAAATACGAGTGTTATTGAATAGTTAGAAACACGCTACAAAAAGCCACTTTTTTGCAAAATTTTGGTGATGTTATCATTCTATTTTTATGCAGATTAGTAAACGATATTTTGCAGTTAGTAATGCAAATGGTGTTTCATCAAAAATATAGTTTAAAACAAAAACCCGACATCGCGATCTGAAAAGTAGGTTAGCTATATTTAATTTTAATTTATGATTTTGTATCCTCAAAAGGGCGTCACGTTAAATTTAGTGTCACGTCACAATGATCAACGGATGATCATGACGATTTTATCAGTTTCTTGTTAATAGAATACACTACAGATGCAACCAAACATACGCGTTGAAGTCATGAAGTCGGGAGTCTTGAGATGGAGTCGGGAGTAGCAGTTGAAAAAGAACTTATTATTTATCACGAATTAAGCTGCTTCGAGCTATAATTATGTAGTTCGGATTAAAGGATTGTGCTTACACATAGGATTTTGGCTACTTAAATATCAGTATAACAAATGAAATCTTATTTATAACGCACATCAAATTGACAGTTCTCCACAAATATCACACTGACAAAGCGCACAGTAGTAACATTACCATACAAATTCCTATATTCGTCTCTGCCTCGAATAAAATCTATCCGAGATATAAAGAGGGATATCGAATGTGAGCGCGATGCTCCGGCGTTGATAGATAAAATACGAGCGGGGAAACGGAATATATATCCGATGCAAGTGGGTTGTGGCGAAGGAACTCGAAGAACAAGTGAATCTTCACTGGAATTGTATTGCGGAATTCAAATAACTTTATTTGTCCTTTATAGCTGTAGATGTTTGTTTGTACTACTCTTACGCCAAGTTTTATGTTCCAAGATATTGGAACGGTTCAGTAATTGAAAATTATTTAGGTTAGCCGGTGAAGCAGACTTGGTGTAACCCTGGACGACAGATAAATATAAAATGAACGTTTAATAAACAAATCAATTTAATCAATAAGTACTAATATTCACACACTACTAGGATTGGATTCTCTGCTTTACAAGTAGCAGGAATACGAAACTAACAAGCATTCATCAGTCATAAAATTTCAGCCAGAACCGAACCTGGGAACCTCCGCTCGACATGCTAGACACACACACACTACAAATATAACCACTAAAATTAATAAACAAACATATTACATAACTTTCCTAGTGTAGGTACCAGCTTAAACCCATTAACGGCCCACTACTGAGCACAGGTCTCTCCTAACTAACTGAAAAATCCTACAGTATACTTTACCAGTACCAGTATTGCTTAAGGATCGGTGGAAGGGTTAGTGGACAACCCTGTGTCGGAAGTTTTTCCACCGCCCGAATGCCTCCATCATGGCTTAACGTGTCCTCCGAACAAGCCGCTGAGCTATGAGCGCACCCAAGTGTACCATACACTATTATGAAAACATAATATTTACCGCCTGTTAAATATGCAGACATTTGCGACATTGTTGGGGACACACAAAGGTTCAACGCGATGTATTTGTCGAGCCGAGATTGAAGCCGCGCCCTGTTTGCTCTGACAACATCATTGGGCCATAATCACCGTTCTTATTCCGGTTCGCCTACTTACAAATATTTATTTATGATGTCGCAAATTAAAATGTAAGGGTATTTTATTCAGTTACGTCGAACGGAAGTAACAATTTTGAAATTTGACGTAGGTACATGATTAAGTTACGATCATAATTCGATTCCCGGCAGGGTAAAAAATCCCCTACTACCAGACAATGAAAATCCTAAAAAGGCGTGAAAGTAAGTTTTAAAAATAATTCTCGGGTCATAAGTGTTGGTGAAGTGTAATTTGAACGTCAAAACTATCCCATAAGACTACGACATAATGTCTTAATAAAGCCAATTCAAAATCACATGTATAGTACTCGATGCGGAACGACTCATGCCTATAGCAAGTGTTCCCAAAGTTTTCCAATATCGCTAGGCAAACTTGCGAATAAATTCTTTGATAAGCGATTTATAATCATTGCGC
The DNA here is from genome assembly GCA_905404295.2 of Ochlodes sylvanus. Taxonomy (NCBI): domain Eukaryota; kingdom Metazoa; phylum Arthropoda; class Insecta; order Lepidoptera; family Hesperiidae; genus Ochlodes; species Ochlodes sylvanus. The sequence goes on along the minus strand of FR990133.1, from coordinate 3,418,219 downwards.
CATCTGCTCCCACCGCGGGAATTAAATGTAATCCTTGAATAACGAGGACCGCAACTAATTTGCGAAGAATCCCAGCGAAACCGCTTGCGGCTTCCACGATAGAACAACTTTCTGAATAATTTCTACTTCACGACATCAATACTTACAGCGATTAAAATTAAACGTGTTATAGATCTCGCCGTCAAAATGTATCCCTGTTTTGATGTAAGAACTAGAAAACCGCCCTCGCTTCGCTTCGGGAAACTTATTCCTTATGTTGTTGGCAAAGATTTATTACCTATTTAGAATCACATATTATTATCCCTTTATATCATATTGCATATATAGCACACATGTTATAAATACACAATAATAAATATATAATAATTAATTACTAAATATTTATATGGATACTCATGCCTCAAGTGTAATTCGTCTGCCACGTTAAACATCTGTAAATACATTGTATCCTAGTTTCAATGAAATTTTTGGAAAAAATAAACTTATACATAATTATAATAATAATATTACATGTATAATATTAAATTTGAATTTTTGATTATTACCGTATTAGAGTTACCGTATTAACAAACATCCGAAACGATTGCTTGAACGAAACAATTAAAACAATTTCAAGAATAATGATTGCCAATTATTTACTTTGAAATTAAAAACAATTAAGCGGCCAGTAGGTAACATAAAAAGTGTTAATCATCTTTACGGTTCACTGATTTAATCAAAATGCAATATTAAATCCAAATGCACTGTCCAATCAATACATTTAAGGTAAAACGAATAGAGTTACCCGAATAAGGTATATTCAACATTACAGCGCATATTCATGATTAGGTATTTCAAACTCATATTTTAACTTCATTCATCCATCTTTCAACTTCATTATTGCGATGAGAAATAGTACTGGAGGAACGATAGCCTAGCGATAGATGATTATTTACCTTGGATGAGATCAATTTTTTACGATAATACGTCGTGAGTTTTTGATGAGTTCACTCAGGCTTCTTTATTGGTGCCGCCTTCAGAATTACGTCATTTGTCAGCGCTTCTAAATCTCATTTTCCATGTCTTTGGAAATTCAGATGATATTTCAAATATGAAGCTACGATCGACGTTCTCTTATCTCTGTCATTAGATTTTGTTATGTTCTTTTACTTTTTAGGGTAGGTACTATGTACCTACTGTTAATTGAAACGTGTGAAGTACAATTATTTTATTTGTAGACTTTGGTGTCACATTTGCACACATTAACTCTATAGATCCCAAAACAATAATTTTCAGAATTTTTGTTTCTTGTTTTGCCTACACGCTCATAACCCCACACTAGGGTTTCCTGTATCGTAGGTGCCGTAGACAGCACACAAGACAAGAACCCACAAACCACAAACAACAGACGATGGTTTCTTCCTCGAAGTAATTAGGTGCTTATTTTCATAAGTTTCTAATATACAAATAATTTTGAAAATTAAAGGTGCGTGATGGATTCGAACCCAAACTTTGGTGCCAACGTTTGCACGTTCGCTAATCACTAGGTTATCACTGACAGCATAATTATATCTGATAAATAACTGGCAAGCACACAACAAAAATAACCTCAAAATAGTTATTGCGATCGGTTCACCACCCACACACTCACATCATATCAATACATTAACATAATAACGTAAAGACCTATATCCACAAGATCATTAAATCTGTAACATTTCAACGAGCTCACCGCAAATACGTCATAAAAAGGATCGTAAAGGATAACTACACACCGAATGAAGTACTTCCTGTGGCAATAGACAAACCACTTCTATACCTGCAGGAAGCAAAACAATGTTAGCTCATTAATTTTATTACAACAATAATATTTTTTGTGTAGTTCATTTAAATATTGAAATGCTGTTGTTCGCTGTTCTACATTATTTACTTTTTGAGATTGTTTAATAATGAAAAAAAGAAAAAAGAACGAATATTAAAGATCCATGATCCTGAACTGAAAATCATTAACTAATAAATTAATAGTACGAGTTAGGTATAACAAACAGTGCGTGCCATGTTTGCGAATAACAGATTTGACGTCTACCTACTCCCATAGAAAAAAATAGTAATAAACATACCAAAAACACAATGACGTGTTAATAATATAGACAAGTAGTACCATATCCACAAACTAGGTGAGCTAGACCCAAACATATGTCCGCATCGTAAAAAGAATCGTAAAAAGTAACCGATCCCGTAATCCCGTGATGGCGTCGCGCCAAATGAGCGATCGACCCGACTTATAGGCTTTGAAGATAACTCTCCCATTGTATCCTTGACAGTACTATGGACACTCACAATACATCCGTAGAATAATTGGTATAAAACTTATCTGTTAAAAACTCAATGCAATGTAAAACAAGTAAATTATTGTTTAAATAATGATGTAAAACTTACATTATTTTTATGGAATTAAGGTAGTAAACAAGCATGCAGCACCACCATCCGGTGCCGCCCATGACAGCGGTGACCGACTTAGGACAAGACTCAAATGGGGACTAGGATAATTAATCCGGTTAGGAGATGGTGTTAGAACATTAGCTGGGTAGTTTGTTGGTAAGTATGAGAGCTGGACTGGATTGGATATTATAAATCGCGCGACTAAGAATATCAGTAATAGGCAATGATCAGTAAATCAGCAGTAATGCTCATCAAACGCCTGAAGCAGATCTTCTTAAATCATAGCTAGGAACCATATCGATAACGTCAGCTTTCAAACAAAGAAAACCGCATATAATTCCATTCGTTCAGGAGCAACGATGCCACAGTCAGAGACCTCGAACTTATAAAACTGTTTTTTTACTTCGGCTTGCTTGAAGCTTCTACATTAAGCCCGTGATATCATGTAAGACTAGAGAATAACCACCATCCCACTCCACAGTTTGCTCGAAGAGATTTCTATTAGAAATAAGAAAAGCCTATGTAATATAAAATTTATTGCATAGCTCCCTTTTTTATTCGAGTACATCAACATAATATCAACATTAAAAAAATCTTTTAAAGCCAACTCAAATAATCCAAACTCAATGGGTTGAGTCGTTTCTTTCGGAATTCCTATGACCCCCTTCCGGCTTTACCATCAGACCACTCTATCTATGACATTCTTATATTGTCATCCGGTTTAACTACATAATTTATGTACCTACACATAATTTATGTATAATTTCAGTTCAATCGAACTCCGGGAAGTGCATCAAATTTAACTTGCAAGATACAAATAAGCAATAAAAGATTTTGAAATAAGTTTCCTTATTGAAACTACTTATTTGAAATCGAAGGTAATTCACAACTTTGTCCTAAAAACACCAAACGAAACTCGCAATATTTGATCAGTTATTATTTATTCTGGCAAGAAAATTCGGATTGACTAAACAAAGGTGACACAATACGACTGCACTGTGATCATACTGTTTGATATGTAGGCGAGGTAGTTGACCTCGCCCAAGACGGATATTTGAGAACTTGACATTTGAATTATGAAATGTAATAAACACTATTCGGAATGTCAGTAAATTGATTCAGGACAAGACTCACCAGTGTTTATATACTCTTTGAGACTCATAAAAAGAAATTGGTAAGTCCTAAGATGCAGATGAAGTGTAACATCATACTATGAAATAAATGAGGTTATTTTAATAAATTTGTTACAGTTAAACCTGTTTATACACTTTATAATCATTTTTAACAATTAGTTTAATTACTTTTCAGGTGACGGAATATTCATAACTGCATTATGGTAAATAACAGTGACTCACCTCCCCACTACAGTTGTGTTCAACGTTTAACGCAAACGTCTCCTAAGTCCATTAAGAAATTTCCTACTCTGATTGGATAAAATCTCAGTTATAGAAAACCTGAAAAACGCGGTCCCACACTCGTTATTTCGCCAACTACGCGTCGGCAATGCCTTTGGTGTTACTGATGTACGGTGGGCGTTATACATCAGGTGCCTGGTATGCTCGTTTGTCCGCTGTTTACAATAAAAAGATACAATGGAAACAAAACATGACAATGCTATAAAACAGCAGTCGCTTCAACAATATTCCCCAACATACATATTGTACGTTCAGAGTTACTCTCCAAGATCCAAAGAAATGACTCCACTATAGCTCACCCTCCCCTAAGTAAATTCGGCTTTTTGGTTCAATCTGTTAGAGGCTTATTATTATTACATGGCATGGATCTTTTCTCACAATTGAGTCTTGGAGCGTAACGTTGTTTTTGTACGTAAAAGTATTATCTATTACTGACTTGATAAACTATTATTTGTCCAAATAAATGTATCGTAACGAATTTCTTATACATATATAACGGCTTTTTGAATATGCCAGCGTAGAGCAGCGTGATGGATGGAGTATGCTCTGGGCCTCCTAAATGTTGAGGAGAGACCCTGTGCCCGCCCAGTAGCGGACAGTAATCGGATTGAAGGCAGACAGTCATGTTAAAAGTTTGTTTAATCAGAGATTAACACAGTTTAGTTTTTAACAAACTGGTCTCTGTTAATATTGGTGTTTTTGGTCAAAAAAGTTTGAGAGCCACTGATTGAAAGGATCTATTCAACTCAGCACTATTATAGTTCAATAACCAACCATTCGGGACAAGTAAATAAGTAATTTCCTCTATCACAATAACCGTGTTATCTAAGATTACTAAGAAGTATTGTTACTTTACTATTTAAGGTTAAGAATTGCGAACAATGGTGTTCTTATTTCCAGATAACCACCGAGTGAAGGGCGAATCGCCACAACTCATTGAGAGCTTAAGGGTCAACGCACATATCACGGACAGGAAGTCAGACGCAGCGTTATGAGTTAGTACGCATGACGCACTAACCTATTGCCGGGTATGTCTATAGGAAGGATATTTTTACGTATAATAAGGTAATAAACAAATACCAATGATTTTACATCACCTTTTATTTAACGTTAGTTAGTGAGGGCCAAATCTTGCAAGCTACATTTGACCCACTTCTCAGTGTCCGATTGAGCTGAAATTTGAAATAGGCCTTAAGTCAGATAACAATGCAATTTTATGACAAACATGACCGGATACTACGCTCAGGGCTAGTTCCAGACAAAGGAACTCCTCAACGGTTAACAACACAATGAACAGTGACTAAATTTATTGCTTTACTATAAAGCATGATAAAAGCGTATTTTTAGTTTTTTAAGCTTATTTTTACTATCCTATACTATTTAACTATCCCACAATCTGAGACGATAGTTGGTACACTGAAAAACTATGACGCCTAGATGTATGACGTATAGATGTATAGTATAGATTTGTGCTATAACATAGTAATTTAACTTCACAATTAGATGTGTAATCTTTCAAAAAAAATACAATTTTATAACCATTAAAAAATTAACATTGTATTCATGGGATATAATGTTATAGGACTACTAACGCCATCTGCTAGAATAACAAATTGTTAACATCCCTTCAACAAAACTAATTAATCTACTTAATACTAGATGACAGCACTAGAATCAGGTTGTATGTAAAATAACGGAGTTTTAACGGCAAAGCAACAATGTCACATAGCCCTTAAAATTATTATCCGTTATAAAAACTACGCGAGCCATCACGAAACTCAGCTTTTTCCTAGTTATAATCTAGTTGGCTGGCGTTCAAAGATTGATGATGCGCATTGTATGTTCCGTTAGATGTGTGTTGACCCTTAGCACGTTGGCAGCTTTGGTTGTCGTCATTACAAGTCATTAAGCTTGTTTTGAAAGAAAAGATACCAATGAACAGTTACAACAGCACTTTTTATTTTTATACTCAATCATCATTATCTGCTTACAGTTGGAATTCGTTATTTAAGAACTTATCCTTTTAATAGGTTTTCAGTTGTTGTTTGTGCATATCTTAAGTTAATAAATAAATAACGCGACACACTAATAGCCCCACACTTTCTTGTGTCGTAGGTGTAATAGTGCAATGACACACACCCAGACCGAGAACAGAAATTTTAACTCATAATTCAAATTTCCACCTCACTGCGAATCGAACCCAGGACCCTTTGATCAACAGTCCGGCATGGTAGGTCCCTATTACGACACAGAGTTCGTCAATTCACAATTCGTTAATGCTCGGCAACAATTTCAGTCGGATGGTAAGGGGCGATGAAGTTCTAGATGTAAAACGTACTTAATCTTATAAGCCTATTTAATCTTTTCATGTAGATTGCTAGATAACAGACAGGTACACCGACGCGGCGAAGCTATTCCAATTCCTCGCAGTGCGCATAAAAAACGACGAGGCAAACCGTGTCGTTCGTATCCACTATAGTATAGTGTATAGTCACTATTCAATGTGCACCAACACTACAACACAACGAATACAATAAATTGGTTTATATAGTGTATATGGTTTATATACTCTTATATCATTAAAAGCATCAGGTGAATGTGACATAATCTACAAAGCGTACAGTAACTGAAATATCTGTAACTAACACTAAAGTTGCATTAAGCTGAAGCCAGAATGAAGAGAACCGTGAAAGTCACACACGTGGAACATTATTCAAAACTTAGGAACAGTCTGATGGAAATACCTGGCGTAATACTGTACCAGATTCCAAGTACTCCAAATGCGCACACACTGAATATTGCAAAGCTTTGATACAGTTCCTACGTTCCAACTTCGCATATGTAACTGCAGGGTTGCCACGTTAAGGGTTTAGCCGAAGTTTTCGGTAACGAGCCGCATGGTGTAATGGTTAATATGCCGGGCCGGTTTTTGGTGGGACTGGGTCTAATCCCAACGAGGCGGAAATTTAATGATAATTAAAGAAATTAAAATATGAATTGCGTGGGATAATGTTATAAAGATGTTATGAAGAGTTTGTTTGAACAAGGTAATCTCAGGAACTACTGGTTCGAATTGAAAAATTCTATTTATGTTGTATAGTCCAGTTATCGAGGAAGGCTATAGGCTATATACCATTCTGGAGCGGAGCATCAATGAAAAATGTTGCGAAAATAGGAAAATATTTAATACTAGCGAGACCGCCCTCGCTTCGCTTCGGGAAACTTATTCCTTCGGTTTGCAAAAATTTAGTTAATATGTTTTGGATAATTCACACTATATCTTTATAAATTATAGCCTATGTGTTATTCTGATGTATAAGCTGATTCTGATGTAAAGTTTCAGCAAAATCCTTTCAGTAGTTTTGGCGTGAAAGAGTAACAAACTTTCATACATCCATTTAAACTTTCGCATATTTTATAATATTAACAGGATTTGTAAACGTAAATAAAAAGTTTCTCCGAAGCGAAGCGAGGGCCAGTCTGCTAGTGTTTTCATATCGATATTGGACACCTACCAAGGTATATTTAGATTCCTCTTGAAATTTGAAACCCTAGGAATATCATCGATATACATTTTACTATAAACTACATATGAATACGCAAAGTTTGTGTAAATATTTTTATATTTTAGGTTCAGTCGTTTCGGATAAAATGCGAAGGAATTATCAGTTTCAAATAGATACTTTCATGTTTTATACTTGAGATCATCGAGATATAAGTACTAACGTATCTCTCGATGCTTGAGATAGATATACTTTTATTTAATAGGTGCACGCGTCCAACGCACTGTGCACACTGAATCCGCAAAATCAGAATTAATTTATTTCCATAATTTTTATACCACATACATATTACAGAGGCGCCTCCTACTTTTTCTATACGTTACTCGTGGGAGATACCCCAGTAGTATGCGTAACCCTAATTACTATCACTTTTTTATAACAAGGCCATTGACTTATTATTACAATAAGTCAATGAACAAGGCAGCTACTTTTTTAAAAGGGTAGCAATTTTATTTATATTTTATTATTCTGTAATTTGCCCACCTTCGATATTATTTATATATTTTGTCAACTTGACATGGCAACCCTGTTAACTACAAATGTGTTAATTCTAGAAACCGTAGAAAGTGACAGACGATATAACTTTCACTGTACATGTCATACGCATACGTAATTAGTGATACGGAGTAGGTGCGTTTAATGCTCATTTAAAGGAATAAAATTTTCTTTGGCAGTAATTCGATATCTACGTTAGTTTGGGTGATCTCTTAGTAAATGTTGACAACAGCGACATCCATCGGTTCCAATTGTGAATCTAAAATTCTAAACCCACTCGCACAGAAAAAAAAAACATTAAAATCGGTTCAACTCCGTAGGAGTTCAGACACACACGGACAGAAGAATTATATGTATAAAGATTACAAGAGTAATATTGAAATGAAAACCTTGTGACTCTTTTATTTCATAAATAAGCCTGTTTTATACATTATCTAAAAAGTATCACCCTCATTTCGTTGTCAACAAAATGTAAAAGAATATTCCACGGTACAATGCCGTCATTATGTCGTTACGGCATTACGGCCTTATGGGCGTTAAACCGTATGAGGGCTCATAAAGTAATGTTGAGTAATACCTGCACCTTGATTCGAGAGGAAGATTGAAGAAAATGAAGGTCTTTAAGTTACAATGTAAAAAATGTTGGAGAACAGCGTCTGCAAAGACAGCCTGTATATTTATAAAGATTTTTGTACAGGTGTTTTTTATAACACTTCAAATGTTTAAAATTATTGTAGTGTCTAATCAGAAAATCGCCTTCAAAGCTAAACACAAATTTGTACTACCTATATTTTAATCATATTATACAAACAGAAATAGCTATTTGCTTTATACTATTAACTGTAGTAAATAAATGTAAGCATACCTTAAACAACCCATAGATCAACAATCTCGGTAAGATGATTAATGAGTAAAGTAATTAACATCAAAAATCTTTATTATCCATGACAAATCTTAATCAAATTAATTGAATCTCAGCAAATGAGGGCGCATTCTCTTCGCCGTTTTTCTTCTTTTGTTTCAACACAAAGGGAACCATTCGGTTTTGTCGTCCCGTGCTTTTGTATAAAACGGTGAAAATAAAAAAGTTCTATTCCTAGGAAAATAATGTGAGATTTTCCGTTCAAGTGCTCGCAAAAAGCGCGATACTTAGTGGAATTGCTACGTCGTATATTCTTGAGGCACGACTCTTAATTTGATGGGGAGAATGTAAAAATAGCATTACGCAGTGCGATGCCTAGGGGAAGGGAAATGTGAGTGCGGCCAAGATTTATATCGCCCTATGTATATTATTGCGGCGTCATAAATACTCGCAATGGTTAGTGCCTACCTCTGTAAACATCATATTTCTTGATATTATAAATGACGAATTCTGAACGAAAAGTTATACCAAAGTAAGAAAAGTTTGTTGTGTTGCTACGTTGACACTTACAACGTGTGAAAACGATTCTACGCAGTAATATTCCATTTTTAAATGTAAACTTATTTATAAACAACAAAACTAAATACTTCAACAAACCAAAGCAATTCCGGCAGTAGCTGCCATTGTTTGTTCTAAAATGAAATGGTTGCGATGAAAGAGCTCTGGATGTGACTGCATTTTATTTTTGGTCATTCTAAAACATGTAAGTAGTCGGTAACAACGATAAACCCAAACTTCGAGTTCCGTTATACCACAAGCAACGTGGGCTTGAACGCAAGGAGAGAAGGAGCATTACACCGCAAAAAGATTAGTTTGAATTTTAATTATTGAGTGCAGACAACAAATAAATTGAACCACCACCATTGGACTAGAATGACTACATTATCGTTAACCATGTCTTACTAATGCGGGCGTGTAGGGGTGACGCTAATTAAAGCAATATAAACCGTGACTAACGTGACATGAATAATCAGCTCCTCGGGAGCTTTTAATTAAGTTAAATATAACTAATTGCGGCACACCGCGGCTTCTCACGTGACTCGTGGTGAAGTTCTTTGCCTGCCTGTCTAACAAACCGACTTCTAGACTCAATCTCAAATTATTTATTGTACAGCACATCTTTTAAGAACAATACACACACACATTTACAATTTTTTTCAATTTACACACATTTACATTTTTTTTTCAAAGCCACCGTCGCCGTCGTCGTTGTCACAATAACAACCCATAACTGTGCCACAGCTGGGCACGGGTCTCCTCTAACAATGTGAGGGGTACAGGCCACAGTCCACCACGCTGGCCAAGTACGGATTGGTGGACTTCACACACCGCATAAATTCTGAAAATTAGAGGTGCGTGCGGGGTTTGAACCCGGGCCCCCGACTATTACTGCTTTTATTTGTACAAAGTAATTTGAGCGAAACCGTGTGCGGATATCTATTTCCAAACTACTTTTAATTAATCGCTAAAACAATATTCGAAGACATTTTCGTTTCACCAATACTAACAATCTTACGAAATTGTTGACATCTACAAGCCTTGTCAAACTTCACAACTTTCAGGATTAATTTCAAACAGTTTCCAATTTGAAATCTACGATTATTTCAAAGAAACGGAGGCAACTTCAATAATGAGCGAACATCTCCCGATGGGAAAGGGGCGAGTTATCGGGAATGGCGTTAACGTATTCGTGGTTAAATTGCTGAGGGCATGGAAAACGCATTAATGCCAGTGATATGAACCGAGACGGCCACGTGAGGGGAATAAGAAGTTTCGATAGAGGTTTCGGAGGTTTTATCGGAACAATTTGGTGGTTCTGCTTCGACGTGTCTGAGACCAACGTGTGTTTTTAGGTATATTGTATTTTTATATCCATTTTGATGCTGTGACTATACCAAATTTGCGTTTAGAGTGCTTCGGTGTGTATCGGCGATGTTTAGACTCGATAAAATGGTCTATACTACAGGTAGCAGAAGTAAATACTACTTAGTTCAAATACTAATTTCCGTTTGGCCTAATGGTTATCTGATAATGTATTAAGCTCGCCATTTGTACTCTGATTAAGTGCAGTCAAATAAAAAAAAAATGGTATAATTATCATTCTAATCATTGACATAGTAATATCATATGTCAATGATTCTAATAAACAAAACTGTTCGCAACATGTTGCAATGCTATAAAACTAGACAACAATTAGGGGGATTTGGATGGGGATAAACTTTTTTTAAGGATCGAAAAACTTAGCAAAAATCACCATTTAAGTTAACTAAGGTAATATTTAAGTTAATAAATAGTTCTCTTTTTTCTTTGTGTAACATCAAATGCTTCAATTGCGCCGTGGCGAAGTAGTAGGTAGGTATTATAGTAGACACATTTTTTTAAAGGTTTTCTTGCATTCTATTTGAATAACTTAACGTAGGGTAGGTAACAGTCAGATTATAGATAAATGTATGTATTGTTTAATGTATCTTAAAGTACAATTTACATAACAGAGTTGGCCGAACGTGATTCAATTAGGGAAAACGATATTCTTGTTTTGCGTTTTGAAACTGAATCGTAACATTGCGGTTAATGCAAATTATTCAATCCGACGATTATTCCAAGTAACTTTATACGCAACTCCGTTAAATTGGGTTTCAAAGTTATAATTTAGCAAACAAAAAATCGGCGAAGTGCGAGTCGGACTCGCATCCGAAAAGTTCTGTACCATTGTGTTATTTATTTCGTACACATTTTTAATAGTGTTATGTTAAGAAGTTTACGGTAAGAACCGTTGCTCGTATTAACAACAACTTTCGGCCTGATCGACAACGATTACGTGACGTTTTTGATATTATAAAACTTTATGAGCGGCAGGGCCTCCTTACCATAACTAAGTAACAAAAGGCATAGGTTAAGTGAATGGTTAGTCTTCCACACAGAACTCTAAGAACCGTAAAGTGAAAAACCCAATTATTTTGCTGTTAAGCCGTTGGATATCTAGCGATATAATCAGAATAATCCTCACAGAACGCCCTCTACAAGATTATTTATTTTATTTAAGCAACTATTTTTATATCGGATTACTTAAAAGATTTATCTTTTTGGAAATTTAATAAGGCTTTTTCACGTAAATTGGTGCTTGACTAGAGTTTGATCTGAATTGAATGGCAAAGGTAAAAGCTGCTGAATTTTTGAAAGAAAAGAGCCCAACCTACACTTTAAAATGTAGGTATTTATATAATGAAAGTACCTTATTTTAAACAGGATTTTATTTGAAGAGAACTAATGGAAAGGATACAACTGATTGAAAAATCCTTTAAAAATTAAAAATCTATCTTACGTATCAATTAAGACCATTCCAATGAGTCCTCTGCATTGGAGGTAAAAGTAATATTAATAAAATAAAAGGCACTACGTCACCTACCCATCAATACCAATCAATAAAATGTTAATAGATCCAGGGTTCACCAGATAATTATGGTATAACTTTGCCTTCAAAAGTGAGAAGGACAGAAATAAGAAAAAGGGAAATAAAATCAATCTACTATCTCATATTGTTAAATAAACAGCCGACACACTAGTCGAGGAGGTACTTGATTTTAAGTGGTCACCAAAAAATGTATTGGACACTGGCACTTAGAACATTTATGTAAATGTATGAATTTTAACCATGTTATGAGGTGTCAGAAGCTTACGGTCGATATCATGGTCATAAAAAGACTCGTACCTACCCTGTATTTGGATAAATTATAAATACCACAATAACATGTATGCGTAACAATGCCAAGGTTAGGAATCACACAAAGAATTTTGTAATACTAACACAGAACGAATATTGCTGTCTAGAAGTATGAAAATTATGTTATACCGGCAAAATTAAATTTTTCGGAAGATTTGTGCAGAGCGTTTGTAATTTTCCTTGCTTTGTACTACTTCAAATGAAATTCTTGGAAGAAGTAAACAATGAATACGGTTTACAGCTTTGTGTTATTACAGGACCCTGACCAAGTTAGTAGGTACTGTGACCAAAACCAAACCCGTTCCAAAAAGACCTTTCAATGAATTTTCAATTCACAACAAGTTAATGATGTGATATTATAACCATGACATGAGTTTATTATTATCGCTCTGTCAAACAACCATTAAATTAGTGTTTATTATTATCACACTTACACGGCTACGGTGTGTGAAGGCCATGGTTTAGGTTGTTACCTTGTGCACTAACAGTTGGCAGAGATTGGGCCTTTGAAACGCGCGTTTTTTTGCGTTTTGTTTAACTATGATTTTAACCTGACCTGAAAAAATAACCCGAGTAATAAGTGCCATAGTATTCGCCTAGATGCCCCAGATAGAGATCTTAACTACCACTTGAACTCTACAATATGCGCTGCAATGCACATAAAAAAAGTCTCCCTATCTGATTTAATTATCTACATACAATTTTCGCAGGCGAAATTGCGAATTAAAGTAACAGTTATTTCCTGCTAGATAAACACAGCTTACAAAAATAAAAACCGAATAAGTGCATACAACACGTGCGAATAGTTTTCCCTAAAAATTAATTTCAGTTTAATAAGTCAACTTTAAACTTTGAATCGTTAAAGATTTTATATGGAACCATCCATATGACAAATGATTGGAGGAAACTAAAGATGAATTTTGAGGCCCAGTGCCTTATTTTCATAGCGACATTTACAAGATCAACCCACGCGTGTCCTCTCTGGGTAACCACAAAGGAACATCTAGGTATACATTATAACATCTACACGGGAAGATAATACTTTTCTTATCCACGAGCCATCTGATGGTATGTAGTCACTGCCGCCCATGAACATGAGTCACACTCACACCAAAGGCATTACCTATGTAAAGCGGACCAAGAAAGAAGAGGAAAGTAAGAAAAATCTAGCTTTCAAGCCTCCACCTGGAATACGACGAGGCATTTGGCGGATGATCCAAGCAAGAGGTAGGTAGCTAGCCAAAAGAGCAACAGTATGAATGCGAGATATAACAAATCTAGACACGCAGTCGCACCGCAAAGCAAAGAAAGTTGGTTTACGGACGATAATTTTACGTGATAACGTCATAAAAAAAATAAGGCAAAAACACAAAACACGGTGTCGCGTATTCAACGTTTCTTATAAACAGTAGCAGAACTATTCTAACTGCTAGCTCTGACGTCACGCTCTGTAATTATAGTAACAATATGTAACCCTTTAACAAAAAACCCGAATAACGTTGAAACTGAAAATTGAATTACGGCCGCATTTCCACAACAGAGCGCTCACTTATACCCAATAAACATAATTTAACCTTTCATTTTGTCGTGCAGTCAAATAAAAAACAACAAACTTAACTTCTTCGGCGATTTTTAAACGTAAAGAGACACTCAGTTTTTCTTTCTTAAGTTTCAATTATTAACATGTGTGTACCGTAGCTTAGTTGCTCAACACATTTCAGAGAAAGAAGCCGTATCATACGGTATTATTTCCTTTGAAAGACGGAACTCAAACACATACTTACAGACAAACTTCCCATTTATTCTGCTTACATAAATAAATGTTTATAAACTGAGCTTTAGTTGAAAAACCGCACGTAACACGCAGTCGTTATTGTCTAAATTACCTTGCGTATGAAATAAAATAACGATTCAGTGCGTGTCCAAAAACATTTATCGCAAAGTTATAGGTCCATTATCGGCCTTTGTAACTCCGAAACTGTATTTCACGTTAAAAAATATACAAATAGTTTTCCAAAAGTGTTATTATTGCCATAACGTTCAGAATATTCAAAGCTTCAAAAACTTTGTTCTTTTCTTTTTATACTCAAAGCGATAATTGATTGTTATCCGCGACAAACGAACAGAGAAGCCAACTATAATGTTCTCCCTCGCTCATTTAACCAAACGCTTCACCGACGCATTGGTAACCAAAAATAAATCTGCGTCCGAATTACTAATGATGCATAAATGGCGCTGATTGCTAAGTACTTGTAAGTAGCTGCGTGTCTTTAAGGGCACATCCAGCCATGAGCTTGTGAGAACGTACGCGTTAGGTCTACGAAGCGTGTAGCGCGTTCAAGAAGCGGTTACACTTTTTTAGAGGCGACCATCTTAGACCTCAAGGGTAGCAATATCTCTGTTACCAAATTAGAACGGGAATCTTACTAACAATTACTAACAAAACCAACAACTAACAGGACTAACTATCTTTAACAGTCCCTGCCCCAGTCCTTATACCTACTAACAAACTAAGCAATTATCGTCCTAATACCGATTTGTGTCTAGTTCTGGGTCGGTCAAAGCTTTTTCATGGGTGACAGCAGAAGGGTGTGTACTGCATGGTCGTTCACCAATATTCTTCCGCACTGGATACACTTCCGCACTTCCTAACATCAAAAAATAGAAATCTGTTATACAACGAGCCGCTTATAATAGATACAACAATTCGTTCTGTGTACGCACGTCGCCGAAGTCATGCTCTCTTAATCCGGATAATGCTTCGACGTTCGGACACGACTACGGCTATCTGGGTAAGAAACGCGGATAAACTCATTTGTGTTATTCGCCATTTACATAACAGCAGTTCCATCATAGGCATGTAATTTGCGTACATTACGGTAATGTCTGAAGAAGCTAGATTACCTAATTACCTTAGTAATGTTTACTAATTAATAGAGATATAACTAATGACGTATGTATGTATACAAACCCTTACACACTCTTACACGGGTGGCAAGAAAACACAAATCACACACATCCCGAACAAACACACCACTAATACACACAGTGATTACACACACACAATCATTTCTTTTTGAATAGAGATTAGGTATTATATAAATAAACTAGCTTTCACAGCGGACTTCATAGCGTTCTATAATTAATAAACAACTTTGGTGACATATTGACAGTAGCGCCACCTACCGGGTCCAACTGTCAATATAAAACATTCTCGGAGCTACCTGAAAACATACGAAAATTTTCAACACACACACGCACAGAAGAAATATATATTTAAAGGTAATATAATATAGCATATTATGTCCATCCGGATTTATTTTCCTTTTAAATGGTAAAAGAATTTCTTCAAACAAACACCGTACTTCCGCACACGTACAATACTCTCTCTACTCTAGTCACAAAATTCGCCATCTTTTCCTACAATATTAGTATAGGTTTGTGCCACGTGTTACTAACACTCCAGGCTTTGTAACACTTTAGCCTTTGTAACAATTCCTCAGACCGCAACCCAACAGCTGTTTCGGGGAAACGCATAATAGCCTACTCTGTGATATTATAGACGGATTTTAGGGCCTATTAAACCCTATATAAACCCAAATTAAATTTAAATTTTAGAAACAGATGTCTTTATGTTTCTAACGTTGAACTTAGTTGAAGATGATTTTAAACTTACTCATCGCGGATTGTACACATTTTATTATGACGTACGCCGTACAAAACAAATATCGTGGGAACCCGTACGATAATAAAATTTGTTGAAAATGTTACTTAGTAACCAACACAATACTTTTTTAATTGCATGTGCATCAATTAAAATAAAATATGCGTATCGCTTTTTTAACAAATCATAGGGCACCTTGTTTTACGGTACAAAAAAATCTTAAAAAGTCAGTAAAAATGCTGTTTTTTACTTTACGTTACTTACTGTCTTTAGCTCCACTTTTAATCTCAAACATTAACCCATAGTATTTTTTGCTTGAGGCTTCATACTACCTAACGGTAATTTTTAACTGAACAGGTTTCGACTTATCTCACGCAGGCTTTATAAACTCGAGCAACTCGTAGACAACATTAACGAGTTTCGAACACTTTAACAAAGTTGCGAAGTGTCAAGTTACGTAGGTACTTACCCTAATCCTTCAGGCGGGAATCAATAAACTTGAACAAGGCCTATGTTATCGGCAGATGTATTTTGTAAACGATTCAAGGTGAAAACTCTAAGAAACACCATCACAAATATTGCTATTGTAATACGTCCTTTAGCAAACATAAAAAAGTCTTTTTACTTCTAATTTTCATTGTTTTGGTTGCGGATATTAATTGTAAAAGTTATGACCATGTTTCCTGAAACGAAGCTTTAGTGGATTACAATGGTAGAAAAAACATAGTAGGTACATACTGAATCGCTTCAAAAAGGCTGAATATTTTTGAAGTCAAAGAAAAGACGCTAAAAGACGCTAAAAGAAGCAAAAAGACGTATTGCAGATTAGATTATTCGTCATCATCACACCCATAACTGCTGGGCACTGCTGGGCACGGATCTTCCACAATTTGAGGGGTAAATTCCATCCATTGCTGTCCTCCTCATCGATTTCGATGACGGCGACCTTAATTGTTTTCGAGCGTGAGCTCTTATATGGCTTGCTAGGCCAAACTTTGTTTTAAAGATCCGGTCACAGATATAAATATAGTTGACCATTTGCATTATAAGTATGTATATGAATAGGAGGGCATCATTGTAAATGTACAACGCTGGCCAAGTGCGGATTTGCGTACACGACACACCTTTGAGAACATTATGGAGAACTCTCAGGTGTTCAAAACTCTCACTGTTGTTTTCCTTCACCGAAGCAACTATTCTAAATAGTTAATTACCTCTAAGCGAATCATTTTAACAAAATGACTATGCTACAAGAACTTTCATCCTGCCTTATCCCATCCTTCATCATCTGCGCAATATTTCAAACTCTCCTCTCATAAACTGTGAAACTTATCACATTAGGCTTTACATTTGTGAAAACTACGATTTTGCGTTTGAGTTTCAATAAAACTTATTTTATGTCTTCTTAGAAATCTCTATTTAAAATTTAAGCGCATTTTCCAATACAATGTTATGGATTGCGAAAAATGTAATACCTAATCAAATTACTTTTTACGTCTTGTTTGTCGTGTTTCGGCAAGGGACTCGAGAGCAATTTTTGAAGTGAATACTAAACTTATTTAGTATCGTTGTGATTTGGAATTCGATGAAACGGACATGACGCGCAAATAAAATGAAATGAAAACGAAAAAGACACAGACACATTTTACGTGAGATAGAGCATCGGCAAAATGGCGGCTTACGTAAGCAAAGCAAAACATTAATATTTGGACTGACAGTATTCGTTTCACTTCTAGCACGTGTGAATTGTACACATTTTGATTTTTTTTTAATATTTTTTTTTCTTGTCCCGCAACGCATCTTTGATGCATTTGGTGTTATTGATATTCATGGGCGACTTACCATCAGGTGGCTTGTCTCGTCGTTTTCCGACATACAATAAATATTAACAAAATAAATATCCACGTAAATCTTAGTACAATTTATGTAGGCGAGTTAAGTAAAAAGAAATAAAATGCTCAACTGTTCTTTTTTAAAATTTGATTGGATCGATAAAACTGCGGGACGCTGCAATCCGTCTGCAATAGATCTATAATTCTAAAGCGTTCTCAGGATTGGAAAAAAACTATAAGTTGAGGAAAAAATAATGTAATGATTGTATTATTTTACTACGTAATGGTTCCAATGACAAAAACTTTTATAATAGGTACTGGTTGCATAAACGATCGTATCGGTATTTTTCGCAATTATCTACACTTTATTTATAAAAAATGCCCAAATGGGGGATTTGCGCACCGAGGTATTCGTACGACCATAAAGTAGGGTACATTTTTTTTGTTGACGGTTAGGTGCTGCCGTAACGACTTTTACATATTTAAGCGAAAAAGATATGTAACAAAAGTAATCTGATCGGACTGATCCGTTAGTCACTAATAACAGGTACCTACACCAAAAATAGAATACGTATGCGAGTAGTTAATCTGAATAATAAGTGGTGTTATTACTCTTATTTGATTATTTATAATAATATGAGAATTTGATAGGTGGATACAAAATTGTGCTTTAGTACTACTGTCTCTACCAATAAATCGAGCAACGCGATCTCGTCCTATTAAAAATTAGATTTTGTGGCCAGTGAATGAATTAATTAATTAATTTATAACTGAGTTAATGAATGAATAAACATTAAAATTGTATTTGTTATAATTGTGGTTGCATGGTGGTGGTGACCTTACAATAATTGTATATTTCTACTACAGAGT
Source organism: Ochlodes sylvanus (assembly GCA_905404295.2). Classification (NCBI taxonomy): domain Eukaryota; kingdom Metazoa; phylum Arthropoda; class Insecta; order Lepidoptera; family Hesperiidae; genus Ochlodes; species Ochlodes sylvanus. The sequence continues at coordinate 3,399,316 of FR990133.1, read as the reverse complement.
CTTTTACTGGTGATATGACAGTTGAAATTTCAGTCTAATTATTTAACATAAAAAAGTATAATTTAATCAACACTAGGTGCACTATACCTATTACATAACCATTAACATATTTTCCATATTATTAGTTTAAAATATAGATAACAAAAACATACGCATATAGGACGTGTACCTACGTCTCTCTTAAATTTAAAAATGAATTGTACCAAATGGATACATTTCAAACCGACTACCACGTACTCCAGCCTTGAACTATAAGATATGCTTGTGTGGATCCGGCAAACAATACTTCAATGAGATATAGATTTCTTTTTGAAGTACAAAGTAGGCCACGCTAAACGGCAGTGATGCAAGAAGGCGCACTGAGATGTTGTTCAATATTCCTCCGAGTTCTTACGTACTATTTTTCTATAAGTTCATAGGCTGGTTGCCGGTTGTACCAGTTCACCGACCACACAGCCACTAGACTCCTAATAACAGGCGAATGGTTTCAAACAACACATCAGTATTATAGTACCGATATAAATTCGTGCCGTCTCATTCTTTCCCGTTGCTTAAATTAATCTATTTCTTTCCAACGTTTCGTGTGGCCTTGAATTAGCCAATCACAGCGTTGAATTAGCCAGTCACCCCGCTCGTCTTACCTCAGCTAGTGGTCTGAATGTTCTCCATACGGAAAATCAAACATAATGAGTCTAGTGGCTGTGTGGTCGGTGTACCAGTTTAACCCCAACGTTACCCATGCATGACGATAGGCTAGGGTTTTTGATCCGCTCGTTAGCTACCTCTAGCTCCGTCAATGCTTTAGTAATGCCGTTGGCGTTTTTAATGTCTATAGGCTACGGTCACCACTTATCATCAAGTGTGTTTGTCGCTCGTTTGTCGGCTATTCATCAACATGAATCGAGCTAGGAAAGTTACAAGCGGGATTTAAAAGAATTGGCCCTAAACGATTCATGAGAACCTTTTGCACAAAAATGTGTACATATCCAGGAAAAGGCATCCTCGAGCTAATATGCTTAAAAGGAAAACTAAACTCAGGAACTGATATATTTCCTTGATTTAAGTAAACCCTGAGTAACGACTGGTCCGTACTTATATTATGTAGCGAGATTTCAAATGCGCTGTTAACATGTCGATGTTAGTTTTAGGTAAAAATACCCCGTACATCTTGGTCTATTAGGACTGACTTATTTCTCTATCTGGCATCTGTAATGTTTAACCAACTACGACGAAGTATGTGAAAGTAAGAAAACTATAGTGAACCACGCGAGATTTGTAAGGAAGCGTTCAACAACAATATTCCTAATTGTTCACGTAAAAGTCTCGGCGCATTAGATCAACTCACCTCCAACTCGACTCAGATACAGATACTCGACTCAAATACTCATAACAAGACATTGAAACCTTTTTTGGTGTCTTTTACGCGAATATTTAACATTTAGGTAGTTAAAAGAACTTAATTCATCTACTTGAAGGTGAAGTTTTGTGTGCAAAATTCACCTAAAAGTTAATGTATGTATGTGTGACCAAAGGTAGGAGGATGTTATTGTCTCGTATTGCTCAGAAAGTGATTTGGAAGCATCCCGTGCCTTTGCCGTAGCTGTGATATTTTTTGTGAAACCTACGTTTGTACTCTCCGTAACAACCATCTTCGTACTTTAAGGAATATCATAAAAAAAGAATTAGCGAAATCGGTTCAGCTGTTCTGGAGATATGCTCTTAGCAACAAAATCAGCGATTCATTTTTATATAAGTAGGATAAGAGATATTATTATACATCTGTCATCTGAGCAGTGACAGCCGTGGTTTAAACGTAGTAAACACGGACACACATACATAGTTAATTAATGCATATTAGAATTCGGTGAAGGGGAGTATACGACGTGTTATACTCGTAGGTAGTGAGGAAGCGATTGAAAATGTTAATTAATCCATCATCTATGTTACGTCCACACGTCACTTCCACAATCAATATTAATACAATCATAAATTACAATATTATTTCTTATATCCTCTCATGTTTCCGTAATTATTAGATTATTATAAACTAGTGAATCCACCCTTGTTTAGCTTTGGGTAACTTATTTTTTACGTTTGCAAATAGTATTACTTTTGCTATTATCTCAGGTGTCAAGCGGCGTATTACAACTGTGAAAACCCCATTAAATTTTATTCAGTATTTTTTGCGTGATGCGCGTACAAACATACTAAAAACAGACATAAAGACAGATATTTTAAAATTATCTATTTTTTGTTTAGGTATATTTACCTATATTTTAAATTATTTGTACGAAAATATCCAACCTGTGAATAGTAGACTACAGCTACTGATTGATACCTGGTTCGCCTCTTAACGGTAACTAGATACGGAATCAGGCTTCAGAAGCTGTCCGTTTTAAGAACCACTGGCCTTCTTACGGTACCCATCATTACTCAACGGCCGCCACATTTTAGAATTTTTAAAATAAGAGGTCGACTTTGTCTAAAGCTGTAGATATGTGATTAGCGCACGAAAAGCGGCACAGTCAAATTTGGCTAATTGGCTTACTTGTCAGCTGTCTCTTTCTGTCTCATACATTCCTTAATTCTCTTTTCTCTCTCGAGTGGATTCAAAAGGAAGTTAAGCGGGCGATTATAGTTATCAAAAACATCCGAGACGTAATCCACGCCGCTGAAAATCTAAATCAAGTTTAGGTGAGCGGGCGTTTCAGTTTCAGGTTACCTAATAAATGAATCGAAAACCTCAACAAAACTTATATAGCAAAATTATTATTTAATGTACTGCGCAGTACGTATCATCCCATAGACCAATGGATTCCAAGAACTGTTAGAGCTAAATCAATGAGTTATCTATACAACAGAAACCTCCACAACCCGATATTTTCCATCTAAGTACAAAAAAACGAAAGGCAAAAATAAATAAATACTTTGAAAAATTCAAAACACGCTATAATAATGCTAAGTGAATAATTTATAAAATACACTCACTACACTAAACATTACACACACTAATAAAATTTCTCCATACACACTACCATGCGTTTGATATGACGTGACATTATGTTTGAAACGTGTACGTTCATAGTGTCAATGTCAATGTTAAGTAATCCTTTGAGTCAAATTTCGGACGCAGAGCGGATCTCTAGTATAGATAAATAAGTATTTTTAATAGTACCTAGGTATCTTATTCATTGATAGCATTACTAGAACCTAGCCACCCTTTCTCGTGTACTCGTAGGCGTGGCGTTGGTTGACCTTGATGCCACAACCGGTCCCCGACTCTCCGGCAGCCAGCCTCACAGCTGATATAAGATTCAATTACGAGACATACCTACGATTTTATTACATGATCTTTGCAAAAGATAAGCTTCACTGAACATTGGAAAAGCGTACGTAGCATAATGATCATAATAAAAATGTTAGTATTATTAGATACTGCACACCGAGCAATCAACCGAACCTTTTTAATAGACACTTGTAACTCCTAATGAGTATGAAATTTCGAATTAACAAAAAAAGAAAGATCTACTGACAATGAGCGTTGAGAAATAGAAAGTATGTGTACACTTGGAAATGCTATCAACGAATAACGAACAGCATATTAACGGACTATTATCATCTTACGAATGACTGCTATAACTATCGCGCTTTATTGCGATTTTGGTAACCGGTTACTTAACGATATGTTATTCATAAATATTTATTTTATTATCACTTTCTAAGAGAAGTAAACAGAACTCAGGTTGTATTCATACTCATTATTATCTGAATTAAAGACGTAGGAATTAAAATTCGTCGTACATTGAACGAATCTCTTTCTCAGATAAATACAATTTATTTCTTGCAAAATAGATAAAATCTTTATTGTTTGTACACCAAAGAACATAAAATAAAGAAAAGAAATAAATAAAAAGCTAAAACGATCGATCTACTTTTAGCAATATTAACCTAAATCAATTTATATAATTTAAAAATGATTTAGCTTTTAACAAAGACAACACAAAAAAGAGTTGACGAATGAATACAAAACATTATAACATAACAATATGTCTTATTGAGTGTACGTAAGTAAACAGTACGCAAATAAAGTTCTAGCAACAATCATTTATTACATTCCCTCCCATATAACAAACCCGGGACCCACTTAACTGGCTGGATCATTAACCGCTGGGCTACATGATCGTCACAGATTAGTGGTGCATGTTGATCACATTATTATTAACGCAGGCTGAAAATAGCTAAAAATTGTAAAATGTTTTTAACTTACCTTTGATAGGTCGCCTTTGACGTGTAGTACGCTTAAGAATAAATCCACAAGCACTTAGCACTAGAATAACTCACTTAGATTTAAACGAATATAAAACGAGCTTATAACGTAACATTTCACTAAGTCACATGTGGATTTAATAAGTACAAGTGTACTGGATAGATTTATTTAAATTCACTAACTATACACTTGAGGCTTCGATACCTATTTAAATTTTTGGTGTCGCTAAGACGTTCGTTATTCGATTGCGTTATGCGCGCGCGCAGTGGCGTGCGAGAGCGCTGCCGGGAGGGCACAGACCTCGGGCCGGTCCACGCCGGCCACGCTAGTACCGTTGCTTGATACTCGAGAGTGGGAGCGAACCCCGAGGTCGCACTACATGCAGGCTTTGACATTTCCAAGTTATTTCATTACTTCATTTCGATGTCATGACTCCTTTGTTGTTGATCTGTAACGCCTACGATACTTGAATGGCGCGATGATGTTGCTTGTAAGATTAACGCGAAATCATATTTTTATGATAGTTTGAATGTTAACGGGATTACGGCATTTTAACGAAATGTTTTGTACCGGTTTTTAAAATTGGTAAAATTTATTCATTGCGAAAAATTTGTAAACTAATCGATCTCCATTCCAAACTGGTCAAATAAAATATTAACATAATATACTTTAACGTAACATTGGTTACTGTAACGCTTTTTAGCAGCTTTTTTCTCCAGCGATACCTACTTGCGAAGATAACGAAATAATAAAAAGCCGACATTGCAAATTTTCCGTTCATAAGTAAGTCGCTGTCAAAGACATCAATTTTGCAGAAACTATCTTCTAAAGTAGGTACATAAAACGAGCAAAATGTTCGCTTCTGAAGAAGGAAATAATCAGGAGTCTTATTGAAAATTCGTCGAACCGACGAGAAAATCAAAGGAATGATAGCAATAAATTGGCTCATAACGGAAATCTCACACATGAAATTGTCTGGTACAAAGTTAGATAACGCACAGCAAGACTTGTTAAAGGTTGCTCGTTCTGTTGCGGATTGCTTTTGCGCTTTTCCCAAAGATTTCCTTTATTTAGGTACTCTCCGGGCTTCTCATTACAACGTTCTAAATTTTGTTTCCATAGTAATTTTCTTGATTAGATTCCTAGTCCAAGTTATCTTATTTATCGGGTTATTTTATCAGCGGCACAGTTATGGGTTGCGATGATTAGGAACCATCAACCCACAAAAGTAGCAGTAAATGACATGCAAATGGATAGAGCTTATGACGTAACGTTACTCAGATTTTTACGATTACTGAGGCACTCTCCGCACTTTGAAATGTTTGCATAACGCTCAAACAAAAAGAAAAATAACAAGATTATAATAGGGTAGGTAGGGTCACCTAATATTGCGCGCTTAATAGTGTGACTTGCTATTAGTCAGAAAAAATAATCTAGCATGATCATCTTTATTTATTTTTAAACATCCACTAATATACTTTGTTAACAAAAGACTTAATTGCATATTTAGTACCAATTTTTTAAATAACTGAGCATATTATAAAAAATGGTAAATGCGCAGTCTTAGCAACCTGCAAAGCAAAAATAAATAAAAAGATATTTAAAGAATGCAATCTAAACAACTTCAGCTTTACCTTCAGGTTCAGCTTCAGCTGGAGTAGAAGTTAAAGCTAAATTTAATGTTGATGTCGATGTCGATATTGATTTTGATGAAGCTAACTCTACTTTACTCCAGCTGAAGCTAAAGCTGAAGCTCTTTAACTTCTACTCCAAATCCATACTGTACTTTGATGATAAATTCTTAAATTGTGACACTTTTAATCAGGAAAAAGTATAATCAGTATACAACTTCCAGTTTCCGTTAAAAAAACAGTCACTATACATAATTAAGTTTCGCTTCGAAAATTGACTTGTGATTTTTATAACTTTCATTTCAGTTCTACTTCTATACCATAACTCCACATAATAAATGATGGTATACGTCGCTGGCAACCGGGCCCCCGTATATTTAATATTAATACTGTACATCCTTATAGAGGCAACAAGATTAATCGTTCAAGTTTCAGAGGACTCCATCAGTTCATTTTAGTTTTCAGTGATTTATCTCATAACTAACTTGCGAGTACCGCAACTGTGTTGCGAAGTTTCGTACAGAATCTTTCGCACAAGATCCCAAGTTTTGTAGCTCGATTTGTCAATCTTAAGTTACCACGGTATTTATTCCCATTTCTACCATGTTATAATTGTTTTAACAGCAATTGTGTTACGGATAGAAAGGTGTGGAGCCGGCTATACTTTTTTAAAGGCGACCATCTAAGTCCTCAAGGGTAGCAACAACACATATGAACGAATTTTAAAAATACTGTTACTAACAATTACTAACTGAACTATTACTAACAATAACTAACAGGTCTAACTTTCACTAACAGTCCCTGTCCCAGTCCTCATACGTACTTACAAAGTAACCAACTAATTTGTTCTAACACCGTGTCCTAACCGGACTAACTATCCCAGTCCCCATTTGAGTCTTATTCTAAGTCGGTCATAGTTGTCAAGGGCGGCAGCGGAAGGTGGTGCTGCATGCTCGTTTGCTACCTTAATTTAATAAAAAAACATTTTTGACTAATCACAATATTATACAAAACAGTCCTACCCACGGAATACAGAGAGCTTCTCTCTGTATTCCGTGGTCCTACCCTACTAATAGGTATACATAACAATGAAATATTGTTACAAAACGTCATACCGATTATAAGTATTATTTGTATATGCAAGTACAAGAGTGACTTGTACTTACATCCATTTAATTAAGTAGATTTTCGCACGAGTCGCCGGACGCCATATTCTCACGAGTCGTCAGCGCCGGCCACGGACTATTAAGTAGCGGTAAGAATCTGCATTAATAGCGATAGCCATCTCTTTCCAATGCCTGGGACAGCGTGGAAGAACAGCCATGCTCACGAAAGCGTACGTAATCATCTTTGAAACACCGACACGCATATTCATGGAAATTATTGTCTCGACTATAAGGTTTTTCTTACTTAGAACTGTAAGGCAATGATAATTATATGTAGGTATTTTTCTTTAACATTAATTTATTGAAGACTGATATGTCTAATATTTTAAATCAACAAGTAAATAATTTATCTAAGTTAAATGTTAAATAGAGTGAAACGAAATCTCTTCTTACTGTTTGTTCTTCACTGTGTTTTTTAACGCGTTATGAATCTTTATTGCACTTTATTTTATCTACATACCTAAGTATATAGATTTATCTAACATAAAAGTCAATTTCTGTTCGTTAGTCTCGCTAAAATTCGATATAACGGGTGGACTGATTTCGCTAATTTTGGTTTCGAATTATTTGTGGAAGTCCAGGGAAGTTTTAAAAGGTGATTATGAAAAAAATGCTAGGAATATATTAAAAACAATAATTTCGCTTTCCCTTAGAAACTATTCCTTTGGTTTTGAATTTCAAACATTTAATGTTCGTCCAGTGGTTTAGAAATGATTCTGATTTGATGGTCAGCTAGTGTAATATAAAATAATGTGCATTTATGATTATTTTAAAAATTTGCATAATTATTATCTTTTGTTAATACTTAACTCTATTTTTATATTAATCGTATTCCACAAATATATACTTAATTTCAAACACATAAAATTATTATAATTAATTATTATTATTTTACCTTCCAGCTTTTGCCCACGTCGCAACGTCGGAGCCGGATAACGAAAACATACAGTTATCCCAAGGGAACCTATTACCGGATAAAAACTACCCTGTCTTTCCCAGAGCCTCAAACTATATCCGTACCAAATTTCATATACTTAAATCGGTTCAATGGATTAAGCGTGACAACGTAACAGACTAACAGAGATAGTTTCGCATTTACAATATTAGCTTAGGCGTTAGGCTTAAGCATTACAAAAAAGCTCCATCAGATGTTTTACTGTCGAACGGAAATAGTATTTGCTTTAAAAAAACATTTAAAATGTCTTTGATCGTTGGGCCTAAAAATAAACATTTCATTCGGTAAACGCTTAAAACTGTGAATCAAAAATAGAACACGTTTTTCCAGAAATACCCAAATATCTTTAAAATATTCACAAACTTTTATTTTATCTTTTAAATAAATCCTTTAATAGTACCTACCTACTTAATTTATTTTTACGTTTGACAACAATCCCACTTGATGATAAATTTTCTATGAAGTCTATCTAACCTGTAAGGGAAATTAGAGAATTTAGGGAATCCTAATGCTAGACATTATTTTGGTATACCCGTGTTTTAGATTTGAAAGGTCAAGTAGTCGACCGCAAGAAATAGTCACCTCACAGCGTTTTATTGATGGAATTCCTGCATAGATATTACGAGTAAGAGGAATTAAAGGTACGTGGTTCGATTGCATAAATTACTGTTTGAGAACTACTGGTTGTTGGTTGTAGTTTTACTGATCTACTTTGTGGTTGTAGTGATAAAAGATTTAGGCAAACTTTACAAGCAGCACGGTCACGTTTTCTGCTTTAAGATAGTGTACGTGTTTCAAGTAGTTAGCACTTAGCAGTGTTATAATAAGTATGTAAATCTAATAAAATTAATTAAGAGCTCGATTGCCTGGATTTTCAACGCTAGTACGTTTCGAAGATACTATGGTTAGAGTACGATTTTTCAATTATTTTTTTACTCACCAGCCTCCGTGAAAAAAATAAAGAGCTTTTCAAAGTTAATTTACATTTAAAATGGAAAAAAGATAATCGTTTATACAACTAAAAACACGCTTTTATAACGCTGTAAAGTTTTAATACAAAGCAATTTTAGTCCCTGTGTGCTGTTAACCATTGAGGAGTTCCCTTTGTCTGGAGCCAGTCTTGAGCGTAATTCGATCATGCTTGTCATAAAACTGCATTGTCATCTGAACTTAAGGCGTATTCCAAATTTCAGTTCAATTGGAAACTGAGGAGTGGGTCAAATTCAGTTTGCAAGATCTGACCCACTCTTACTAACTAATGTAGTTCCCTAAGATCACTTAGTGAAACCGACAAAGAGATATTCATATTGGAACGAAGTTCCTTACGGCAGGCTTGGAGGGGATAGGTTTTGCTGCGGCGACCGAACTGAAAAATATGTGATAGTAAAACCGTGAGAAAAAATGCGTGGAATAAAAGCGTTAAATGAGACGTGCGCAGGCGCGACAGTAGCCGAAGGAACTACGTTCCTACCTGGTGTCCCACGACACCAAATCTTTTTTTTTCATATTATTTCTCAGCAATATGCCTACTTACCTAAGCAAGTAAGCATAACATTAACTTTCATAAGCATAACACCAGAACACCACACACACACAATTGTTTTGTTCCGGTCTCTGGAGGAAATTCTAGCATTTATGATTTTTCCGGGTTATGTGAGATTCGGATACATTCCCTGTAGGAATCGATAAACCAATTTCACAAACAAAAAATGCGTAGCCGTTTTTGCGCAATCCTAACGTAGCGTTGACTTTATTATAGAAAATCTGTCATAATAATTACGATCCAATCACACAGCACTCAATAAAGTAATTAGTTATAATTTCTTGAACTTCACATTTCTACCTATATACGAGAAAAACGTAATGAAATATAGGCATCTACAAATCCTACAATCTTGTTTACAAACTTATGCGTAAATTTACAACTGTGCACTTATTAACTACTAAGTAATACCAGTTATTCTGGACTAAAGATATCGCTAAACATAATTATGACACAAGCTGCGTTTTTGTATGGAAAGCGGTACGACAAGTGGTAATTTCCGTTAAGTTTTTCATCCTCAGTGAAAGTGAAAACTGTTAAAATATGGCAAGAAAAGTAACGTCAACTTAGCGTGTGTAATTTCTCACGTTGTTTGTTTAACAAAGATCGTTTAGGTACTTGAACAGACTTTTATTTAAATACCTATTATACCCACACAACACAATTACGAATTACAGATATTTTAATTATCTATTCAAACACAAGTTTCCAAAGTGAAGCGACTAATACGCTATGACTTAGATACAACAATTAGCTCAGTTTGTAACTTTGTACATTACAATTTGTTTAAATGTAGGTATGTCACAAATTCTATGTCGCAAAATTGTAATTGGTGATAAATTATAGCTGTATGTAGTTATTCTTTACTTTTGTCAACAATAATTGTATCTTTATAACGTTTATAACAAGGGTAAAATGTATTTTTATTAGAAAAAATGTTTTGTGTTATAGGGTGCACAAAGCTAATACATATTTGTATATTTTAATAATGCATTACAAACACACTCGTACCTAGATAATGAATCGACAAAATATTTTACGCAAAAGGATTACGGTGTGCAACATGCACATATGACAGACACACAGACACTATGTCAGGGAATCCACTATAAAAAAACTATAATGTTACAGTAAATTATAGTGATCAAAATTTTATTTTACTTGGCAACATTCCAATGATCTAATGACAATTTATTGACAGCGGCTATCAAATCAACGTCACACCATGAATCGTCTATCAATGTCACTGTCAGTCATGTATGAAGTGTCACAAAAAAGAATAGGTGTCTGCCTATTTCACATTGTTTTCAATTAGATTTTTCGTAAATATGAAAAACAATGAAATAAAAATATAATAAGCAACTGGTATTAAAGTGTATACAACTAAATTTATCTAAACTTTAAAATATAAATAATAGGATAGATTTTATAACGTATTTATTTATCTGCGTATAGTTTATCATTAACAAACCTAAACAGTGCAGTGATAATTTGTTTGTTAGGGAAAAGTTTTAATTTGTTTGTTAATCAGCAGTAAAGGCATATAATCTCTAGCGCTATCAACTTTAGTTAACCAGCAAAATGTCGGCGTTACTAACTGCAGACTGGTTTTTATTGGAATCCTATTACAGGTTTGTTTACTTTCTGTATACATTTATTGTATTTCATTTCTTGTCGTACAATTATGAAGAAGGCTAAACCATATTTATGAATTGGCCAACAGACTGGCCGTTAATTAATCAGTACAATAATCATTAACCATCATTCGACCAGAAGTACAAATGGTGGTCTTATCACAAAAATATAAATTGACCAAGCAACATTTGTTTTGAAGTATAAGGTACCTAATTCTTCTAGTCTTCAAATTCACAGAAAAATACAAAAGAAATATTCATGAGATTTTTTTTTTCATTATACATTATTTAGTGACACAGAAACAATGCTTGTTTATTATAGAAAAATTGACCTATACACCATGCTCTGGTCAATGGACGAGGGCCTTGGCAATATGATGGTGAGTGGGGCAGCCTACGGAGGCCCCATAGCCATGGTGCGGGATAGGAAGCAGTTGGTGCACGTACTCACCACTGCCAAGCCCGTCATCACCATCTATAACTGTGTTGGAAACGTTATATCTAAGATTTTGGTATGTATATTTGATCATACTGTTGCTTATTACTAATATGAATTAAATCACACATTTCTATTATATAGATAGCCTAAAATACATGAATCTGCCAATTGATGTTTATTAGTTCTTTAAATGGTCTTTCTGGTATTTAAATATCAATACATTCATGAAGTCGCTGCTGTTGTTATGTCTTCAGAAGTGTGAGTATATATAATCATAAGACTAGAAAATTACTTTATAACAATACTAATACAAAAGAAAATAATATAAAATAATAATAAAATATTTCTAAAGAATATAACTTCATTTTTTTTCAGTGGAATAGTGGAGTTCTGCTACACATGGGCTGGTCTGATGGAGAACAGCTGCTTTGTATCCAAGAAAGTGGTGATGTTCTCATCTATGATATGTTTGGTGCATATCAGAAAACATTTAGCATGGGGCAGGAAGTCAGAGATACAAAGGTAGATATGATTGCAATTTTACATGGATTATGCTTATAACGTGGAAACGCAATATCAAATAAAGTGAAATATATATACAAAATTATGTATGCCTGGACACTTTTTATTCAATAAGTACTCAACTCTTGGTTGGTTAATAAAATTCCTTCTTGAGGATTTTTCTTGCCTATTGTTTTACATTACATTGAATATGATATGTGAAAATAATGAAGTTAAGGATGATACAATATTTTAATTGACTATAATGGCAAAAGATATTGAATTATAGTTTCTATATTGAGTATGGAATTTAAAAACATATTATGGTAATAAAGAAAATTAATTATCCTTTCTACAGGTGTGCAAGGCCCAGTTATTCTCTAACCCCCATGGCATAGGGCTGGCAGTGATCACAACCACCAACAGGATGTTTCTAGTCAGTAATGTGTCAGAACCAAAAATAAGAAATGTTCCTGATTTACCCAGTGAGTCACTTTTATGTTTACCTCACTTCTGTCTACCTATTTAACTATGTTATTGTCACCGAAGTGGAAAGGAAAGGAATAAGGTCGGTTTCAATTATTCACGCCACAGTTTAACAGTCGCGCGCGACACTGTACTGCAAAACGACACTTCACACTTCACTTTGCACTCGTAACACTGTCTTGCAAAACGACGCTGTTCACTTTACTGTTCTTCCTTTATTCTTTCTCTTCTCTCTTCTTCTTATTCTTGCTCTTTCGAAATCGTTTCCGAAACTGAACTCCCCATGCCGTTTCAGATCGCCTTATATACCCCTAATTACGAACCCCAAACAATCCAAATATAATCGTTTATTTTTAATTTCTTGTCTCGTTACGCGTAAAATACGCGTAAAAATTTGTCAACAGATGAATCTACGCGACATTATCTCTGTACCTTAAGTCACTTAATTTTTAAATTGAAACGACATTTGCGACTGGCAGTATTTTTTATTTCAAAGGAAACATGGAAACAATGTATTTTCAGGAGCCAACGAGCCAATAAGTTCATGGTGTGTGATAAGCCAAGGGTTGAGGTCCTCGGCCACCATTGGGTTCATAGTGTGCCGGGACAAGGAAGTGTACAAGTGTCAGCTCGGTGAATCAAGAGCTGTGCTAATGGTAATATTTTAAACATGAAACAATTCGTTCAAAAATTTTAAAAACCGCACGTTTGCTGCTAACACGCTGTTCGCTTGTATTGGCTGTTAATATAAAATAATGGCTTTTACTTAAACATAAGTCATTTATATAAATTTATTTTATTAATTTATTTTCTTATAATAAAATGGCAATCAATTGGGATAAAAGTTTACTTGTTTACTTTATAATTACTCCGTAACTACTTAAAAACTAAGTAAGTATATTGTGGAGTGATCCAATAAATAATGAAACATTAAATATATTTAATATAAAGCATACCTAATAATAATATCAGGTTCTCAATTTGCGAAGCAGAATACTATTGAGTATAAGAAAATGACGTTACAGAAACCAGAAATAAGGAACGCATACACACAGATCCTGACGGTAGTGCCGTCCCAGAACGGCAAACATGTCGCCCTGTTCACGGACTCCGGCTTCCTCTGGATCGGTTCCTCTGACTTCAAGAGCAAGTACTGCGAGATTGACACTGGGTACATCAAGCAACCAAAGGAATTAGTGTGGTTAGTGTGAGGACCAATTAGGTGGTCATAAATTAAATTAATTAAACCTTCGATTTTATAATCTTTCGATGTGATGAGCGATCGATGTGATAAGCTTTTGATGTAATGAAAAATCGATTTAATAAGCTATCGATGTTATGAACTTGGATGTAAGGTTAATCGATGTGGCGTATGGAATCCTTTAAAATAATAATAATAATAGCACACACATACAAAAAGTATAACACTCTGTATTACTTAACTGAAACTAACTTAACTTAAACTAAATTACTTAAATTTTAAATATCTCATTATTTTCGATAAGAATCCGACAAAACATACCATCCACCTGATGGTAACTTGTCACCGTCGCCTATCTTGGGCATCAGTCATTAACACCAAAGCCATCACCCACACGCTGCACGCCAATAAAAACGAAAGTACCGGCTCTCAAGCCGAAAAACACATTTTCCAGGTGCGGATCTCAAGCCATAGTGAGCCATTGGGACGACATGATGTGCATATACGGGTTCAATGGCAACTGCACAACGTTCCCATACGACGGGCCCTTCCACATCATCCCGGAGATGGATTGCGTGCGCGTCATATCCGAGATGACGCATGAGCTCGTCCAGAAAGTGCCCGTCGTGGTCGAGAAGATATTCAGGATCAATAGCACAGCACCCGCGTCGTATTTGTTGGAGGCTTCCAAGCAGTTCCAGGTTGGTGTAAATGTATTAGGGATGTATGGGCTGACTTCATCTTGAGTCCAAGATAACCTCGCTAAATTCTGCTAAATAACAGACGAGGTTATGGGGTCAAGTCCCATCTGGTGCAGGTCACCAAACACTGTACCACGTAGTTTTTCTTTCCATCCATTACCATCACATGGTCCATTTAAGTACTTGTTTGTATCCTAGTTACAAGAAAATCGAGGGAGGTTGTGTCGGGATTATACGGCCGTTAGTTTACCGTGAAACGTAAGTAATATGAACATCCATTCTGTACAATAACTGTTGCGCTTTGTGTTCCTCAAGTTGTGTAGTGAAGGCTTTGTAAGTGTTCCTCTTGTATTTCACATACATTCACATAACACTGAACAAATGTAAGTAGGTGTTCTATCCTTTTCTTATAAACGACATTATAATTATGTTAGATATCTGTGCATTGACATTGTGACTTGACATTGAAATGACATAATTATGTCAATGTCAAAGTTCATTTCATTTGCGCGTCATTTCCGTTTCATCGAATTCCAAATCACAACGATACTATGGATAGAAGCTTTCACTTCAAAACTGTTTGTTCCAGAAACGCAGTCACAGGGCGGACGAATACATTCGTCTAGTGAAACCGGACCTGCCGAGCGCGGTGCAGGACTGCATCAACGCGGCGGCGTTCGAGTTCGACACGGGCGTACAAAAGATGCTGGTCCGCGCGGCGCAGTTCGGCAAGGGGTTCGTCACGGACCCGCCGCTCACCGACCACTACGTGGCGACGTGCCGCTGGCTGCGCGTGCTCAACGCGGTGCGGGACCAGCGCGTGGCGATACCGCTCACTATACTCCAGTATCCTTTGTAGTGTTGGTAGCGGGGCTTTGTGACGATGCCAAATTAACACAATAAAGTATCGTTAAGTAACGTTATTTTCATAGTGTTAGAATTTTAACGGTAAACACAGGTAACGTTAACAATTAACTGTAAAAGTATCGTTACCATGCATAACGTTACAACGAGTACGAGCACGAATAACCGCACAATTCAAAAAACGCAAATTTTACAGGGGTTTTTACTGACCATGAAATAGACAATTTTGCATTTGGCTGTGTTGTAAACCAGTTTTTTCAAAAATGTTGGTTTGTGCGGGTATTCATGCATAACAGTGATTTATGTGAAAGATAAATACTTGTCATTCAATTATCTCAGTCGGTATTGAGTGTCAGTGATGTGTTAATTGTGTTTTGTGTTGTCCATCTGTAACACTAATGGTCCTGATTCTGATGATAATTATTATAATAAAGATTTATAGTTTACTAAGAAGCTGGTACTAATGATAGAATTGAATCATCACTTGCTTTGGTATAGGAATACATCGTGAGAGTGAGCAAATCAGGGACACTTAAGAGTTCTCCAAAATGGGCGCTCTCGGTAGTGTAACGGAATGACCCATTAATTTACATATGTAGTAGCCGTTAATTTTAAGGAGAATCCTGTCGATATTATTCTCTAAATTGCAATATATCAATAGTTACAGCGTACAAAAATGAGTTTGCATAACTCCACATTTTCCTAACACGTGAAATGATGCAACACATTTTATTCCTTAGCGCCATGTACTCAGAGTTCAAAATTTAGGCGAAAGGATATTGTTAGACCGGCTCATTTGGCGTCGCCTGCATTGTCTGGCGGGACACATCGCGTCCTATTTGCAACTGAAAGATGGACAAACCCGTGTGCTTTCACATTGGGCATGTTATAAGGTAATTAGTATTTTTTGCTACAATTACTTTAAGCAATATTTCCTGTTTTATTGCATGACTGTTTACGTTCGTAAATATTTGTGACAGTAAAATTGTGTGCATGAAGTGACATTACAAATTTCTGCACATCTTACAAATGCATTGACACCATTTAAGCCCTCATCCGTTGTTTTTATTCATCATTTATTTATGTATATTCTCGAAGACGGTCTGCTCGCTGGCCAGTAACATTTTGTTAGCCATCGGCCAGTCACATTTGGAAGACTTTTCCTCGTCTCACCTCAACTCCCCTCACCTATACTCCCCCCAACTCCACTCCCCTCACCTTTCCTCTCCTCGCCTTACCCCATCTTGTCTCACCTCACCTCCCCTCAACTCGACCTATCACTCCCTGCACCTGTGCTGTTTTCGGCTTAACTATAAAACGCCCTCGCTACAGTGTACGTGTGTACGTCGCAGGTGAGCCAGCCGCATCTGGACAACGAGAGCGCGGCGCGCGAGATCGGCGAGAAGCTGCGCAACGTGCCCGGCATCTCTTACGCGACCATCGCGATGAAGGCCGCCGAGAAGGGCCGGAAGGCGCTCGCTATTAAGGTAGGAATACTGCTTTTTGAATTGAAAGGTTCTGTAGTATCGTTGTGATTTGGAAGTCGATGAAACGGAAATGGCGCGCAAATGAAATGAAACGGAAATGAAAAAGTCACAAAATTTTAACGTGGGAGAAATTGAGATAGGAAGCATCGGCAAAATTGCGGCTGACTTAAGCAAAGTAAAACATCAATATTTGGACTGACAGTATTCGTTTTTTTTGAAGTGAAAGCTTCTATAGTATCATTGTGATTTGGAATTCGATGAAACGGAAATGACGCGCAAATTAAACGAAACGGAACCGAAAAAGACACAGACACATTTCTGTTGTCCATAAGTTATGAATAAAGAGATTTTTTTCATTTTCATTTTAACGTGGGAAAAAATGAGATTAGAACATTAGCAAGAGTTAGATAATTATTAAGTTCGCTGTATCGCTAAAACAATAGTTATCACATCTAACCAAACTATTTTTTGAAGTTTCACTTCTAGCACGTGTGAATTGCACACATTTTGATTTTTAAGATTTCACTTCTACCACGTGTGAATTGCACACATTTTTTTTTCTGAACTAGTCTGATCCGAGTAACGTGTTTTGTAAAAAAAAAGTACGTACTATAGAGAGAAACCTCGTCCCCCCAGATCCTGGAGTACGAGACGCGCAGCAAGCTACAGGTGCCGCTGCTGCTCGCGCTGGGGGAGGGCCCCGCCGCGCTGGTGAAGGCCACGGCCAGCGGCGACACGGACCTCGTGTACATCGTGCTGCTGCAGCTCAAGGAGAAGATGGGGAAACAGGAGTTTGAGGTGGGGTTTGGACTAGACTGCAGCCCAGGTCTGTCAGCTGATTTGGTATAAGAAACGTGTCGAACTATTCAGACATGGCGCAATTGAAGATTTTATAAATTAGCAGACTTTGGTCCCCCTGTTGGGATGTTTTGCACGTATTTAATCATTAACACATTTAACCTATCGATTAAACAACCGTGAAAAGTTAAAAAAAATGTAAAGCAACGCGGTACTGTGCTATCTGATGGTAAGCAGCGATGTAGTCGAGGGTGGTAAAGCGCATTAACTTAGAAGCCTATTCACTCCTACACACCACACCTACGTCGGTGTCCCAGTCGATTATAATGTGAGTATCTTCAAGTCAAGAGTAAATAGGCTTCTAAGTTAACGCGCTTCACCAACTAAACGCTGCGTCGCCTTACCATCAGGTGGGACCGTAGCCAAGCGGCAACTTATATTCAGTAAAAAAAAATAACGACATTAACTATTTCAGTACTGGAAGATTCGTGACTGTCTGAATACATTTTAAGACTATATCACGTCTTACCTCACGTACTATAATTGTCGGATTCGCCCGACTAGTTATAATACGTGAGGTAAGCCGTGATATACTCGTAAAACGAAATACATGTAACGTAACAGCTGACGATCCGCGGGTACCCGCTCGCGCACGCGCTGTACATAAAGCACTGCGCGAGCCACAACCGCGAGGCGCTGCGCAAAGTGTTCGTGGAGGAGGACGCGTTTGGCGCGCAGGCGGCCACGCACGTGCGCGACGCGCTCGACCACACCAACCCGGGCAGCGTCGAGGCCTCGCTCATATCCGCGCGCGAGTGCTACAAGAAGGGCAGGAACGATCTCGGTGAGTCGCCACTGGACTGATCTTGGTTTGTTGGATGTCGGACCCGATAATTCGTCGTTTTTTCGTCATAAATCAAAGGAGTTTGTGTTTTTTTTATTTTATGATACTTAAGCCAAATGTAATTGCCGACGCAACATGCTTTAGAACACACTAACGCGCTCGCAAGCGTCATGGTCGATGCGTTGTTTCGCAAATAAAGCTAAACGTTTGTATACGTTTGTAGTTTGTGGCAAGTGGCATTAAGGTTTCGTATTCAAAATATGCCAACGAGAATCTCATTACTAAGACTCCGCTGTCCGTCTGACTGGCATAGGGTCTGTATCTCTTATTCCGCAGGTACATGAAATTTACAGTGTTTCATGACTTAAATATGGCCGATACAACCTCAACTGTAAAAATTATAAAGTTTTTGTTCGGGTTCTTACATTACTTACACTTAGCCGGTTCTTTAATTTCCTGTAACATCTATATTATTTGATGCCAATGGGTGAGGAAATACTGAAGTAAAGACGGATGGATTCTCACGAACCCGATGAAGGATGGATGGATATCCTTTGTTCCAGGTGCATCGATATGCGAGAACGCGCGCAAGCTTTGCAAGCAGCAGTCCAGCTTGCAGGAGACGTACGGGGAAAGCTTCGTGGGGCTTTCGCTACACGATACGGTCAAGAAATTGCTGGACCAGGGGGAGATAAAGCTCGCTGACAAACTGCGCTCGGAATACAAGATGCCGGATAGAAGGTCGCTTGAAATTTGCGTGTAACCTTAAATGAAAATTCGAAGTAATATATTTAATGCGGAATTTAGTTATATTGTTACGGTTGCACATTTTAATCTCTAAATAACCCGCAAACTTAGTAAGTAAGTAACTAACAAGCTAACATAAGAGAAGCTGGGGCTAACAGCTAATCTATACCAATATTATAAAAAGAAAATATTTGTATTTTTGTTTGTATTGAATAGGCTCAAAATCAATAGATTTTCTTAGATAGATAGAATAATCGTGTTAGCGTTTATTTATTTAAAATTCCAATGTGGTTTCCTGAAGCTTTCGCTGGACAAGTTATTAGTAATTTATTTAAATATTAAAGTTATTGAACTCGTATCACCATCGTCGCACCCCACAACTGTCCCACTGCTGGGCACGGGTCTCCTCTCACGTACCCCGCATGCAATTTATGGGTCGAAGCCATACTGCAGGATTGTCATCAAAACCATCGGTCCACAGATACTGGTGGGTCCGAATCCTGAGCCTCGCGGCGAGGGGCGAGTGGGGGGAGCTGGACAAGTTCTCCAAGTGGAAGAAGTCGCCGGCGGGCTACGAGCCGTTCGTGGACGCGTGCCTCATGTACGGACACCGCGACGAGGCGTTGCGGTACCTGCCGCGGTGCGGGGACGAGCTCAAGGTCAAATACTACGTTAAAGCCGGGTGAGTGGTACTGTCAACTTATTCTATTAATATTATAAATGCGAAAGTTTGTATGGATGTATGAATGTTTGTTACTCTTTCACGCCAAAACTACCGAATGGATTTTGATGAAACTTTACAATAATATAGCTTACACATCAGAATAACACATAGGCTATAATTTATAAAGATATATTGTGAATTATCCAAAATATGTAACTAAATTATATTATTGTTGCATTCGGTCAGTTATTACGAGGAGGCAGCGCAAGTGGCGTTTGAACAGAAGGACATGGGAGCGCTGTGCTTCGTTCAGAACAAATGTCCGGCGAGGGAGTCCGCCCAACACGAGAAGATAAGGTCCTTACTCGAACAACTTGCCAATAAGAAATAAACCTTAGTCGGAGTGAATTAAGGTCCGATTTGAGAGCAATGAAAAAATTAAGTTTTATATTTTGTGAGTCAGAAATTAAATTACGGTGTGCTAAAGCAATAATTGTATTTTATCTTTAGAGGGGACAGAGCTTGTTTTCTGTTGGCTACGATTTTTAAATATTTTCCATGTAATGTTTTATGTCAATAATTATGTATTAAACATATATAAATAATTATTTCTAAACTTATATTTAGCCATTTAACTTTATTTTGAACAAAAGGCAAACTGCACTTTATAGTCGCTCTTGAAATGTACCTTTGCGCTTAACTTTTTTTATGTATAAATCTTGTATATGTGTATGATATACCTAATGCAAAAATGTTAAACAAAATATATGTAATAAAGTAAATTATTATTAAAGTTTATAATAATCCCCATAAATTATAATGATGTGATTAAAGTAACTGTATTAAGACATTTTTGATGTGTCTGTATGTTTTGCGCTACTGATCTGAGAAACTTAAGTGACTGAATTTAGGTAATGTAAGATATATATGGTTATAAAAGTAAGATAAGACTAATATATAAATAAAGTTTTAAGTTGCTTCGCAACAAATCCAGTCGCATAATGTTGTTTTAATGTAAAATATTCCGAGACCAACTTAACAGACTGACGGATAACACACAGTTGGACCAGTAAAAATTTGGTCGAGGGATTTCTCTAAAAGCGTAAAATAGTGGTAAAAATTTTACGAGTATAAAAGGAGGCTGTGGGCACCCGAGAAAGAAATAAAACTAAAAGAGGTTGCAATTTGGCTTTATTATAGACACTGAAATAGTTATCATTAGAACGTTAAATGGCATCAAAACGAACTGAAGGAATATCTGGCGACAAATTTACACAAATTTCACAAACATTTTTTTTGTATTTTCCAATTTTTAACACAATAACATTATATTTTAGACTAGAAAGCTGTCTTTTAAAATATTTAATGAATAACGTGTTATTATCCTTAAAAATAAATAAATACTCCAATCAACGTATAACTAGGAATACTTTATAGACATCAATATTAAAGTATTGGCAATAATGACTAGGCGATGCCGACCAACAGATCTATCTCGGAACAGTTTTGATGCGCATGTTAAAATTACTTTTTTGCCGGTTGACACAAAAAGGTTTGCACACTTCCCCTATATATTTCACAACCTTGTATGGATGAAATGTTAGACAAACCGAACGATACATTCGACGCTACATTAATGATCTGCTATGTAATGTACAATGTTTCGTCGACAAAAGGTTAGTTTACAAAAATCAGCCAAATCGTAACAGCTTAAGGTAACATGAAAAAATTGGTCATTAACATTTTAATTGACAATAAACAGCTGTCACATGAGCAGGTATATAATTATATTGCATTGAAATTTAAAATGTATTTAGATTCGTAAAAGTGGTATACATTTGTATTCTTTTATAACATTTTGGCAAGGAAATAAACTTAGATTATCCATCATGCGTGAGACATCAGTTATGAAAACATAAGTACTAGGGCGATACAAAGGATGTATGGAACAAGTGAAAATGAGATAATTTTCATGAGATGATTTTCAAAATTTACATTTCAGTTACACAAAACGATTAATTATTTTCAACGCTTACTTGGAAATAAAATTTTAAGAATTACACGAGGCTTTTTTTAACTGTCTCCATAAACATCTCAAGTCAAATATAATTGTCTATTAATTTCAAATTCAAAATCAAGTTCAAAATCAAATTCAAGTGGATATTTTTACAATACACTTTATCATTTTTGTATAAACGAGGGGAACAAACGGCGAATCACACTCCTCAGGACATCTTTAATTTCAATAGTCTTAATATAGCGAAATAATTACATGGAATAATCTTAAATGTTGTTTATTTTTATCAGACGCTGAATTCAAAAATACCGCACGGATTATTGGTAGAAAAATACAGTTAAAATTTTCATTTGCAGAAATAAAACCCTTTGCCATGGTTTTTGGAACGAAGTTCCTTACGGCAGGCTTGGAGGTTACTGTTATCAAACCAACTGATGTCAAACCAAAGTCTCACACAAAACCACTTTTAGAAAACCAAAGAGATGTTTAATAAATTATAAAATAAAGCATGTCAAATCAGATAAATAGTCTCTTATAGGTTTCAAAGAGTATAAAAGTAAAAAAGTATCAGTAAATATTTTGTCTATCTGTTTGGCGACGCCGAGGTGAAACAACATTAGTTTAAACATTCTTCTGACCATGCTCAGAGTTTTCAACATTGTGACTATAGAAAATTTCATAAAATTTGGGGAAAAGCATAATTTACATACAAACATCGATATATACCTTAAATGACATGTAAACAAGGAACTACAATCAAACAGCCTAATAAGAAGACAGCCAACACATCTGGAGAACAAACACGCACACACGAGAAATAAATATGATTAAAGCTTTACTAATTTCTCAACAAAGAATCAATAAACATGAACAAGAAAGCCTTTTCGTTTACACGTGAGCACGCCATCATGTCTTTCTAAACGTAATAATAAATTAAGAACACAGCAACTACACAGTATATTCAACAATCAGTCTTAAATGAAACAATGGGTATCAATCTTCATGTTCATTATAATATACACTTTATAGAATAGACTAAAAGGTGTAGTTTAACATTTATAATTACATTTATTATGCATAATATTTTTTTATGTGTTTTCACCATATAGTTACAATTTGTACATTAGACCTAGTCAAGTTATACTTATCAGCTTTGAACTTGAAAAATCAACATGTTTATAAAAAATGTGAAGTGGATTTCCATGCCGAATAATTTATTGCCGTCAGTTGTACTTGAAGACTATATTTTACTAAAAATAACAATGCTTCGCGGGGTTCCTTTTTTGCATCAATAACAATAGTCAACCAACTAATCAATATAATCACTACATAGTATAAAACAAAGTCGCTTTCTCTGTCCCTATGTATGCTTATATATTTAACCCTACGCAACGGATTTTGATGCGGTTTTTTTTAATAGATAGAATGATTGAAGAGGAAAGTTTATATGTATACATTATGTTCCTTGGAGAGTGTAGGGGAGCACCCAGAGAGGATTTTTGGAAATTCGTCCCCTAAGAGGATAAACTGAAAGTTTTTATTTCTTCAATGGATTCACTTGAAACTTTGTATACCTATAGGTTCCTCAAGTGATAAGAAAGGATTTTTGGAAATAAGCGGGCGAAGCTGCGGGAGAAATCTAATATAATAAAAAGCATGTTTGACGGTATTTCTAACTTTAAGGATATGTATGCGTTTATCGAGAGCGTGATTTACGCAAAAATTGGGTTTTTGGTAAGTTTATATATCTGTAAAGGAAACCGGTAACGCTTTTTTGTCTGTTGGGAGTTTACAACCGTGTGTATATTTGGATAAGGTTCAAAATTATGGACCAAATCTGAAAAGTATAACTCAACCTATGCCCAGCGCACATACAATAGTATATTAACATAATATGAGAATCTAGTTTGCTAATATTTTAACAGCCCCGTCTAAGCTCTATACCAAATACCTTCCTTCGATTACATACCGCGATGGAAGTATTGAGATTGCAGTATGAACTGCACATTTGGTGAATCTAATGTTAATATGAAATTTATACACAATTTGACAACATACGGACAATAAATTTGTCGTTTCATCTCTATAACGCTTTATTATTTTTTGTTTTGAAATATTCATCAAAATTATTTTTATATGTTACACGTGCAATGACTTAATGTTATTGCTACAGGATCAACTGTAAAAGCGTGGACACGTCAAATATATTAAGTATATATTTAAAGTTATGTAAGTCGAAACACCAAGTCATTGAGAATAATATTATGACAAAATATACATCCAGATAATCAGCGAATTTAATTCTAAAAGTTATGCTACATCTATAACTACGAATTACTTTATTTGGAGTAAGGATATTATACATTCCCCCGCACGACATTTTAATATAATTGAAGCTTTGCTCTCATGATTGGAACGCACAACGCTGCGATACGCTTTATAGTGTCGTGCAATTACGTAATTGTATGAAAACCGTTCAAAATATCTGGCCCAATATTCTGTAATCTCACCCGTGAATTTACCAGTGAGATGTCACAATTATCACGCTGTTTCGTCAAAACATAACATACTTAATCGCTACGCACAGCACGACGTTGGTGGAATTACTTTTAACGGCTTAGTGTCGACGCTCGACAAGCATATAATCAATTATCTACATTGACAACTACGAGAAGTTACCTGCCCACTTCTTTCGCAGACGGTAACATCATGACACAGTTTTGGAAGCGCAAACCGCAGTGTTTTGCTTTCCAATCAACAGACCAAAGCTGTACTTTACAAATTGTTACACGAAGAGTAGTTACAAGATAGTTAGTTATCTGTAGTATTTTATTATAACGTAAAATAAAATATTCGTTCCAAAAACTTAGGATGAGTGAATAAATATAACTAATTTAGTTTATCAAAATCAATGAGGACGGACAATTAAGTCCCAGGAGTTGATTACATCAACACAACGATTGGTCAAATATTACCCGGGACCCAGAAAAATGGTTCCCGGTAGTAAGTGGTACGATAACACGCGAAAATGTTAATATTTCTTCCAATAGTAACTAATTACAATACCGATTAATTTAATTTTTTTGAGATGTATTTCTTTGGCATTCAAACAATGGCGTAGATTTAATCCAAATATCACACACACGCATACCCGTGAAGCACCGTATACTAACTAACTGACACGCCCCACGCCTCGCATTGAGTTTGCCGACAATTCCCTTGTTTTTCTTTAGCACCTCATTCTCACCGTCCTTACCCGCCATTTTGGGATTCGAGTCCCACTTTTTGTTACACCTAACAGGATTTATAAAGGATACAATTTCCTTATACCAGTCGACCGCATTTATAATTTTTTTTCTCAACGAATAAATTTACGGTTTAATTTCCACTTAACCAATTAAAGCCACCCCCGGTTCTTCGTAGTGTACCACCCGATTCTTCGACACCAATGCAAACAGATGATGTATTGGTTAAAATTAGAACCATGTACCCTGAATTACTTCCGACTTTTTTTTATTTAATTAAGGATTCGTTTTATGTTTAATAAAAAAGAAAAGGTCTTCGCGAAATGCTAAACTGATAACATCCAAAACTTTTCGTAGTTTTTTTTTCAAAATACGCGCATACTTTTTTTTATCAATTAGAAATATAGATTGGTTAAACATAAAATAGATCGTGAATTGTGGACCACGGGGAAGAAACGGCTTATTCTAAACACTTAGACATTTACGCATAAACAAACTCGACAATAACGATTTCATTTTGAAGCAATTTGGAATAAAACAAAATCATATAATATATTTAAAAGTAAAGTTAAAAACGTGCAGTTTAAAAATGAGTACGTAAGTACATTAGGACACAAATGCACAGACCTCTAAAACTCGTTGGAAAATTTCTTTCTTTGTTTTGACATTTATCATGTTGCATTATCGAGAGAACTGAACTGAGGAAAATTACTGTAATGCGGCCGTAATTAAACAAAATACAAAAGTTTTTATTTATTTAGTTACATAACGATTCCGCGCGGTGGCGCTGTATCGAAAGATTAGAAAAACTGATAATTTTATTAAAAACAGTACTGTCCAGGGAATTTATATCCTAGAGGTCGGTGCATCTAGTCAATGAACGACCGTAGCTCTACAAATTTAATATCAAAAGATGCGGTCAACCTCGCGTGCTGCGTGGCTTTCTAAATAAGGTTCTTACTAAATACAATAAGTGTCAGCCTTACTTACTACATATTATAATAAGTATACGCTTACAAGCATTTTTTTTCATTTTTTTCTACAATATATTATCACATTTACGAGTATATATTTTAACCTAGATGATACTAACAGCAAATGCTATTTTTTGTTGTTTTTCATTTCTTAATTACAAAACTCCTAACGTTTTAGTGTTCAAAACACAATTTAAATGAAAGCAAACCGCGTGTTTTAAACCTAACGTTAAGTACACAGATATGAGATGGCACTTAATATATTATTACAAATATACTCGAACCGTTTATCAGTGACATAACCCTATTACCCTGCCGAAGTAGCTAATAAATTTCTTCATATTACCGTTTTGAAAATTGATATCAATGGAGAGTTTCAAGAACAAAATAAAACAACACGTGGCAATAATTTAATAACAATTCAAATAAAACGCGACACGTACATGCAAAACGTATTGCAATAATTTCAAATAACAGTTTTAAATTATTCTCTCGCGTATACCACGATGAGCCTTAAATGACCATAACAAAAATAATATTTAACGTCCCTTTGGTAACAAACAAACATATTATTAAAATCACAGCAAACCATAAGGATAACAACTTAACATTAAAATTAATAAAAACAAATATAATCTCCCTCCGAGATATTAAATAAATAATGTCTTAAGACCCCTTAAATGAAGGTGCAGATGATTTGGGCGTGTGTTTCTATGAGGGTCACGTTTTAGTATCCTACGGATCCCTAAATGTCAATCATCGCAAGGTATATACGAAGCAGGAAATGATGAAAATGGTAATTTTATTAAATCTCTGAGATTATCAATACACGGAAGATGTTAAACCAGCCCCATAGGGTAATTTCTCTAAAGAAGATAACGTGATATAATCAAGTTCAATAACTGTTTTTGTTTTTATTTATATTGAAATTAATGTCATAAACATTTGAAATCCTATCTTGAACTGTCCTAAGACGCGAATGTCAAAACGTAGGAAAAGTGAGCGAAGATGGTTGGTCAAAGAAGTAAAGGGCGGTGACCGCTAAGGTTGACGGAACCCCGCTGCGTTGGGTTCTATTTCAGTCGGATTTAATTTAACCTAACCAAACGTATCTTATGTAGGTAAGTATGATGCACATGATTTGACATCTGCCGTGAATTTATATCTCCTATAAGGATTTGATGAAATCTCCATGTTCAATTCCTTGCGACATATACAACAAACCGACCGAATGACAAACATCTTACAATTTATTTCTGGAAACATTCTATCATTTTTTTAAATTAAATCAACAAAATGGTTATTGCTTACGTTAGCCGACTAATAATATAAAACATTGGACATATGCCGACGGGTGAGATCGTAAAAGAATTTTAATAATTATTTATTATTGTGGAACAAAAATGGTTGATGTATGAAACAATAATAAATAATGGAACCGCTTGCTATCAATCCACACGTCACCTTCACATAATGAGATGCAACTACAATAAATAACAATGAGATAGACAAAAATGATATTTTATAGGAACTGCACGTCAGCTCTCGACTTAGCTCTAATGACTATTGGTTTCCGTAGCTACCGTTTAGTTGTGTTCATACGGCGCGGAGTGGGTACTCACGGTTAGCTTGGGGGCACGTTCGCCTTTCGGACTGCAGCCCGGGGTCGAGGTAGGCGTGAGGAGGACCGAGTGACGTACCGACGTCTGGTTCGTGGATATTATGTTCAAATTGGTGAGGTTGTGCTTCGGAATGGTGAACGAGGGTAGGTCCTTCGTTTTGATGCTGTCGTATATCCGAACGAGTTTGTTCGCGTCGATGCCGTCGATGATGTTGACCGACCTACCGTGGCTGGCCGGGGAGGACGTGACGACGAGCCCCGGCATCTTGGGGGCGGCGGCCCTCCCGGCGTCGGGGGAGGGAGCCGTCGGAGTCGCCGGTGACGTCATGTGCTGCGATATAGAATGACTCTTCAGACCTTGCGCCGTCTTATAGCTTTTGCCGCATTGGCACTTGTACGCCTTTTTTATCCTGGAGATTAAATGTTTTAAATTAGAATAGAATCACTGTATGTAACAAAATTTCACGTTAAAATGGTAAATGGCACTATCCATATTACGAGTCCAAAAAACTTCCCCTGATTTGGTGCAAGGTGCAACCCGCTTAACAACAAAAGCATCTATGGCGCCCGAACACAAGTGTCGGAGGTCATAGGGCTTTGTACCAGTCAATTTAATACTGACGGTACTCGTGCATGGTGGTAGTTACTCGTTTGTGGTGGTGTAACTGGTTGGTTACCTTCCCAGGCCGCCTCTAAGATTCAACTGTGAAAGAGAAATTATTTTAACCATCACTTGGTTATGGTTGACGTTATGCGTTTGTTACCTTTAGCGTTTAATCAACGCAGTATCGACGGGCTAGTACTAAGCGTCTCTTTGTCTCTCTGTCACTCAAGGGCGGCGTGACCAGGACCACATAAGATCAAGTGATTCGTCTGCTCGTTTGTATTGGTGTGTTTTGTTTTGAAGATACATAAATACCTTCTGGTAACGTAATGAAAAAATTTCTCGTATACAACACCAGATATTAATTACAAAACGATTACGTAATCATACGCTTTACACATTCACACTTCTTTAAATTTTACAAATCAATTGAAACAAAGCAAAGACTCAATATTACCTCAAGCTACATTGAAAACGCAAATAAGGTTTATAGGTAGGTATAGTTATAGGTAACCCTAATAGTTTTTCTACAATATATACCTACCATGTACAGACATCAATCAATTATAACTTTTCTATATCTATTAATAATGAAATACATAAAAAAGTAATTAAACACCAATGTAAATGTGTTGTAACATAATAATTATGTACCTACCTACAGTTATCTAAAATTATACAGGCTACTCCTCATATTAAACAATGTAATGAGTGTCTAATGACTGTAAAATTACGTCTCTAAAATGCTTAATTTTCCTACACAACTCTTAAAATCTATTTATACCCTAAAAAATAGTCTATAATTATTATTAATCTTTGAAGCCCGTAATTAAATACCCATTTCCTCCAGAAGTACTCTTGGGCGGATAAGCGTTTCTTTGGACCAGACGGTACCTTCTGCCGGTATTGATATGGCGATGGCAATACAGGAAACTTTCTAGTAGAAACAAATAATGGTGTTACAAATGAATGTACTTAGGTGCCTGAATGTGCAAGTATCAAGCAATCAAGTCTGATTAGGACTAGCATGGAAAGGGGTTTTGGACTGTAGATATAATAACCCAAAACTAGCATTGTGGTTTTTATTTATCTTAATTAAGTCAATTAGTAGTAAGTTTGTACTATATTGTTCCGAGAAATAAAAATTGAGTGATTCTCTTCTATTAGTAACTTTAGTAAGTAACTATAGAATGGACAAAACATTTTAAACAAAGTTGTTATCAGATCTCAATGTTTTCTAGGAACAAGCAAAGTATCTTAATTTTTTGGATCTCCATCCGTTCATAAAATTGTGTGTGTGCAACATGACTTAAATATTGAATTGAATAGTTTGACAACATGAACTGATGATTGTGACTAAGCACAGATAGAATATGATAAAAAATATAATTTCAATTACTTCATTGTTTGGCATCACATGACTTGATAATTATAAACCATAAACGATAACTATAAACTTGAATGGAGTAAACATTTTTTTTTCATTAAATTGCATTCTACAAAATATTATTTTTCCTTTTTTTCTTATATCTTATATTATCCTAAACTATTATTACATGTATATTAATTATAACAAGTCAAAATGTAACATAGACATAATTTTGCAATGACATAGACCTAAGTAAACCACATTTATTGTTTCATGAACTATATAAGACTATTAAAATTGTAGTTTAAAATGCCCAATGTCCATACTACCTAGTGTAAAACATTTGCAGTCTGTACTTACTTGCCATCTTTCTTGTGACCATTCTTGGAGTGGTACTTGATGCCGTTGACATTTTTGTAGCGCTTCTTGCAACCAGGAACTGGACAAGCAAAAGGTTTCTCTTGTGCTGCCGGGCCGAGAGCACCAGAAGAGGCATTAGCATTCATCCTGAAATAGAGTGATGGAATATTTTACTTCAAAATAATATATGCTCTCTATCCCATAAGCAATTTTAATGTCTAGCAAAATTCGTATTCACTACTATAATCTTAATTTAATTTTAGTATTGATTTTTAAATTTAATGTACTACTTACTTCACCCCATATCGGAGTATAAAATCTGAGCTGTATTCCTCAACTGTGGTCCATGAGTCATTGCTATCCTCGGAGGGGCTCATAAGCTCATGCTCATCTTCATCATTCTCACTGCCTGAAATACAAACAGATATACATCATGCAAACAAAACTGATTTAAAAACAGATTTAATAAGAAGAATAATATATTTAATGGTTGATATTGTTTGTTGGAATAAAGGTCAGTTATATTGTTGAAGTTACCAGTGGGAGTACTGCTGCGTACTGAAGGGGTTTTGGGCGCAGACAGAAGACGCCGGCGGACGTCGGGCGCCGGCGGCGAGCTCTGCAGCTGCCGGCGCGCTGCCTCCGATAGGAAACGCTTTATGTAGCTCAAAGGCACTGACGTCGGCTGGGAAGCCTCCTTCTGCTCAATTACGGCGGGATCATAATCTGTAACCAGTACGCACTTCACACTTACACTGCCGGTGCCGTCTTAATGAGGATATGAACATGATATGAATCAGCTGTTTAACTTCAATGTTTACATACAATAAGTACCTACGCATTAACTAATAAACTGTGCCATTGATTACAAACAAATAAACTCTTTGAGCTTAAAATATACGGTAAACAAGTAGTATTAACTACTAACCCAAATAATCACAAAATATTCCCGCAATAATTTAATTTTAGTTAGACACAAAAATACACATCAGTGTAGACAACTTACAAACATTGATAAGAAGGGAGGGTCACCACATATTTCGCACACGACATATAGGCATCTATATGCTACAAAAACCACATAAAATTATTATTTACCTATATGAACATCTTCGATATGCCAAATTAAATCCACTAAACTTGGAAATATAATGCCACATCCATTAAATGTACAGATGTTTGTCATGAAGACGGCCATGTCGTAAGGTGGATAATACACTAGTCAAATACAGAACTAACAATTGTTCGACATTTATTTATATAATTCCTTTTTTAAGTACTTTTTTATACATGAAAATAACTTTCACCGTCAATTAAAACAAAAAATATTTAATATTATATACGTCGCTGTAATAAAGCTAAAAATAGAAGTTTAATAAAAAAAAAGTATTTCACAAATCTGTCATTCACGCAGGTCAATCCTTGGATAATCAATAGTTGGCTGCGCCGAACGGAACTGGCGCAGTATGCGCAAACCGACCAATGATAGGGCTAGATTTTCATTCTGTTTCACTTCACCACTCAGAAATTGAACATTCCAAAGGCCGGTCTCCTCCTTCTCGGTGTTCTTTGGTAAGTGTAGTAAAAATTGTGAAGAAACTAATCGTGCAAAAGTGCTAAAATCTCAAGATTCAAGCGAATAAAAAGTGTTTTATTCATTAAAAAGAAACGCGCCGTGGGTGTTAGTGCAAATATTTTATTGTGTTTAATGTAAGTTGTCACATAGAGGGATCAGAAACCTCTGCGATAGATAGCCGATTCGGCCATTTTCCGTCGTCTTTCGTTTATCTCGTATCTAGTGAAATACGGCTGTTCTCTCTACAGCATACAGTGCATAGTGATAACCAGATCGGTAACCGTCTAAAACCTTAGTTTATGCTAAACTCGGGACTCTGTTACGTAGACTTACAAATTACGTAACCCTGCGGTCAAACTGTCAAGTATTCCTAAGTCTAAATCTTATATCTCAGACATTACAGCTGTTAGAGCTACACTTCAGTCAACATCCAGTAATCTAGTGCTCCGTTTCTTTCAGTCGTCGCTCGCCGCACCCAAATAACCATAAAAATGCTGTCTGCTGCTAGATTGATCGCCCCTGCAGCCAGGTCTGCCGTAAGTATTGGTTAAATTATTTAAATTTATCCGTTTTTCAGTAATTTGAACTTAAACCTTAAATATTATTTGCTTTATTAGACAAGTTAAATAATTTTCATTCAAGTTTTTCTAACTAGACTATGTATACAGGCGTACCTTCCTTCTTCAGTACCTTCCTTCTTCAGTACCTTCCATGTATAGGAAATTATCTCGTGATTTATTTGAATTAATATATTAGGTGTTTATAGTTACATAATCAGATGTGATTTATTGTAAAGGCACTAATCAGGATGATAACAGTAAGCAACTTTTGTCCTGTTATCAAAAATACATGTCTCTAAAAGGTTGATTTTTTATTGAATTTTTTTAAAGGCACATCTGTCAATGTCAAAATTTGAACTTGACCATGGGTATGGGTATTGGATATTCTTTAAACATTTATCAATTATTGTTGCAGATCTTCAGCAACACAGCCATGGTGAGGCCACTGGCAGCAGTGACCACACAGACCCAGATTGTCCCGGCGGCCCCCGCCCAACTCTCAGTAGTCCGCTCCTTCCAAACTACCTCGGTTACAAAGGATATTGACTCAGCTGCCAAATTCATTGGTGCAGGTGCAGCGACAGTAGGAGTAGCGGGTTCCGGTAAGCATCAATTTTTATGTCTCCAAGGTTTTTGTATGTTACCCATGCTTGTCACTAATGTCCTAACCCTACTTGAATGTCTTTTTAAAACTCAAAAGTTCATTTACCATTAAATAGTACAGTGCGTATAATCTACTGAAAGAAAAATTGTTCATGTGGAAATTTTGTGGAAGTTTTATGTAATCTGTCTTGTTGCATAATCTTCAACAATTTTCACCCAAGCACTTGTCTCAAACACTTGAACTATTGAATTTTTCACCTTTTCGTTTATTTGCATTTAAAAGTTTTGTGTTACCTGCAGGTATTGGAATTGGTGTGGTGTTTGGATGCTTAATTATAGGATATGCACGTAATCCTTCCCTCAAACAGCAAATATTCTCCTATGCTATCCTGGGATTTGCCTTATCCGAAGCTATGGGCCTGTTTTGTTTGATGATTGCATTCCTAATGCTGTTCGCCTTTTAGATAATTTTTGTTTCTAACAGTATATTTGTACAGTGTATATTATCTGTAATGTTTGTGATACCTGAATATTACCTTTTGGTTATTAACATTATTTATATGCATGTTATATACATTGCATGAAGACCATTG
Organism: Ochlodes sylvanus; assembly: GCA_905404295.2. NCBI lineage: Eukaryota > Metazoa > Arthropoda > Insecta > Lepidoptera > Hesperiidae > Ochlodes > Ochlodes sylvanus. The sequence continues at coordinate 3,365,866 of FR990133.1, read as the reverse complement.
ATAAGGTGAGCTGGATTTCATTGCATGTTTAACATAGTGTTAATGTTTTTATTTTTCATATCAAATATTGAATAAAGTGACATTTAACAAAGATGTTCTAATATAAAATTATATAATTTCAGGTGCTGGTATCGGAACAGTGTTCGGTTCCCTGATCATCGGCTACGCCAGGAACCCCTCTCTAAAGCAACAGCTCTTCTCATACGCCATTCTGGGTTTCGCCCTGTCTGAGGCCATGGGACTCTTCTGTCTTATGATGGCCTTCTTACTGCTGTTCGCTTTCTAAACTACTTACTTTTAAGAACACTACTACTGCCATCCTATGCGAGGTTTCAGTGTATACTATCAGGAGTGGACGGCCATGGAATCGAATGTTTGGAAACCTCACCCTTTATAGTGATGCAAGGACTGATGTGTTATGTGTTACACTTACCAGTGCATCAATATGAATGCAATTTATTTAATTATGTAGTATAATGAAAATCTGCAAAATAAAATGTTATTATGTAACATTAAATGAAAGCTACAGTTATTCCTATTCCTGATCAATGTAGGCTGTTAATTCTGAATCATGTGTTAATCTCTCAGTGTAATTGGAGTTGAAAGCCGTTGATGATATAATTTAAGCCAGTTTTTATCACATATTTGCGTGTGAGTATTATCATCGACTTTGCACTAGTTATGCTGTTTGGGAATGTCAGCATTATTGTACATTTTTAGGGCGATTAAATGATACAAAACAATTTCCATGAGCATTTTTAACTGTCCTTGACATTAGCTTTGTTTAAGATATAATTAATCTGCAAGTTGAAAATATTGATTTAAGATAGATGCATTTCATGCTCCCAAGAAATTTTTGTAGCAAATTCATAAGAATAGTGCAAAAGAGGATCTAAAGTAGGGTGCCATACAAATTTGACAAAGCTGAAGTAATTTAGTAACAAATAATATCCAAGAAATAAAATATTCACTGTGAGACATGACAAACTGGAAATATGCCAATTTCTTTAAAACTGTACAAGTCTTGGTTGATGAGGCATTGAAAAAATGAATGAGTGAAATTTTACTAAACTTCCGTTTTTCTTTTATCTAACATCTTGCACATGATGAAAAATCTGGTGCTAACCAATTGAGGTCTGAAACAGTCATTTTAAAAACTGCTATACCTAGACCATCTTTTTGTATGAAAAGTTTTTTCTGCACTTCACTTTTATAATATGTTACTTTGAGCTTAGTTTCTAGTAAGATTACATCGCTACTTATCGTCATAGGACTCTCATGGTCCTATTAGTAGATAAATGATGGTTAGTGATCTGTAATAGACAGACCACTGCCTGACTGAGAACGTGGTCTATGTTTCGCAGAGTTAAAATATACAACGCCACACACCATAGCCATACCACTAGGGTTCCGTGTGGGTTCACAAAGAGGGCAACCCCAGACCATTCGTCATGAATCTAATTTCCGCCTCAGTGAGAATCTAACCGAAGGACCCTTTGAACGGTGGTCCAGCATGGTGATCATAGCGCCATACGAGTCATCAATAACTATTGAAATTTTATGAATTGCAAATCACTTAGTCCGGTTCTATCAAATGTAATGAGAGATTTTTTATGTTAGTATTGAATTGAATTCACCATAAGTATTTTTTCAGGATTATTAGGAAAAAAGCAAATGTGAAATTGGTCACGAATCAAGGCCTGTAAATTACTGACTTCAAAGAAGCATTGGCCAATAAAAATTTTAGCATTTGCAGCCACCACAAAATTATCAAACCAAAACTTCGTACTAATCAAATAACTGTCCTATTGCACATAAATATTTAAAACTTCGTTTTTGCACAAGCGAAAGTATATGACATATGAAAACAATAAACATTATCAACAAATTTTATTGCAAATAGGTTCATTGGAAAGAATTTAAAAGCTCTACTTCCGCTAATATCGACATTCACCCGTCAGCTGTATAAAAATACTTTTACCTAGCCACACAATATTTGCAGAAGTAAACAATTAAATTACGTTTTACAAAACATTCTTATAATTACTCACTAAACAGTTCCAGGCATTCTTAATGCGTTATTTTAGAATTTACATAATTTTGGATCAAACAAAGATCAAAATGGATACAATCAAAGCATTTCGAGTGTGTCCAATTTGATGCAGGTAGCTCGCGATTCAAGAATTTCAATATAAACACTTAATTCTCAAAGAAATGTAAAACAATAATACACACACATACAACAGACTCGTATAAACATGTAAATATGTTTCTTTTTATAGTAATATAATCGTCTGCATTTTAATATTTGGTGTTACTTTACATTTATCACTAATCTTTAATCTAAATTGTACATCATTACACTAGCACAATGTTTCAATAATAAAATTCAAACAAACCTAAAGATAATGCTAACATTCAAAGTACGCTTGTTTACATCAACAAACAGGGATCACTAAATCCTATTGTCTTCCGACAACAACAAAATTATAGATGAAAAAATATGCTTCGACACATGCACAGATGACTAAACAAATTATTATTTTTACAATTTATTATTTTGACTGAATACCAGTCCAGTACCACCTTGAAGGAAATCACTACATAGTATAAAACAAAATCGCTTTCTCTGTCCCTTTGTATGCTTAGATCTTTAAAGCTACGCAACAGATTTTGATGGGGTGTTTTTAATAGATAGAATGATACAATTTTGGACTTGGGTACTAAGGAACAGGTTTGCCGAAGCGAAGCGAGGGCGGGTTTACTATTGGTTTATATAAATAAAATACTTAACTTACAATCAAACAATAAAATTGCAAGTGAAATGTTAAAATGAAATGTATAAAGATATCTACACTTCCTTGAGAAACATGTTATAAATATATAATTAAATTTACAAGATAGTTTGTATCTTGAAAACATGCGACCACACACACACACACCAAGTTTTACAGTGAGAGTAAACAACAAAATAATGTCTCGTCTCCCACACATGAAAAACTTAAACAATGATTGTAAATATCTTTACAATAATTTCACTTATCCTACAGCAAAACAAAATAAGGCAATTTACTACATGTCTATCCAACAACTTCCAAATTGAAAACAGCACTTTTCGAGCTCACAGAAACTGTTTGCAATCTACTTTATTGTAAAACACTACATATTTTAAATTTTAATTATGGTACAACTGTTTTAAAATGGCCCAAAGGGATCTCAACTAAAAAATATATCTATATTTATTCATTTTAAATACAGTCAACAAAAACAACTTACATTGAAGTACATACAGTGAATGTGAAGTCACGCAATAGCGATAAAAATGCATAATATATTTGCTCAGATTTAATAATACAGGAATAATTATAGAACAAGGATACTATAGAGAAGTGTTACTAATTCAAACTATTGGTATTACCGCCATTAAGGGTAATTTTTGCCCTTTATTCCCAGTAGTTCTGAAAATAAAAAGTCGCACCTTTCGCAGTCACTACAGCGAGTCATTTTATTATTAGTTCTGTGATAGCAATGTACACATCTCTTAAAATATTAAAAAATACAAGTCTATTAAAGTTATGTAAGGGTCTTTTTTAAAATTTCATGTTTACCTAGAGGATTCAAATGACAATCACCTTTTATGACATTTACGACATTATTTATCACATTTATAGGTGCGGCACAAAAGGAAGGCCCCGATGAAGTTTATTTGACGTCTGTCCGATCATCAAGTTTCGTATAAATTATTACATAAATTTGAAGGAGCAAATTGCTGTTCTTCATGGTCTATAGTGATGTGCAAAAAGTCATAAAATTTATCGAATGTTTAACTTTAAGACCCAAAGTTAATTAATTACATGGATATTGAAACAATATATATATTTAAATATTATGGATTAATGCGGGACCATATAAACAAAGTATATGGTACCGCGAACAAATTCCTTCACGTTTTTACTAACAAAATACAGTGCCACCTTTAATAAAGTAAGTAAGTCAATTACATAAATGAATATACTATAAATCATCTCAACCCAACAAGGCCCACTACTGAGCTCAAAGCCGAGGAGACCTTAAATATAAGGTGTTTCGTAAGACTCTTGTAATATTAATAGGGGGTACTCAGTATTCGATTCTCATTCCAAAATATGTAATTAAAAAGGGTGCTTAAAATTTTTATTCCAAAAATGTATCGATGCGACTCGCACTTGACCATATTTTTTCGATACTTAATTAACATTTTTCACGTCACTATTTTAATGTGTCAAAGGGGCCTTAATTTTTTGCCGTTACTATAGTTACAAAAAGACAGCTTGATTTTTACAATTTTCAAAGAAAGATTTTAACGATTTATTTGCGCTATTCAGCCAGCTTATGGGGCTTAACCGATTTTGATACGGTTATTACTGGTGTATTGTACTCATTGGCGGATCTACCATAATGGGCACGATGGGAATGCCCACAACCCTAAAAGACATGATGTCCCACTTTCATGGTCTATTTTCAAACATGGGTAATCTAACCTAACCTAAAAAATCTGTTAACCCTGCAGGCCATTCCTGAAAGTTCCCGTTAAATTGATATGTCATGTAATCTCGAAGTTATGTTGAAAAACCTACTTATTAAAAAAAATTCGTCAATGATATCTCCCGAACAGATCTCTACCGATTTTGAAGCACTTGACAACAGCAGCATTCGACGCTATTTTTTGAGTAGATTATGGAACTGATCGATAAGGTGGATCGAATGTTTTTGAAAAAAAAAACACTGCTCTTGACGACGTGCCAAGAGGGCACACAAGATTTTACTTCAAGTTTACTAAGATTTAAGTTTTCCGAAGTGAAGCGTGGTTACTAGTATATAATAGAGGGTGTGTACAGCGCCCACTAGAATATTCCAGTAACACTTCTATCTGTATCCTTTATGACAAAATTAAATATTGTCTAAGACATACATATATATTTTGTGTTTCATGATTCTAAAAATGCAAGTATTTTTTATAATGGCAACATAACCGTTAAACTTTCTACACATGATTTTTCATTTCCTAAACCCAAATTTATATGTGGCTTAAATACAGCACGTAAAATATTAGTAGTGAATAAATACTATTTGTAAAGTAAAGCGCACTTTGCTACTTAATGTCTTGTTGCATTCCAAATGAGATCAACACTATAAGAATTTTGGTCCAAATGAAGTTTCCATGAACTCTAGTCAAAATCTCGAACTCTTATTTAGTTTTTGGCTCACCTAGTCCAGTAATACACCCGCAACACACATGCAGTCATCTCTTTATATTATTACCCTCTTGTACATACTAATTGATATTGTTTCTGTTAATAAATACAACTATCGTAATTAGATCTCTTCCGTGTCGAACTGGTTCCCTTTCAATATTGTTATAGATCCATATGTTTCATGTTGCACTAATTTTAACACTTGATGCTTTTTTAGGACGAGTAAACTGTAGAATTTTTGGGCAACCTGGAAAAAAATTATGGTCAATAAAAATAATGATTCTAAAGCAGAAAGGGTTACTAACATTAATCGGTCTTGTAGTTAGTGTAGGACTGTTAACTGTGATACAAAGTCTCAACTGAAGTACAACTCAAGTACTTCAGTTAATTAATTTATAGTTCAAACTATAAATTAGTACAATGAAAAAGCTCTATTGACTATACTAATAGAGATTTATTATCCTGTTAGAAGTTAATCGCCGTTGCAAAGTATGAGTCCACCGACTTTTGATAAGTGTTGAAGAATCTTACGAATATGCAATCAAAAGAAGCATACTAACCACCTGATGGTCAGTATTGTGCAAAAATGAAGAGACGACAAAAGTACTGCCTCTCAACTCTCTCAAGCCTATCATGGCCGTCTTAAGGAAGAGGTCGGTTGCTAGCCAGGTAGATACGGAGAGATTCAGTAATAAAATTGCTCAATAATAATGTACTAACTAATATGCTCAATGATAATACGCTGAGCCCCAATACCACGCAGAGGGAGTGACTTTTGTCGCCTTTCGTACGCCTGGTATACCGACATATAGGCTTGTTAGTATACTATGCCGCCACAATATGTCCTGCGTGGTAGATTATAGTAGAGACACGGTAATAGTATCATACTGTATTCCATCTTCATATAAACGGTCGGAACGCGAATCATACCTACGCGGCTCGGAGTTTGGTATACAACTCGGTACACAACAGTCGCAGATGCGCCTTAGGGACGAACGAACGTGAGGGTTTGCAATCAGGAAGCGTGCGGTTTGCCTAAATACTTACATAAAGAGGCGGCCCTAGCGCGCGGGGCAGTAGGCTTTTATTTCAAGGACAGGGCCGAGTCACAATACTGTATGATACTATCACCGTGGTAGTGATGAGATGAGCGACATTATCCCGCCGGTGTGCGCTCACCTGCTTCCTGTTGTTGTGCCTGGGCGCGAGGTCGATGAACGCGAGGTGCGTCCCGGAGGCGAGCTTGGGCCGCATGGCGGCGAACAGCTGCGCCGCTCGTCTGTTCAGCACACGCTCCTCGAACTGCTCGTCCGTCTCGCCTGCCTCGCGGGACCCTTCCTCTTGCTGTCATAAATAACAAAGTATTTGTTAATAATCGTATCCTATCGCTTTACGGCCACATAATTATATTTTTGACAAGGAATGTCGTAATTTGTTGACATCATAAAAAACGCTGTTTACAAAACTTAGAATTGAAAAAGCAGTGGGATTGTACACGCCATCTTTTCAAAGCTCTGGAAACCTTCACTATTATTTAGCTGCAAAGCTAATCGATCCATTAAAAATTTTAATCATTTGATTAAACACATGAACTCCCATGTGTGTCAGAGTGAGACACATTCACAAATATGTAACATAATTTCGAGAAAAGCTTTGGGATAATATCATCGCTTGGACTTGCACTAGCAGTTTTAAGGTAACATTTGTAATCAATTTTATATTAATGACGAAAAATAATATGGTCCGATCGAGACGGGCATGATTAGAAAATAACTTCGACTGTTACGTGTCAGTTCGAATACGCGCTTCTTACGCATCGCACTAAAAGTAACGTGCCCGCACAGAATCCTATGACAGTTTCATTTTACAACTCTAAAATGAAACCAAATCTGGAAGGTTCTTTTTATTCATTACATAATTATGGTGAGTCCGCCAATCCGCACTTGGCGAGCGTGGTGGACTATGGCCTGTAACAGTCACGTTGTGAGAGGAGACCCGTGACAGCAGTGGGACAGTTATGGGTTGCGATGATGACACGACAACCGAAGGTACAGTTGAATAATACAACGGCACTAACGTTTTCGATGCTAAGCGGCAGTTCGTAGTCGTGCGGTGGGCTCTGGTGCCCATGCTGATCGTCGTATCCTAGATTTGTCATCTGCAGTCCATTCTGCAAAACCAACAGGATAAAACTTAAAACCAGACAGATATTTTAGCAATATACTTTACATTTGCTAAACCCTTTAATTTCATACCCAAAGCAGGACCCATCAAATACTTTTTCTATTATGAATAGAAAAAGTATGTGACGTCACTTACGGCCTTTCTCAATATTTTATTTCCATTTATACATAATCCTCGAATAAGTTACTTAGCATCTATCAAAAACTTACAGTCACAATATTTTATTTTAGGCACTTTATCTACTAGCTACTCCAGAAATTATGAACATATATTGAAAACGGCCGATATCCTCAGAGTAGCAGTTTGCATTTAAAACGTCCATTATCCGTGCCGCTATAAGTATAAAACCATACGAGTATAACCAATACCGACCCGGATGGCGCAATGGTTAACACGCCGGATCGCCGTTCCGAGTGTCCTGGGTTCGATTCCCAGCGAGGCGAAAATTTGAATGATGAATTTAAATTTCCGTTCTTGGTCTGGGTGTGTGTGTTCTTGTCTTGTGTGTTGTTCATGTCACCCGCGACACAGGGAATCCTAGTGTGGGGCTATGAGTGTGTAACGTTATTTATTTAATCACCTGATAGTCGGCGGGGTCGAGCGGCGCGGGCAGCGTGTCGGTGGGCGCGCCGTGCAGGTGCGGGTCGAGGTGCGGCGGCGCGGGCGGCGGCGCGCGCGACAGCAGCGGCCGCTCCGGCTGCAGCTGCGGCAGCATCGGCGGCGGGGACGTGCCGCGCTGCAGCAGACCTGGAGCGTACGTCGCGTCGTTGTAACCGACGTCCGATATATCGTAATCATTTGGTATGCTGTGTCTCACAAACTCAATAAGTCGCTACAGTCATATATCGTTTATTTAATGAAAGAAAAACATTTGGACGCGTTAACTGCACAATGCCACTGTATCATTGCATTGAAATTAACACAATATTTTTACTTTCTCTTGATAATTCAATTGATTGTCAAGCTTTAAAGTATTGAAATGCGAGTTTAGATTACTTCAGTGATCTAAAATCAATAAAAAACAACTCACCAGAGGGCGTCATTCCCCCGTGTTGTAAACCCGCCGGGGTCATACCGCCATGCTGTAGTCCGCCGGGGGTCATTCCACCGTGACCTAGGCCAGCCGGAGTCAGTCCACCGTGACCTAGACCAGCTGGGGTCATTCCACCGTGACCTAAACCCGCAGGGGTCATGCCACCGTGCCCCAAACCCGCAGGGGTCATTCCACCATGACCCAACCCCACTGGCGTCATGCCTCCGTGCCCTAGCCCCGCTGGCGTCATGCCACCATGGTCTAATCCACCTGAAAACGGAAAATATGCTTAAAATTGGAGAAAATATATTTATGTTAGAAATACAATACATAGCGTATCCTGGCACAGTTAATTTATTTACATCAATAAACAAATTGTATAATCTTATCATATTATAAAACAAAGTCCCCCGCCGCGTCTGTCTGTTCGCGATAAACTCAAAAACTACCGAACGGATTTTCATATACGGATTCTCAATAGTAGGTAGAGGGGATGAATTCCTTGAATTCATTATAGAAATGAAAAGTTCCAGTTTTTTTATGAGGGGAGTTTCCAAAAATCCTCTCTTAGTGCTCCCCTACACTCCCCAACGACATACATGCCAATTGTAATATTAATTTTATACAAATCATCAAGTCAGAATAACCATTAAATAATATCTTTTGATGATCATCAACACGAATCAATATTACCTGGAGTCATGCCGCCGTGGTGCAGACCTGCAGGCGTTAGGCCTCCGTGCACGAGCCCCGCCGGTGTGAGCCCAGTGTCCAAACCCAGCCCTGGGGTCATGCCTCCCGGAGTCAGACCTACAAACGATCATTATTTATTTATTTATTCTTTATTGCAACCTTAACACTAAGGAGTACAATAAGCGGATTTAGTGCCTGGTGGCATTCTCTACCAGTCAACCCTGGTAGAAACCAATTATGTATCTTCAATGTAGGATGACTTTACTATCTAAAATGATCAACAAGTTAATCCGTCCTTTATCTGGTGAGCTATTTTTCAACATCTTCTGGTCATTATACAGACGTGCATGAATCAATGGCAACTTAACATCAGCGTCCTGTATGCTTGATTACCAGCTATTACTTTAAAAATAAATTCACAATCGTCTACAACATATTTCATATGACCTCAACAGATTATTACAGCCAAACAAATTATTATGATGCCCTTGATCACTTAAATTTCACCACTACTAATCTATAATTATGTAACTCTACTCTCATGTTTCTTCTCTGCAACTGTTCTACATTAGATATTATATTCTACAGCGAAATGTCATTGTGGTCCTACACAACAAACTACAAAATATAAAAAAGAACAAAATGTGTACAACTCACACGTGCTAAAGATGAAACTTTAAAAAAACGAATACTGTCAGTCCAAATATTGATGTTTTGGTTCGCTTACGTAAGCCGCCATTTTGCCCACACTTCCTATCTCATTTTCTCCCACGTTAAAATGTGTCTGTCTCTTTTTCGTTTCCGTTTCATTTAATTTGCGCGTCATTTCCGTTTCATCGAATTCCAAATCACAATGATACTATACAAGTTTCACTTCAAAATGGGTCAGTTACCTCCATGGTGTAGCCCCGCTGGTGTCATCCCTCCCAAATCGACCTGGTGCCCATCACCGTGCTGCAATCCCGCGGGTGTCATGCCGCCGTGTTGAAGGCCGCCTGAAGATATCGATGTAAATTAGACATAACAGACACGCGCAATCGCAATTTCGCAATTCTAAGAGTGAAATAAACTCTGCTTATCAAATTTATGTATATCAAATCACAAACTTTTACTTTTAACTTTAGGGATAAAAATCTTAATGTTCCCCTACACTATGTATAAGGAATCTTTGTACAAAGCTTCATGCTTTCGTCTGTCAGCCGGTAACTGTTAACTTTGTATTGAATATATCTATACCTGGAGTCATAGCACCATGTTGAAGGCCACCAGGTGTGAGGCCTCCTTGCAGTAAAGTTCCCGGGGTCAACGCCCCTAGAACACCAGGCGTGAGCGGCGGTCCCAACGAACTGAGCATACCTGTATTACACAAACACGCATTCAACAGACTATACATAATATAAACAATATTGATAAGCAACAAGTGATGCTTGATTTCAAAGTTGTCACTAGCAGTCACAAAACCCACCCCCAACCCCTCTTATAAAAGGCTTCCTCAGTTGTCAGAAGTATTTTCATCAGAAGCACTTCATTTACTTCTTTTATACATTTAGCAGTACAATGTTTATTAACAATTTTACACATAAAGATAGAATAAGTCAAATGGAACCCCAACCGCAAGCGTGACGCAACGTACCTGGCGTGCCGGGGGGCTCCAGGTCGGGCTCGGAGCGCGGCTGCGGCGAGGGCGGCTCCTCCGCGCGCTCCGGGTCGGGCTCTGGCCGGGCCACAGTGTTATTGGGTGCGGTTAGATAGCCAATATGGTCATGAAAACGATTATTACGTCGCATTTACGGTATTATAAACAAGGACTCACACATAATTATGTAATTATTCCTGCGGCAGATGTGTGCAGTGTTTATGATTATATTCAAGACAGTGACTGTATTATGTACATAAAATAACACCCAAATTGATAATCAATTAACAGATAAAAACATTAACAAGTTTGAAACGAGTAATGCTATAGTATAATATGGTAAATAGTGTGTATGACAAGTGCCAATGGTATCTTATATTTCATTTAGCAACCTGATAATTTCTACACATAAGGAGAAATTACCAAAAATATATAAAGGAAATGTCTAAAAAAGACAGTTTTTCTTATTATACAACTTTCTTTTACCTTTTTATCATTATATGTGATTCCTTCATTAGTGCCTTTATTATATTATATTACTTTAAAATACAAAATAACGTAGTAATCGTTTTCTTAAAGATTAACAATACAAATGAGAATGGTGTCTTATATGATAAATCACAGACCGCAATGGACCGATGATTATGATAATGTGATGAGTTTACAGGAAGAAGAAACATTACCAAAGCATTGTTAGTAATTAGGCCTCCCTTTCGGACGGCAAGTATTATTTACAGTGAAGACTGTAAAATTAATTATATTAGTGCACATTTAGAGTGAAAAATTACAGTTGAGATGATGATGATACAGATGAGATGATAATGAACAATACAACAGTACAACCAGTTGGTATACTTACCGACAGAAGGCTCATATTCCTGTGGCACTGGCGTTGGAGGTTCCAATTCCGGTGGCGGGGCGGGAGTTTCAGGTGCTTGGATACTCTTTAAATACATAAATGTACATTATAATTACAAGTTCTTTCTTAACATTATGTATGTTAGTCAACAAATTTTACACAAGCCACCTGATAATATGTCACCGAAGCATTATAAGCTAGACCAAGAGCTTCTAGTTTTTCGAAATTGGGACCAAAACACATCTTAACACCGTACCAAGCATGAGTGCAGTCTTAAACTGGTTGGTACAGAACCTAGCGGCAACCGACAAGAGGGACATGACGCCATAGTGTGCACCTTACACCTCTGTGGGGTTCCGCATCGATACATCGATCAACACGTTACTTTGATAGTTTATTATATCGAACTTATACCACATCGAAAGTTTTTGAGACCGAACAATCGTGACATCGAAATGTTAATAAATCGAATTTATGAAATCAGAAACAGAACCAATGTAAGTACCTCCTCGTGGCGTCGTTTCCTGGTGGCGCGGCGCGCGACCGGCGGCTCGGGCTCCGGCGAGCGCGCGCCGGCGGCCGCCGCGGCCTCTCCTTCCTCGGCCTCCGTCCTCAGCGTCATGTTGCGCTGGTACTTCTGCTCACGATACATGTGCACGCGTTAGGTATTTAAAAAAAAATTACCTAACCTAACCAAACCTTTATAACCAACGCTTATACACTCATACCCCTGCACTAGAAATCCCTGTGTCACAAACACAAATAGACCCGGGCACAGCCATTCACCTGGAACACCTCGCTCCCGCGGCAGGGTCACTACCAACTAGACAAAAAAGTCGTCAATGCCAGATTTTGAATGTTAACAACCGCTTTTGACTCTTAAATCTTAGTATTTTTTCTATGTCAAATGTCGTTTCTATTACAAACTATAACTATAACTTTCAACAACCAGACCGACTTACCATCAGTAACAGCAAGGTCAGCAACATCACCAATGTGTTGCCAGCCAAACGGGCAGCGGTTAACTCTCATCATAAGTATGGCATTATGTACCTTAAAGAGAACTTTGGAGGGCATAGGCCTCGCCGACGTGGCGAAGAGTTTCTCCACGCCCCCAGTCTCCTTCCAATGCATGAGCCGTCTCGTGGGCGGCGCGAGGTCCAGTGTGATCACTATGTCCGATGTGTTACTCAGTTGGTTCTTCATCTCTTCACCAGATATGTTCTTCACTTCGTCAACTATCAGCTTGCGTTTTCGCTTTGCTTTTGTTATGCCTGTAAATTACATTTTGTTTACGAGCTGTGCCCCCGACTTCGTCCGCGTGGAATTTAACAAAAAAACCTTATCTTCCCAAAACAGAGAAGCCATGAGGAATAGACTTTAAAGATGTATTATTCAGTATGTCTGTTAGTGATTATGATTATAATTATATATTCCGAACGGTTTGTCTGATTTGTATGGTGTATAATATCCCCAGGACTATTACATAAATGTTTTACATGAATTGCTAATACTTACATAACAATTCTCAACTAAACAAACAACTGCTTGAATGCTCTTGTTTCATGGCAATAGAATCCACGAGCCACAAACCGAGGGAAGCAAACCTGGGACCCCATGCTTCACATGGTTACTACCAACTAGGTTAGAGGGTGATCTTAAGTGGTACCTTTAAGTACAGTGGCGTCGACAGGTGCCAATGCGAATGATTCCTCTTCGTTCTGCAGCAGAGTTGTAGAGTCCAGGGCGGGCGCCGGCGTCATAGCGCGAGGCTCCTCGGCTGCCGGCTCTACCTCATCCACCTCCTGGAAGTTCAATTAATGTTTATTGACTGCAACGGGTACTCACGATTTTTATTATTTATACCGATATTGGTCACGGCACCGCCACCGCAGTCTCGCCGTGACCATGTCCAATGCAGTTGGGTCGAAATATCAGTATAAATAATAAAAATCGTGAGTACCCGTTACACTTAATATGATGTCGTTAATGTGTCCGCGATGATAAAAGCTTAAAATCAATTTTATTAATGTTTGTTGTCAGAGTCCACACATAATTATCATACAATACATGTCTCATGTATAGACATTGTATGCATGTATTATAGTGAGTACCACCTACCATGGGCCTGACTGGAGGCGGCGGCGGCAGCGGCGGCGGCATCAGCTCCTCCTCACGGGGCGTCGCGCCCACCGGTTCCGGCTCCACGGACGGCGGCGGGGATCCGCCCCAGCTGGAAACACCATCATAATATAATAAATAATAAAACAATCCGCGGTCTTATTGCTAAGCAGCAATTTTATTCTAGACATTCTAAATTGCGGAAACTTAGAGGACCAAGATTTTTTGATAGGGTGTACGAATATTAACTATAATTTAACAAATTAGAAAAACATTAATTATTAAGTAATCATTGTTTAAGAGTGATCATAGCGTCAAGTAATGATCTTTAACCTGATTCTTGAAGAAATCTGAATCTCGGAAACGGCTCTAACGATTTTAATGAAAATTGGCATGCAGGGGGTTTCAGGGACGATAAATCGATCTAAATCTAAGAATGAAACCTAGCTACATTTTTAGAAAACGTCGTTTTATCCGTATTTTCAGGCGATGAAATACCAAAATCCCACATCTATTTTAATTTAACCAATTCTTTCTAGCCTGGACGATATAAAACTATCACCTGTGTTGTGGCGAATTTCCTGCATCGTAGTGATCGGCCATGTCGTCATCAGAGTCCGCGTTGTCGGCCGCCGCCGTGCCCGCGCCCTCGCTCACACCGGCCGCATCAATTTCGGCCTATATCATTTACCACATAACACATTAAATAACAATCACTTCATCAATCCGCAATATCTTAGCATAAGTTATATACTTACGCTAATATAAGTAATTATATATTACCAATATTATTATTAAGCCATTCAATCACCCTCTTACTTGAGCCAGCCGCAAAAATTCTCGTCGTGTTCCGGCTTTCGGTTGGGGTTCCTCTTTCTTGCCCGACAACGCTTCGGTGATGTCCATTGGCGGTGGTGACCACTTACCATCAAATGGTAAAAAGCAGCATGTTAGACTATGCTTTTAACCTGCTGATTTATGGAGAGCAGCATTATGATACTTATCATAAACGAAAGTTGATAAACGGATAGCTTTTCATAATGTAAAAATCCCATTAAGTGAGGTTACTTGTAATGACTGCGGTTGTGCCTCGGTGCCGGGCAGGCCGGGAGCTGCGCCCCCCGCAGTGCTGCCCGCCGTCACGTCTCCAAACAAGTCACCCTCGAATAGCCCGCCGGCATCTGATACATGGAACGCCCGTAAAGATTGTAATCATTTAAATAGAGACAAATGTGCTTGATTTGGATGAAATATATTCATTGTTAAGCTCAAGCCAACCTCTCATGTCCTTGGTAAACTCTGTTGAATAAAAATAAGGCTATTTCAAAACCACTCCAGTAATAGTTCACTGGGTTCATAACCACTTATATTTATTTGAACGGTACTCATGCATAGTGCATGTTCTTTATCTACCTGGCTCATGTCCTCCAACAGTAAAGCTTAAAACCATTTAATGTCTGGGTTACAATTTTGTCGAGTCAGTAATACCATTATAAGTTCCTTTACAAACTTGTACTGGGTCTTTACAATGAAATTTCTCTCATAATCCACACTGGAGCAGCATGATACAGTTTTCTCTAGGCCTCCTCAATTATGACCAGACCTGTGTGTATTGCTTTGGAGTTAAATGCCATATATTCTACTCACGTCCAAAGTCCGGTACATCACCAATGGTGCCACCAAAGCCATCGTCCATAGGCCCGTGGGGCGCAGCCTCCATTCGGGGCTCGTGCGACGGTGCCGCGAGCGTAGGTACGCCCGCCGCGCTTGTGCTCGCCACTCCAGGCTCCTTGCCGGCCAACTCCAGTGATGACCCATCCGCAAATAGCAGGTTACTCTGTAAACATTCAAGATATATTTATCTCTTAACAACTCAAATATTTGTAACATAACTGCTCAGTACTGACCAACAGGCACACTGATTAAATCTGTGGAATATAAACGCAACGCAAAAATGTGTCCACGAGAAAGTTACGGGTTAAATTACAAAACTTACGTTTTAAGTATACAATAATTCGAGGAAGAAATTCTGTGTTAGGTTATGTTCAGATACTACTTACTTAATTACGTACACAGTAGTACTTCATATTGCACTAATAATTTCTGCTCAAAAATGCTATAACTTGAAAAATATCAAAAGCTTACAATTAAATGGATTTTACTTGGGTTAGTTCATTGGCGTTTTTATGTTATTATGAAATTTATTACTAGCAGTCATCAATACTTCCTACAACCATGTAATGTACTAAGTATCAAGTATGTTTAGGTAAAGAACAAAACAACAATATCCCTTACCTGTTCTAACCCTCCCTCATTTCCAATGGCTTCTCTCATTATATCGGGGTTATCTGTATCAAATCCCATATCTCCAAAGCCATCATCATGTGTGACTAGATTTAAGGAACCATAATCTTCACGCATGGTAATCTCCTCAGCTCTTGACTGGTTAAGGGAGAATTGTGCTTCAATGTCCACTTCACTGTAATAGGTTTATCATGATCGATTTTGCTATACTTTTAAACACAAGTTTTGCCATACATATTGCACTTTTAGATTTTACGTGAACTTCTACATACACTTGCAACATTAAAAATAATATCTCCTGACTTCTCATCCTATATAACATGCACTATATGCAAATCAAACTTTGTTAACATGGGGTTGGGCACGTGAGGTCTTTAAACAGTGATGTAACTAAACTTAGAGGTGATATTTATCTAACACCTTAACCTATTTACTGGCAGACCGCTGCATGTGGCATGTAATAAATACTGACAGATAGAAACAATTTTCTCTCTTCATAATGTGAAGAAGAATTCTACACACTTCTCCAGGATAGATTAATGGAGATACCGAGATTGAACTATAATGTTTTTTGACAAAATATAAAATTGAAGCTTTACTTACTTAAGTTCAGGCATGGCTGTGTCAAAGTCATGAAATACCTCTGGCAGAGTGATAGCATTCATAGCTGCCTCTCTATGCTCCTCGGGCAAATCCACCATACCTGGCCGGAAGGCCATCTAAATATGATAAAAATGAAAACAAAATTTTGTTAAAAACTTACACTTTTACTGTCACTTTTACTCAATCGATAGCTTTTATTTAAGAACTTTGTTTCAGTTCTGGATGTTTTCATAATCAGTACTGGTAACAATTTCAATTTAACACAGTTAATTTTTAGAGTTAATTATTTAAGCCAATGATCTACATGCATTCCCTACACATAAAAATACAAAATATTACTCATAAATTAAAAACTGAATCTATGATTTCATTGCAAACTGAGATAAAAAACAACAATAAACAAACCTTGATCTTAACGAATGCTTCATTGCAGTCCTGCAGCAAATATTTGGCCTTCCTAGAGTAGATCCTCACGACACCAAGCAACAGATGGCCAGAGGTCCTCAAGGCCATTTTTACTTTGGGCTTCAGGATGCCATCAACAGATTTCTCAATATTTGTCTCAAATACATGTGCCTTTGTTAATTTCTTATCCCAGTGCGCCGCTAGCCAAATCTTGGCCAGCGGGCCCTTCTTGGCTAGCACAAAATGTGCGTAAAACATTTTGACAGTCCACTATATCCGGTCAGTTACATCAACAGTCTCCTGGAAATAACCAAGGCTTTCTTTAGATAATATCATACCGATATTTACAAAAACTATCTACTTTTCATCCCGATTGAGCTCAACAATAAATAAAATTAATTCCGAACGACTAAATGTAATTTGGCGCCTATTCTATATTCTCAATTATACGATTTCTGTACTAAATACTGTTGATAATAACTACAAATATACACTTTATTTGTTGTTTAACCTAAGAACCTTCATTAAAACTCCGATTTTTACCTAAATTTGATATCAGAGATAATAAATTTCCCTTTTCGTACACTACACAACGTAAACATGACAAGAAAACAACTACGCTTTCAAGATGGCGGCTGCTGCAGTTACGTTAACCTACGTTCGACGTCCATGGAACCGTTGTTTTCGTTTAGGAACCAGAGATGTGGATGTGCCAATGATAGAATGTTTAAATAAATGGTTATAAATCGATTATTCTCCTTTAAATTTCAATATGATAATAATTCCAAAAAATCAGTTTATTTCTTTATTATTATTATTATTATCTTCATAAACAATACTCGGCGGGAAGATGCTGCGAGTAGTGCGAGTATTGTTTGTATACTTACTTTTTTATACACTTTGTGTGTATTGTATTTGTGCGCGTGTTTACAATTATTCGTCATGAAGTCATGATTCTTTTATTTCTTAAATACGTACTAACTTGTACGTCTTTAATGTACTAGTTTGTTAACTAGTACCTAAAGAAACTTAATAGTTTTGAAATAATGATTAAAATGTTCGACTACAGTGGAGTGGTATCCAATTTTTTGACCCGTCTTCGTTCGAAAATAGTGATGAATTGTTCGTAAAGTAAAATCTATTAATACTAGCTGACCCCGCGAACGATGTTCTGCCAAATAGATGAATACAAAAAAGGGGTATGGAATTTTTGTGTACCTATTTTTTTATGCCAGACCATAAAAATATAACCAAAAAAAAATTTGTCCAAAAATGAAAAAAATAATTTCAGGGTGGACAACCCTTAACATTTAGGGCTATGAAAAATAGATGTTCTATTCTCATACCTACTCGATAAACACACAAAATTTCATGAGTACCGGTCGAGCCGTTTCGAAGGAGTATGGTAACTCACATTGTGACACGAGAATTTTATATATATAAGAGAGAGAGATCTTAATATATATAAATTACGCGTCACCTTGTTTGTCCGCGATGGATTCCTTATCTACTTAACCGACTACACTACACTACACACCGTGTGCAGTATGATCACACTTGAAAGATAGGATAATCTAGCTTACATCTCAATTTATAGTCACTTCGCAATATTATTTTATTGCAAATTATTTGTCTATTAATTATAGAGCGGTACGAAGTTCGCTGGGACAACTAGTTTACAATAATTTTAAAATAAAAAAAATTTTAACACACGAAGATGTTTTTCTGTTATTAAAGCATTCGAACATAATCATATAAAATATTATGGTTTATTAAGTAAACAATGTTTTTCAGGTTATTCTAGCGAAATTAAAAAATCGTTGAAAAATTGAAAAACATGACCCCACAACACAAGGGAATAAAATTACATTTCGTAATCTTAATATATAAATATTTCTTGTGTGCGTGTGTATGTGACTGAACTCCTCCTAAACGGCTTGACCGATTTGGTTGAAATTTTTTGTGTGTCTTCAGGTGGATCCGAGAATGGTTTAGATTCACAATTGGACCCGGTAGGTGGCGTTGCTGTCGATATATCACTAAAACATTTTTTAATTATAAAGCGGTACGAAGTACGCTGGGACCACTAGTTTTCTTATAGATCTCTAACAAGTAGGCCAAATTAATGATGTGTAAGCCCGATAAAGTTATCTTTCAAAACTGACATTCGCCTGATTGTCAATTAAACTGACATGACATGATGACACTTCAGATCAGCCAGTCAGTTCAGCTTCAGATTCTGTCAGTCAACCAAACTTCTTTTCCGGTTTACCTGTGTGCAACGCGAGACGTACGTGGAATTTATATCTCTTAAAATCTACCTCACTTTAGAAAATAATGAGTCTTTTGTATCGTAATAGTTGTAAGAATAGTGTTAGCTGCATTATTAAACGTATATTTTTTATAATACTGTGCTAATGATGGATATTCACATTACAGAAACTTATCATGTTCATGACTGGTTTGGAGTCTCTCTTTTTGTGGCCAGACCGATGATGTGACTTCTGATCAATGTGTATTGATTTTGTTGCTAGGTCTGCCACAGGCTTGCCAAGATGGGCGCGTACCGATATATTCAGGAATTGTATCGCAAAAAGCTGAGCGATGTTATGCGTTTTCTGTTGCGCGTGAGGGTCTGGCAGTACCGCCAGTTGACTCGTATGCACCGTGCTCCAAGACCTACTAGGCCTGATAAGGCCAGAAGATTGGGATACCGCGCTAAGCAAGGTACGTAAGATCTACCGGTAAAATCAACACGTGTTGACTGTAGTGGCTGTTAGTATTCTTTTTCCAATAAAATTGTTTAAAAGTCCCTAATTGTTATTTCATAACGCAGAGCGACTCAGATTTTTACATAAATTTTATTTATCATCGATTGACCACTTATTTTCGCTTTGTATACGAAACCTCATGTTAAATTATTTGTCATGTTCTAGGTTACGTGATCTTCAGAATCCGTGTGCGTCGTGGAGGCCGCAAGCGTCCAGTCGCCAAGGGAGCCACCTACGGTAAACCCAAAAGCCATGGAGTCAACCAACTGAAGCCAACCCGCAACTTGCAGTCTATCGCTGAGGTTAGTGTCCTGATTAAATTGAATAATTATTAATGTGTTGATTGTGGGAAGGAACTCAATTGTTGCCACTATTGGATTTAAATACCTTGAACACATCCAGTAAACATGGTTAACTGAATACTCCAGAATAATATTTTATGTTCCTAGTGTTAGTCATACAAGTGTAAATGAGACAGGAAAAATGGATTTCTAAATATTTGGCAGCGCTGTCGATCCAAGTTCCATATCGATGGCTTAGAGAGCTTTTGACTGAAAACTATTAATTGACGTGCTCTACCGTTTCACTTACCCACGTGTCGATATTCCATCTCTTGCTATCAAAAACCCAGTGTCACTATTGTAACAAGTACTAGTTAGTACTAGTTAGAGCACAAAAATATTAAGTACATTTACGACATGTAATTCCTATTAATAATTTTATTATTATTTTATGTTCTAACCTGCACAACATATTATCTTGAGTCTGTATTCTGTGGTATTTAATAAATATATTTAATATTTTTTATTTTATTACTACCATGTTATATTATTATATCCTGTTCAAAATTTACTAAATTATTTTACTTAACCACGTGAACTTCCTCAGGAGCGTGTCGGACGTCGCTGCGGTGGCCTGCGTGTCCTCAACTCATACTGGGTAGCCCAAGACTCTTCCTACAAATACTTTGAGGTCATCCTTATTGATCCGTCGCACAAGGTAAGAATTTCCACTACTGATTCATATTCAATTGAATTTCTAGTTCATGTTTCTACAATTCCATAACCTATAATGTTAGCAACTTCCAATTTATACTTGATATACTTGATATCCTGCAGGCAATCCGTCGCGATCCTAAGATCAACTGGATAGTGAATGCGGTGCACAAGCACCGTGAGATGCGTGGCCTCACATCGGCAGGGCGCAGCTCTCGTGGGCTCGGCAAGGGTCATCGCTACTCTCAGACGAAGGGAGGCTCACGCCGCGCCGCCTGGATAAGACGCAACACACTGCAACTTCACAGGAAGCGATAGATGTACTCTTTGTAGTCATTGGCTTTCTATTTGTTATTCTCCACTATCAGGTGGAAAGCCACTGACTGAATAATAATTTTACCAACCAATATTTGGCTTATTTTTGTTTAACATACATATTTCCTATAAAAGCGAGGTTACAAAATTGTGAGTATATCATTAATTAGCTATTTGTAGATGTTTTTATAATAAGCGATACTATAATAAAATTCATTTTCAGGTGCATCATACTCCTCCTGCTCAACAATTTAAGATTTACTGCTAATCAGGTAAATACTATTGTCAAATAATTTAAAGTACATAATTGTATATTTATAATTATAGTGATGAACATTAATGTCATGCACCAATCTGAAAGGTTTTGCTGAACACTCACCTACCAGTTTTTCTGATCAATCTACATAATTATTTTTTACTAGTAAGTTTTTTTCTTCAGGGATACAAAGTATAATTTCTTTTGCAGGTTGTAAATAATCAAGTAAAATATTGCTGCTACTACATACCGTGTTTAAAGGTAATAAATGTGCTTAAATATTTGATATCTTCTTATCCAATCATTTAAATTTCCTTTCGCGTGTATGTACGCTTACATCTTAAAGTGTATAACATACATTATTTTGATGAAGTTTTCACGGACGTTAAAATTTCTTTCCTATTCATAGGTATAATTCAGGGGTTGTATATTTAATTTTACAGAAAATATAATACAGTTCAGTTTTTTGTTAAAAATACAATTTTGGGCACTTTCATTGGTAACGCTTGACTAAACTTTGAGATCTATGTATCAAAATGTGTTGTATAAACATAAAATTATATGATGATGATAATAAGGAAAATACTATTGTCAAATAATTTAAAGTACATATTTGTATATTTATAATTAAAGTGATGAACATTAATGTCATGCACCAATCTGAAAGGTTTTGCTGAACACTCACCTACCAATTTTTCTGATCAATCTAATTTAACTTTTACTAAAGATTGTTTCTACTTCAAAGGAATAAAAAGCATAATTTTTTTCCAGATAGTAAAGAACACACTGCTGGGCTGCTGATACATTCATTGAAAGGTAATTAATTTTCTTGAATACTCGCCATTATTCGATCATATCTAAATGAAATGATGATATAATGCTTTATGAATGCGCAACCATGATTACCACGCATTTTAAACTTCCTTGGATGGCTGATTTTTTTTCTACTTTCATGTAAAAGTGACTAAGTATTGTGATTTTTTAGCTCTGGAATTTGTTGCAGATTAGTGCTTATGGAGGTCTGGCGATTTATTATTATAGGTAAATATTCATCCATTTTATATTTATTATATTCATCTTCCAAATTGAAACTTGTTTCTTCAATATATCTTAATTATTGACGAACTATAAATTTGGAAATAGAAAAGTCTCGTTTAGGTGAGGTTACTGTTATTTAAATTTCAGTAAACCTCAATCCAACGGGATACATTGTTATTTCTTTTATCTATGGGTGTTGTCGTTGCCTATAATTGTCTGGGCACTTAAAATTATAGTTTTATGGAATGTTAATTTTTAAGTTGGATTTATTAGTGTACAGAATGTTGGCGATTCTATAAATAAATAGCTGTACAGCTTTGCAGCAGTGCAAGTAATGAAATCTAATGTATTTCTGTTTCAGATTGTGGCAGGTGTTTAAATGGGAAAAAGATATACGGATATAGGCTTTAAGTGTGTGCCAGATTTATGAGAAAATAAATGAACTTTAACATTAACTGTAGTTTTAAATGGTTTATCCTCGAGAACTAAAAATCGGCTCGGTGAGGCCTATACACAAAAAAGTTCACATAATGAATGTCTTTAGTGCGTGTGTCTTTAATACTCCCTAAACGGCTGTATGGAGTTCTAGTTAATTTTTTTTGTCTTCCGCTGTGGTGGATTTGAGAATGGTAGATTCACAATAGAACCCGATAGGTGGCGCTGCTGTCGATGTCATCGAAAATCAGTGTGATGGCAGTGTAATAGATAAATTGTAGAAAAGTATGTAAGGGGTATAAAAGCAAAACGCCCTCGGTCCGAAATTGCACTTTTTAACTGGGCATACCGAATTGGACGGAGTTATGCGAAAACGTTCCAGTCCATCCACAATGACCGCAATTTGAGAAAAATTAATTAAACTAGGTCACAACAGCCGCAGATGCGCCTGTTGTGATGAACGAACGTGTGGGTTTGCGTTATCAGGAATCGTGCGATTTACTTGCGTACTTACATTCACTACAACTAGAAAGGCAGCCCTAGCGCGTGTTATTTTAGGCATTTATTTAGAGGAGAGGGCGAAGTCGAAATACTGTAGGTAGATAATATCATTACCGAGCCTTGGTAGAGGAGTTTTAAAGGTAAACAAATGAAAAACGTAATAAATTTAATATTTTATAACCTTACAAATAAATAACAATATGACGGTAGCATAGAAAATTATTTCACAAAAACAATGATGACTACACAATCCATACCTTCCGTAAGCTTTTGCATACATTTCAAAAGTAAAAGACTTATGAAAAATTTAAAAACTATCTTAATCTTAAATAAATATAAAATAGTTACCTTAATATACATACTTCTCTTGGAGTAATTCTATGACTTATCAATTTCTAAAAACCACTGATACAAAAGAGACTTGAGATTTTTTAGAATAATAAAAGCTTTAAGGATTACGAATACATGACTAATCCCGTCTATTGAATTACGAAGAAAGATATAGTAAGTAGGTATGCAAACACTGGTTTAGGAGTATAATTATGCTAAAAGTATTTCTCAAAGCAAAATGAGGTATAAAATGAGCTGTAATATACGGAAAAATCTGTCTGCTGATAAAGGCTAGTCATAGTCTATAATAATCAGTGATGTCTACGATTAATAATTATGGTTTGCACTGTCAGTATCCACCATTGAAATCATCTCATTGCAGCAAACTTCACAAACTTGGCATCGTTTCTTGCACTTTCTTATGTAGTTTAGTCTATAGTGGAGCAAAACAGAATCTTCTGAACCCGATTTAATCACTCCTAATAAAGGTTTCCTGCAACAATTTCCTTGTCTTAAGATGTAATAATAATCGTCATAAGTTGAATAAATTTCCCGCTGCGACAGGAGTTAATGGAATGACGTGCGTAGTTCACTTCTAAACAGCGTTTGTATTTTATCAAATTTAGTCGCACCTCGGCACATTCATTCTTCTTTATTTTGCGTTGCTTCGACTTTGTGCCAGAGGAAATTGAACTTAAATAGAAGCCTACTCCTATCGACAGACATTCATAACCCGCTTGGTATTTGAAGTACCCTATGGTACTTAAACTACAAACATGAAAGTACTTTATACAAGGGCCTGATAGCTTCAAGGAGCTACCAACCGAAGACACAAAAATTTTCAACACAATTTCTTAAACTTATCATGACAATGGTATATAGCACTTTAGATTATATACATCTTTATAAATATTACAGACAAACAATTCTATTTAATTTATTGCTATAGAGAATGTTACTTAAATTACCCAATTTTTGATTACCTTATAAAATAAATTAAGCGGTAAATACAGGCTAATATTACGAACAATTATTCAATTTGCCGTGGAAAGAATATACTAATATAATATTTATTTGAACGCAATGAGGTTTAACACAGTTTTCATTTTAAATATCATGCAGGGGAAGCGGTAGGATACTTACCTAGAACATAATTTAGTTTGTTTAATATTTGACAGAATATTCTGTAAATCAAAGGGTTCTCAGGAACAAAACTACTGTAAATTAGGCCTTCCAAAAATAAATTGATAAAGTATAAAATCTCTTGTAAGAATCACTTTTTCTTTCCTTTGATACTAATCTTTCCATGACAAGTTTTTATTGATATAAGTTATATCAATTTTAAAAAAATATAGTTAATAAACGTTAAACAAATCAGTTTTAATAAAAATTATTTAACATCCGTTTATTTTTGAAAACAGTTTCCCACCTCTGAAACATAAGTAAAATCTTCAATAAAAATAAATATGCTATAACTAGAAACTAACAAGTATACTAAAAGAATATTAATATATATAGTACCTACACTCTGTTTATTTTCTGATATCAAAAATTAATTCCGAATAAATTAAGACTTAAATAAAGAGTCCACTAGGTGGATGGTTAGCATAATTTCCGCAATGTTGGCATCAAATTTCATTCTAGGTACAGCAGATGTACCAATAAAATAACTTACAGTACCCGCTTATTATGTGTATAAATTGTTTACCTCTTTCATGCCGCAGGAGTAGGGAATTTTTAAACTATTTAAAGCGCAAACAGTTACCGAATGAAAATATCACAGCGCCTTTAATAGTACAAGGTAAACATGCCAGTTTGCGCGTCGGCGAAGGCGGAATAATACTTGTACTAGATTTTAAATGAAGCAATGCCTTTACAATTTTACCCCACATCGAACTTCTATAGATAAGTACATATTATAAATTTAGCTATCAGTCATCCAACGTGATCATACCAGAAATAAATCTACAAATTGAGTTTTTATTTAAAATAATTTTCTATATTAAAAGATTAGAATAGATTAAAAGATCCTAACCTAGTGTATTTTTACTTATACCATTCTAATAAGGTGTTCGGACGAATGATATTTTATCAGCAACATTTTGCACACTCCTTGGCAACCCACCCGTACTGCCCTTTGAGATAAAATTATCATTCAGAATAATTCCAATGTCACATTTATTAGGTTTTTTCATGACAAAAATAAGGTACAAATTGGGATAAGAAAACAATGATTAGATGATTACACATTAAAATTGTTTTTTTTTTTAATATTGAAATTTCTATTTTGTAATAATCATTCATAACAATACATCTTTACAATGTAAGTAGTCTCTTGGTAAATGGGATAAAATCATCATGTCGTATATGTATAACCTGCCTCTGTTGAGCTAACAGCTCGCATCACATGACCATTTTCAATATCAACTTTTTACTGTAACAGAACAATTATAGGATACCATAATTGTCCTGTTACATACTGTTAATACATACCAATTATAGGAGTGACTTCATGATGACTGCAACATCAAATGTTTCCGCCGCTATCCTACATACACAGATCACTGGATAAGTGGTCTGTGCCTACATACCTCGCCTCGCCTTAATCGATATCGTTGCTAACACTATCAATACATCGGCTTCAAAGAACAGAGACAAGCGGTAGGCCTCTGACACGATATTACGAACATGGTACTAAACGTTGCATATGTGATAACACAACATAAAAAATAACAGTATAAACAACTTATAGGTTTTAATACATTAACATAAAACAAATCATTAACAGTAATGTATAGCCACAACGAACGAATAAGGCTTCATTTCATTGATATTACTGACATCCGTTGGGTCGATTATTATTTATTGTTAGTACTTATGTTGGTTATTTACATGAAAAATATGGATACTGCATCACTATCCAGTATGTAATAATATAAACTACGTATAGGGAAGCACAAATGGCGACATCCTACGCATGTCCCACGGTAACGTCACGACAAACCTGAATCACGCAATCGAAGTTTTCTATACCGGTCGCTTATAAATAAGTTTCGAACATGAACTGTCGGAGCTCGGCCGCTCCTCAGGCACGACACGTCGCCTGGCAGATATTCCTTTATCAAACACGCATAAATTAAATTCCAAAATTTTATTTTAATTGTAGACGGCGCTTACATTTCACTGATCAAATGAAAATGTACTTTCTGTCTTTTATCATTAGGCAAATTTTATCAACCGGGTAAAAGTCGTAGTGAAAGCCTATTCTTTGTTGACCCCACTTTTATTTGTAACAAGTTTGTCCTGTTTTGTTATTCAATCAATATAACTGATACAAAGTGATTTTAAGTCAGTTGACATATTAATAGGGGGTATTCGGTATTCGATTCCCATTCCAAAATTATGTAATTTAAAAGGGTGCTTAAAATTTGACGTAATTATCCATTACAAACCAAATAATGTGGCAAACTGAGCGCGCGGTCTTAAACTACTCAACTAAAGGTCATTAACCCCGGCAAGGTCAGGCGCCGGGTCTCGGTCGCCGAACGGCACAGCTGTTCGACATACATTCCAAGTATTTTTAGATAATTATGATTGCCATTTTTTAAATAATTATCGTGTAGAATTTTGACTTTATATGCTTAATCATTACCTATGACCATGTTCTTTCATGTCCTCGAGTATAGCAAGTGAATTAAAAATCACCCTGTACACCGCGATGACGAACACCACTCTACCTTATATCCCTGTTCCGTAGAGACGCGACGTCGGCCGGCTAGTTGGCGGGCGCGGGGGGCGCAGGCGCGGGCGCGGGGGGCGCGGGGGGCGCAGGCGCGGGCGCGGGGGGCGAAGGCGCGGGGGGCGCGGGCGGCGGCCGGCGGTCGAAGTGGAATGTGTCGGAGAGGTAGAGGCCGAATATCGCGACGCTGTAGAACACGGTCAACCCGAACAGCGCCACGCTAGCGCTCGCCGTGAACATGTTCGAGTACTCGCACCTGAAATTAATAAATTGTTCGAGTACAGAAATATAACTAATAAAAACATCAGCCAGGTGCGAGTCGGATTTGCACACGAAGGATTTAAAGATTTCCGTACCTCTGTGAAATTTATTTTCCACACATTTTAAAAAATGATTGATGATTGATGACCGAACTGTGACCAAATCAGAACGAGATTCACACTAATTACTAACAACAACAGAACTATCACTAATCAAACTCAAACTCAAATCATTTATTCCATGTAGGTATTTAGTATACACTTATGAACGTCATTTTCTGCATTTACCACCGTTTGGCTAAGGTGCCTTTAAATTTTAAATCTTACGAGGAGAAAAAGAAACGGCGAAAGAAAACTCCTCGGCTGTTTTAACTGTTGTAACTGTTTTAACTGTTGTAACTGTTTTAACTGGATCCGTTAAAACAGATACAGTAAAACGGACGTTCTATGTGAACGCGCCCTTACAGCGCAACAGGCTAACGTCCAAACAATCACGTACATACCTGAAGAACCAGACGATGGTGAGCGCGAGCGAGACGAGCGTCATGAGGATGTTCTCGAGGTCCCAGTAGCGCTCCGGGTTCACCATCTCCGTCACCAGCTCGTGCACGGCGCCGCGCTCGGGCGCCGCTTGCGGCTGCCGGGACCGCGACAGAGGACATACATACAGGGGACTGTGACGTCACACTCCATACGATTGGTGACGAGCCATCAGACGACCAGTTACCATCGCTCGTGGCCGTCGATCACGGTCGTCTGAACGCGTCCACGATAAGTTTTCGGCTAAGAAAGAAAAAGCAAGTCGCACGTGACGACGCAACGGTCTAACGGGGCATGTTGTAAAAAATATATGGAAAAAACATAACAACAAACGCAACGCACTAATGGGGCCTCAGCCTAAAATTTACTTATTTAAGACACACCATCTAGGTACATAAGCGAATACAAACGATAGTAATACACTAAAACAATAATGTTTTAGTGACATGTTTTAGTTAGATAAAAGAGAACGAAAGAGAATTTTTATGTACTTAAATTATAGTATTTTCTTAACTAAAAGTCAGTCAGTCAGCTTGGACTTTGAACAGAAAATAAAAATAATAAACTAAAAAAATGACTAAAAACCTAAGTATAAGATACAGCTATATAGTCAACAACAAGCATAGTGTATAGTGCGGTCACCGTGGCGCGCGGCTCGCGGCCCGGCTGCACGAGGCAGTGCACGACGGCGCGGTGGTGCAGCCCGCACGCGCGCAGCGTCGCCGCCTCGTCCAGCAGCACGCGCCCGTTGAAGATCAGCCGCACGCGGCTGCGCGACCCCAGCTCCGCGCTGAAGTGCCGGCTGGGGGGGGGGGGGGTCGTGCCGTTCACACTGTTACATACTAGCCGGGCCCGCGGTTACGTCCGCGTGGAATTTATAAAATAAAAGTAACCCAAGTTACAGGTTATTACATCAGCTATCTTCCAGTGAAAGTCACGTCAAAATCGCTCCAGTCGTTCCAGAGATTAGCCAAAACAAACAGACAGACAGACAAACGATGTATTTTGTACCGTGTACCGTTTTGTACCGTGTATATGCATTTGCATGTGCATGTCCATATGCATTTAGTAAAATGAGGTTATTTTAATATTGCAAGCAGACACTCCAATTTTATTTATATAGATGTATAGATAGTTATGACTAAGCAATAGATACATATATCAATTTGATGCAGGATTTGAACCCAGACCCCCCTGTTTCGGAGTCAATCAACGTTGTAACACTTGTAACCACTCGGCTATTACTGCTCTTCAAACTCTTCTCAACTCTAATCTTATCTTGTACACTTGAACATGCCAAAACATAGAAACAGTTAATAAAACTAAAATGTAAAATTTTACTTACCATTTGAAATCCTTCAATGGTTCGTCAAGACTACCCTCGACTTCCTTGAGAGTGTCATTGATGTACTTCAGCTTAATAAGTATCTTCCTCTGGTCACTCGCTTCTGGCCCACCGACATTGGTAGTGCTCGGAGATGACTCTGAAGGTTTCCCAGGTGGAACTATGCTCTCTATCTCACCCTTATCCTCGTTCATGACATCAGTAACATTTTCATTACTTTGCAATGTCAAGCTGGAATCTACAAACGAAATCAATGATTACAACTGTACTTAATTAAAATTAAAAGGCAATAATGACCAATAAAAAAATAATGGTCGCGAACCTTAACGATGCTAACTTTTTTAACTTTTATATCAGGTTTGCGAAACTTGTTATACATTGTCCACGTCATGATACCATATTTCGTAATCGAGTTAAAAGTGTTAAAACCATCATAATGTTGATTATTCACTAGAATGTGCACGTAAAATACATTTCAGCATAAGTTGAAAAAGCTTTCGCAAGATTTAAAACAAACGTTGGAGCCAAATTAAAGAGTCAATTCTTACACTCCATTAGGGCACAAGATTCAAAATTCTCTGTAGATTGTAGCGGTGGACGTGTCAACCGCGCGTGCACGGACGCGCTTATAAAGCATCGGAGCGCGTAGTACGAGTCTTTGGGTTTATGCTCGAAATTCAACCGTAAGTAACAAGATATAGACCTCATAATTGAATGCTTTTTTTGAGTTCGGGCGGTGCGGGTGGGAGTTGACATTATGTAATGTGCGCAGTTCTTAACCGCAGCACGCCACTGCACTTTTAAATGACCTTTAAATCTTAATATAACCACGTCGTCATACCGTTGGTATCAGCGATGTCGTCCACGTGTGTATCATTGAGGTCGGCCTCCATAGCGCTCACGATGCTATCCATCTCGCGTATCTGGGCGTTGCTGGCCGGCTCCAGCTCTTCGGCTGTTTCCGACGTCTCGCTCGTCGTCTCCGTCTCTTCCGTACCTGGGATGGCCGTAAGCCCTGGAACACACATTGAATTATTTGGAGCGAGTGCTTTGATAACTAGGCAAAGCAAATCTAGGCAGGCAGGATAGGCAAATCTGCTGAACAGATTTAGATGAAAGTTTTTATGGAGATAATATGAGGCCCTCATTAAAATCAGCCCTTAATGGAATGACAAGGTGGGTGGAAGTATGTATGGGAAATCATTTCTCAAGTAGCGGATAAAAAAAACTCTATATTTGTATTGTACCTTCGATCCTTCTGTAGAAATGCAAACGATTGTTATTTATCATAGCCATGTCGGCATCCACTATGCTGTCCATTTCTTGCAGGGGTATTACACTGTTCTCTGTTTGGTTTGCAGAGTTGCTTGTTATCGGTCTTGTATCTGATAAAAATAATATTTTGTGTTTTAATGTACCGATTCAAATTTTTTTTTGTATATAATGCTAAGCTAGTCGCTTCATGGAAGCTATTACCGCTGGTAGCTGGCAGTATTGCATATAAGACAATTAAGTTTACTTCCAATTAGTATATTTATTCCACATATGTGTATAGTATTTACTGTAAGCATATTGTTGATTGTGTAATAAATAAATATTGTAAAGTTTATTTTAGTCAACACAATGAGTATGGTTCCAAACAATTCAATATAGAACTTACCTGCATGGTCACTAGTAGAAGTCTGTGCAATAGCATTTTGAGTCCGTCCTATCCTTCCACTTTGTCCTGGAATTGAGATAAAAATGTTTTAAAAAGCTTTGAAACCCTTGAAATTTCACACAAATAATGTGATACTACTAAATATATTAAATTACATGGAATCAAAATCAAACTTTCCATTTTTATGATTACGACTTGTATGATGCAATGGGTACTATTCCCAGCGAAGCAAAAATTTATATGATGAGTTTAAATTTTTGTTCTGGGTCTGAGTTTGTGTGTTGTCCATGGTGCCGAACGACACAGGGAACATTTTAATGTAGTTAATTATTATGATCACAATATTATCAGCTTAAGGAAACTAATGGACTCTAGATTGAGCTGACTTGCATGAAGCTTCAATAAATGCAAGCATCAATGATATTTTCAACTTACTGGTGCGTATGCTGACTGTGACAGCGTGGTGCCCTCGAGCGTGCATCTGGATAACTGCACGGTATCGGTCAGGCCTAGCATTGGTGGACAACCACGCCAAAGTTGCCACTATCAGCACAATCACAGCAATACCAAAATGGACAACTTCGTCCCCCATGCCATCTATAAGCGACATTGTGCTGGAATGTATAAAAGAAAACAATAAAATTACAAATCTTAATTGGGACTGAAATTAATTTGTTATTGCCCCAGTTTACACGCAGAGTGTACAGATTTATTTGCTGACAGATATACCTATATTACATAAACTTAGATGTCATCAGCAACATTGGAATCTTAATGTGGCAGAAAGTATGTATGTGTATTTTAATGAAATAAGATTTCTCTATATGAATAATATTAACAACAAAGAAAATAAACCAACACAATAAGAAAGTGGATATTAATGCTCACCAAAATGAGAGAAAATCAATAAAAAAAAACATTTTAGTTTTTTTTAGTCACCATTGACAACCTGTATTGTGCAATGGTTACCATTCTGAATCGCTGTTCAAAGGGCCCGGGTTTTGATTCCCAGCGAGGGGAATAAGTAATAATTGTATTAAATGTTGTCTATATGTGTTAACACCAACATATTTTTATAGTTTTACATTTCTTCTGCTCATTCAAAGTCTAAATGAAACATTTATCTGTCATGCTTTAAAAACAGACTGAACAGGGAAAATGTTGTATAAATATTATTAATTTCTACTTCATACTAGATTAGTATGTTAGCTAAAATTGAAAAAAAAAATGGAATATTACAAGATGTTGCTCATCAAGTAGCTTTTGAAATAACAACACATGACATTAGCAAAAAAAAATTAAGAAAAACTGAAGCCAGCATTTTAGGGCAGTCCACCAAGTTAATTAGCTCTGTAATTTATTTCAAAGTTTTTAATCTTTCAAACTTTAATCTTATGGATTAGAAATGAAACTTGTACCCCATTGGAAGGATGTATGGGAGGCTGGACTGAAGATAGGCAAATAATAAAAATATCTATAGATGCTGGTTTATATTTAAAATATTGTATGTAAAATAGTTGTTTGTATAGGTACGTATTTGTACTATTTGTATCGATAATATTGTATAATTACTGCATCTATCTATATAACCAAGCACAAGGTCACATAAACTGCTACGAATATGATTCTATGATTAACAAACAAATAGGTACAAACCTGTTAGCTCCTTCAGCAATCTCTTGCACACAACTGAACCAATATCACCGTGGTGATGACACAAAATCACTGTTTAGAACACAAGACAACAAAAATACATTTCTTTGCACCTGAAATCATAAATTTACTAAACCTTCCTTTCCATGTAATGTCTGTCACCTAGCGAATTCCAACTGACTAGCAGCTGATAATACGACTACCAGTATTCCGATAATTAAAATAAATGGATTGTATGAATTGAGCAGTCACCTCACTGCATTATTATTGCGTAGGTAATAATTTTAAAATAAATGTAATATTATTTACGTTTCAGTAATAATACCCAGACATTGACAATACGCACAGATTATTTAGTATCTAAGTAAGTCTGTGTACAGAGCACAGACCACAACAGACTTATACATAGCAATAGCAGAGCACAGAGTTTAAAATGTAGTATTTCAGTACTCTGTGGCACAGTGTACATAAAGGTCATAAACACTACGCACATAGACTAGCTAGAGAAATACCAAAAGAGTTTAGAACTTCAAACAGACTAACAGAGAAGGGTATAGATAGACATCTGGTGAGCATGGCCAAAATGAAGTGCCGCAATTCAGCTCAATTTGCTGACCTGTAATGCTATACTCGGCGGATACCACGAGAGTGGTGTTCAGGAAGAGAATATGACGACAGAGATTAACCAGAGTATGTGATTAACCAGAGGTACCCAATGGGGACGAGACCTGTCTGTCTATATATAGGTTAATGACATTATAAGTAAATATCATTGATATAGGTTATCATCAGAATTGGCCGTGTCACCATCGTTAACAGGCACTTACTAGTTAGTAGAGGATAATTAGATGTTGTAAAGTAAATAGCCACGTTATATAATTTGTATTGTAATTTGTAATGACTATCTAAATAGCCTTTTTTGCTAAAACAGTTGATACCTACGTCAAGAGAGACGTACGTAAGAGGTAGATTCGAAAGAAAGAAAGAAAAATATAACAAACATTACACATTTAAAACTTAAATGTCAATACAGCTTTGATTAGGCAGCAATTATCAAGAAAAGAGTCCAGCTTATCATTATACCAGGTTACCAGCTGTCTGAGAGCAGCTAACGCTGATCCCCCGCTGGCTCTTTTGGTGATAATCACGGTAGGCCAAACAGTACTTCAATATTGTAATAGTACCTACATATATAGTAAGTTAAGCAACAACGGGCGCGGTCAGTAGTTGGATGGGTGACCGCTAGTGGCAAAAATTTCTGCTTCGGAGGGCACGTAAAGCCATCGGTCTCGTTTGTTATCATTTGGTAGCAGTCGTTAAGCCATGTCGCATACCTTCGGGCGGCTTCATTGACTTATTATTACGCGGCTTAAAAAATTCCGACACTTGCGTTGGCCACTAACCCCTCCACCAATCAGCACTGGAGCAGCGTGGTGGAGTATGCTCTAGGCCTTCTCAGGTATGAGGAGAGACCCGTGGCAGTAGTGCGCAATTAATGGGTTTCGACCCATTGCCAGCCACATGTAGTAATGTTTACCATGTATGTTGTCTAAAGAATCAAAAAGCTAACTTTACGTAACGTTAAACTTCTCGCTTCATAATCTTTAAAGTTGCATCATCTTGCTCAGTGGAAGGCAGAGGCAGGGGATACATACAAATACATAATCGTATCAAATCCGAATGAATACCAAGAATACCAATTACCAACCGATTTCTACTATAATATTAGATTCCATTTTACGTATTTGAAGCAGTCCGAACTGTCAAAACAGGTAATTATTTGTTTAAAATCAGAAATAACAGTATTTAAACTTTGTTTTCTAATTTACTATGTAAAGTAGACATTTAATACTTGAATGAAATAAAAATATTATCAGTTAATATCCGAAAATTTAATGATTTATAAAACCTAAAATCACTTAAGTGTAAAACGGAAATAACGGAACGAGAGTATAACGTCATGAGTTCTAACGTCGTTGAGTTTGACGTTTCATCAACGGTATTTTTTGCTGCGTTGCCTGCGTTTCATGCTTTCAATGTTTCAATTTGATCAATTTCATTCATTGTCATTCAGTCAGTTCAATCAGTCATACTCTCTTACTTGGTAACTTGCAATTGCGAATTGCGAAGTGTTTTTAATTTATACTCCAAAGTAATACTGTTAGGTGTTTTGCTCACAGTTCGAGCAAAAAAGGCATTATTGTAATTTCCATGAAACGTTTAATTTATAAAAACTCAATTAGTGTGACTCATTTAGTGAATAATAATTTAAACCAGTTGCAACGAGTGCAGTACAATCACTTGTACGAAGCAAGTACGAAGCAATTCGTGCCTTTTAAATTATCAAAATAAATATCCTGTCTGAAAAATCTATTTGCGAATTTTATTTTTCTTTATTGGAATTATTTATTGGTTGCCAACTGAAGGAAAGACTTAATTTGGCGGGTATATTTTTTATTTCGTTATTTTGGTCTTTTTAACGGATTCGTTAGGAAGGCCGCCGCCTGTGTTATTTGAAAATCATAAACAGAAGATCAACAAACAGTAAGAGAGACAAAGTCGTTGACGACAGTCTAACATGAGATACGCGTATACGCATCAAAACAAAATCTTTCTGTATCACGGTACAATACATAATTTGTTGACACACAATCAGGAGATATTGTGCTCCAAATACTGTGGTTGCATGCGAAAAGACAAGATCAAGAAGTATAAGGGGACAATTTCCAGAAGACACATCAAAATGTAAGTATTTTTGTATTTTGTTCTTATTTGTTTTAGCGGTGACTACAACAAACTATAATATAGGGATATGTCAAAAAATCAACCGCATCTAAATGCCTTTCTCATGATGCTTAATTGTAAGTGACGTCCATGTGACAGTTATTTACCAATATGTGACTAGCCTGGTTATTCAGTGACTATTTACCCAAAAAAAAAATTATTGACATCAAAAAGTTTCTAGTCATCATCATCACACAATCATAAATGAGAGATTGTGAGAACTAAAAATTGTTGAAGATAGTTTTTTCCATAAGATTTGCTAATTTAGATCAGCCAAAGGGCTAATAAAGTAAAGTTCTGCTACCCATATTATTGTCTATCACGGTACCATCCTTGTTGCTCAGAAGTAAGGTAGTTTTTGCATAAATGAAAGGGATCAACAATTAAATAAGAATATTTGTTGATTCATAATCAAGTATATCATGAATATGAATGTATATAATGGTCAGTTCCTTGCAATTTAAATGGTCTTTTTTTCTTTTTTTTAATTTCTTAGTAGGTCTTTGTTGGTGTGCATATAGCTCCCAACTATCATTTATAATTGCCCAGTCTTCAAATTCTGGTTGCTTTAATCGAAGAGTGGTCTTCTACACATGTGTTCATAAGAAAAAAAGCTTACGCAAAAGCTTACATTACCTTATTAGGGTTAATTATTCGTGTAAAATTTCAAATTATTCGTCTTATTCTTCCTAAACAAGAATTGAGAAATGAGTTAATTGACTAACTAAACATCAAAAAATGTTTTTAATAGAACTTAC
Source organism: Ochlodes sylvanus (assembly GCA_905404295.2). Taxonomy (NCBI): domain Eukaryota; kingdom Metazoa; phylum Arthropoda; class Insecta; order Lepidoptera; family Hesperiidae; genus Ochlodes; species Ochlodes sylvanus. The sequence goes on along the minus strand of FR990133.1, from coordinate 3,329,414 downwards.
TGTGTGTGAGGTTGTGTTTCTCCGACCTTTTATATTTAAAACAAATTCTGTTTTCCAAGAGCATTTTGGCAGTGTTTTTGTACAATTATACATAATTATAATTATGTATTAGGAGCATAATAAAATAAGAAATATAATATTATGTATTTTTAGGCATAAAGAAAGGTTTTGGGAAGATGTCATCCAATCTAAAGTCTATAATGTTAAAATATACTTCCAGTAACTCCACTATTGCCATGTGATTAAATGACGTCATCATCAATAAGTATGTTGAGTCATCACTTATAATGGATCTGACAGATAGAGTATACTTTTCATATTTAAAAAATAAATAAAACAAATTTATAAATGGAACACTGAATAATCTATTTTCAGTTTGGTACTGATAACAGTGAGGATAGAATAGAATATATGTAAGGGTGCCAGATGTGCCATTTACAAAGTGGTTAGAGATGAGTTAGTGCCAGTCACCAATTCATCTGTAGCCTTGGATACAATGGAGAGTAACGCTTAGGTGTCAAAATTTTTGTGTGTTGCGTGTTAGTGTGGTGTTAGAGAGGAATTATAATTACATAATAATTATATTCATCGCACTCGAACTTCGCACGGAGTGCTAGCGAACATACCGTGTGGCAAATTTACGGTAAACCAGAAATCGCGTCGCGTCGCGCCATGCGAACGGACCCTTATAAACGAAGCCAAAAAAATTCCTTACATAATTTTGGAAAAGAGCTGTTACTCTTACACCGATATTAATCTGGACCGATATTAATCAAACATCGCTACGAACCACCGCAAGGAACCTTGGATACTCGCTTTCAACACACACACACGCACGCACGCACGCACGCGCGCGCGCGCACACACACACACACACACACAGAGAGAGAGAGAGAGAGACATCGACGTCAAACTTATAAAACCCTCTTTTTTTCGTCGGGGGTTAAAAATCTAGAATACTTAACTAGCCTACGTCGGTTTACCTCTCTGATCGTAACATAGACCAAGCAAGGTCAATGGTGTCTAAAAATGTAGTGTGTTGTATCTGAATTATTTTGTTTACTATTCAGTGCGTTTGTAATGGAGCGTTATACGTTTTACGTAATTACTAAAAAATTTAGTAATTATAGGAACTACTTTGCTTTTCTTTGAAGCGTTGGATTTCCTTAGTTTCCTTGTGCACGGAAATTCCGAGCAGTTAGAGCTTTCACCGTCCAACTCCAACTCGTTCGAGAATTCTTGGAACCGATGCCAAAATACAAACACGTTCTCTTGTCGTTCGAAGTTACGTGGCCAAGTAGGTACCTATAGCCGGTTTATGAGGTTTTTTAATTCAAATAAATAACAATAATATCGCTGTATAATTATGTCATCGAAAAACAAATGTATCCTCATTATCCTCATACGTATTTACTCGAGAAACCTTGGCGCTTTTTTATAATAAATTTAGTAATAAAAAAGCCGTTAATTTCAATTATGTTCAACGAAAAAAGTCGTTTGCAATTACTTTTTGTTTCGTAGTTCATTTCTAAATTGTACTTTCCACTACTATACTTGGTAGCCTTAGGCAGAGATAAATTTACATACTAATTAAAAGTTGAATTATTGAAAATGGAAAAATACCGAAACGTGTTCCCTCTAGGCCAACAAAACATTACGATATAAAATACCTCATTCAAGGTTCTGAGCCCCTCTAAAATATAATTCGTCCATAAAGTTGTTTGTCTTGCTTCTAATGTTGTTCTTTTTTATTTTATTACCTTCCTACGCTTACGTCTGTCTATATTGAGATGTCCCACATATTCATGTCGCAACTATTTATTATGGTACTTTTTAAAATGAATCTAGAAGATATTTATACTTTTTGATTTAAAAAATTAAAGACTAAAATATGGTTCTATCTCTTCTACCTTTATGCCTTAGAATAATTACACTATAGAAACCAAGTCCGCGCGGCTATTTTGATGCACCTTAATTGGTGCCAGAAATGGCACCAAACACCGGGCAGCTCCGTAGTGTTCAATGTCAACGCACGCCGAACGTGTCGTCGAATGTAAGAATTTGTCCAGTTAAATTGTGTCACGAAACATCTGAAAAGCTAATTATGTATTATTGCTAAAAACATATTAAGGTTATCCGCAGCCGAATCATTCCCCGCTTTCGGGAAAGTTTCGGTTTAGTGCTTCACTTTAGACAGAGCGCTTGTATGAAGACTGAAAGAAGAGATAGTGTGATACTTAAATAAGAAGACTGAAGATAAGATAGTTTCAAATTTAATTATGTAACTGAAAAAGGTAATTTTACTGAACAGATACTGAAAGACCTGTTTGTATCCTCTGCAATTTTATCATAATCGTTATCATGATGATTCAGCTAATCTACACGCCGACGAGTCGTTTGAGGCCCGTTTGGGTGAATGCCGTCTGTACTCCATCACAGGTCGATAATTCTATGTGTCTTCTTGTTATGCCGAAGGCCATTTTCATGACGTCCATTGTAACCTATAGTTACCGTAATTGTATATGCTATATGAGTTTATTCAGACTTTATAGTTGCGTCCTTGCGTCATTTTATTTGTTTAATTTTTAACTGAATGTTTCTTTTTGCTGCATAGGCAACATTTCCATCTTTTTTGACCACGTATAAATAGGTCTTTTAATGTCATTGTCCATTGTTGTTTCTGTTAGTTATTTGTATTTTGCAGATGATTTACTCGCGTCACAAATGCAATTCTCACCTTCGTAGTTTTAATATTGTAACGCGATTATGTTGCAAACAAGATTGAAGCTATTTAAAGGATTATAGTTCCAAGAATCACTTGCGATTCGTAACTCAATTACTTTTGTGCTACCTATCGTGATAATGTTAAATTATTATGATAGGATGTGTTATGGTATTACGTATCATGAACTCATAATATACCTATCCGTTATTATTGACAGCGATGTCCTTAGTCACTTCAATACCTAAAGAGGAAAGAAGAAAAGATCAATAAACTCGGTGAATGATGCAAGGCTTAGTCACTTCTATTTGGAAAATGGCGTTTCAATGTGGCACTAAAGTTCAGTTTGATTTGTACCGTTCCGGCACATGAGTTTAATACTTTCCGCTTATTACCTTTGCCACAGTTGTGTATATAGTTCGTTGAGATTTAATAAATCTGAAAAATGAAGTAGGTACCTATGTAAACATCTCAGTACAATAACTTGAGTACTTAAATGAGTAAATAAATCTTAGACATATAGTTTTCAACTCTGAAAAATAAAATCGACCGTATCGATTTTCATAACACCGACTTTTTGTTAACACTTCGTAGTCCAAGTTTATGGCCTTTAGTTTAATGACCAATGTATTCAGCTTTACTTTCAAATACTTAGGGTCTCAGGGACATTATAATATACAATGTATTGTAAAGATTGTTGACAAAGTAATCAAGCGGAACCAATTGGTAAATCAAATTTAACTCCATTTGTTTCGTCTATCTTTGCATGTTATTATTAGCCTTGACCTTTACTTTTTTTGTTTGATTAAAGACATTAAATGTTTGAATAAGAATGAGATTAGGTATACAAATTTTAGGATGGACGATTTTTAAGTTGAATAATTCTACTATCCAGAACAGTATTCAAACGTAAAATAGATTGAATTACATTCTATTTTACGTTTACACAATATACGAATATTGTTGCCAACTTCCTTGGTATTTTTTTCGTTAATAATTAGGTCAAGAGTCATTAGTTACATAGTTACGAATGTTATGATGTTGTCTTTTTAGTTGTTATAATTATGTTGATTATCTCTTCTATCCGTAGTTCTTCGGGTCTAGCCTGAACTCCGGCAATAGTTACTGACTTTCAAGGAATAAAAGTGTGTAGAGTTGATTGGTTTGTGCTGTATTTATTGTTATAGTTTTTCTGGTCATGTGCTCATACTACCCATGTATCCACAATACAGTTCATATATCTGTGTACAATGCAGTAGGGTGAGTCATACAAAGAAAAACATGTTATTCGAGTTTACGTCCACGTGAAACCCCAAGTGAAATCTCCTCAATTCCCCTCCGCTACACACAGTACTTGGTGTTGCGAGAGACTCCTCTCTCTATAGATCTATACATTCTATACACAACATAGCAATATGAAAACGCTGCGGTCTCGTGACTCTCTATAACGGGGCGACGGCATTGGCTGTCTTGAGCTGACGTCATCTGAACGGGCCAACTGCGAGCCAGCGGAGTTATTTTTAGAACATAAATGTTGAATGGTGGGGAAGGAGGAAAACTATACGAGCGCCGAGGCACTACGCCGCGCGAATGTTGCACAATATATTTTAGGCTAACACTGAGCGCACGCTCGCCGCAACTTTGAAAGTGCTTGAAACGTCTTTAAAGTTTTTAACTAGCAATTGTATATGTTCTAAAGTCGTTAAATCTTAGGCGTTGGAAAGTCAATCTTTTTCATTTATTTTAAAGAGTGACTTCTAGTATCTTCAAACGTGTGCACGTCGCAGTAAGTCGCAGTAAGCACGTAAGTTAAAAAGACATTATCTTAATCTCGTTTTTTGTAATCTTCTCCGTTTGGTAAAAACATATTAATTAATTTTATTGAATAGGCAGCTTTTAGTGTGGTATCTTTATCATATTGATAATTATTTCTACGAATATCGCCGTCGCAGTAACAGGATTCACCGATACAAGTTACAACCTGTCCAGTCACGTTGCCCGTGTTCTATGCATGTGTAGCAACATTTCTGGCTGACCTTATTTTTATGTGTTATTTATTCTTTTTACTTTGCATACCAGTTTCATTACGTGTGGAATAAATTATTTTCATCGGTATTTATATTCATAAACAATACTAAAAGAATTTAGAGGCTTCTATTAATGAACTCGAAGCTTGCAAGGCCTTTTTGAGGGATCATTAATGGTTATAGGCTTGACTTGATACCAAATTAGCAAGTTGATGTGAATATGTTGTTGTAAAATACTTTGAGGGCATATAAGAAGCACATCGCTGTATACTTCGACCTTTGTGTAAAAGCGTGGTACTAGCTATACTAGTGGTGCTTTTGGTAAAAACATGATGATATGTTTGATATTTGATAATTATCTATGTGTATGGTAATTGGTGTTGAATTTAACACGCAACGGTTTATTTCATGGACATGTTTCGGTAAAGCTGGTTGTTATTGCTCGATAACTAAAAATTCTAGCGGTTTTCGGCACCGTTCCAAATATAGAATCTTAACCATTCTTGGATCCATCTGAAGATACAAAAAATTTCAACCAAATCGGTACAGCCGTTTAGGAGGAGTTCAATTACATACACTCGCACAGAAGAAACATATATATTAAGATAATGCGATCATCAAATTCTGTGATTCAGATGGTTCGTTTTTAAAGTAATAATGTAGAAATAGTTACATTGAATCGATAACAGCGTAGGTGGTCGTGGGACGACCTCGAGGCTGGCTATCAACTCTCCTACAATAAGCTGATAAAGGCACTAATATGATTAGATTGGTCCGGCCGGCATTTGATCAGTATGTGGTGCTTATGAAACCAACAATAAGGTTGAATTTTGTTTAATCACTTAAAATCCAATTAAGTTAAAAACTTAGCGTTTTTTGTGATGTAATAACAAATGTCTGCTAGATAGAGTTACTTGTTGTTGCTACAGTAAGTATATTGCGATAGAGGTATATTGCCTGTCTCTGTTTTGGTATATTGCGTAATGAATATAATGATAGCATTGGGAAGAATATCGTGAACCTTGTCCTTAACATTGGTTTCCACAAAGGCTGCATATAAAAATTTAGGAACGGATGAATTTAATAAAACCGTACCGTTACTTTTCGAAAGTAAATCTACCTATTTTAAATAAACCTGTTCACAAATGGAGTCAGACACATTAAAATTCCAACGCCGACGTCACAAATTATCGTGTATAGTTCTCTCATCTTGAATTTTTACATAATGTTATTTTACCTTAAGTGGATGTACCGACTCATTAGGAAGTAACATCATTGATCTACCACATAATTTGTAAACGCAGGCGTTGATATAAAGTTACACGTCACGAGACACGACAAACATGCTTGCTGCAATGTGGTATGACGTCAATAGAAAAATATTGATTGCTGTTTTTACTGTATTCAAAGCAACAGTTCATACATTAATTCTGTCTCGCTGCTAGGTAGAATAACGAAAGCAAGAAGATAAAGATAGAGAGGACAGAGGGATATTTATACGAGCCACTATGTGTTGTTATCATAAAGTAAACCATACATTATTAAATCTGGAACAAATACATGCATCACTTAATTGAAGATAGTCCACTAGTCATTTGACTTCATCAAATTCCCTTTTCTTTACTCACTTGCTTATTATATTTTTCCCTTGTTTCAGGCATACTGTTGTGAACGTCTCTTGGTTGGGAGCCTAAAGGGTTAAGATTTCTTTTGGGACTCAGGAGGAGTTCAAAGAAGTGAGTATCACCGCTTCGGCGGTTTGTTCCACCCTAACCCTTTTCTGTTGCAGAACTGAAAGATTGCTGGTTTGCAGCCTCATCAAGAATTACGCAACAAACATAATTTTATATTTCTGATAGCTTTCTCGAGTCTGATAAGAATTATTTTTGAAATTTAATAAATTTTAAATTTAGAAATTCTTGCAATACTATCCAGACAATTAATTTAGTAATTAAAGCACGGAAAAAATATTTTAGTAATTTCAAAGAATGCAATTGAAAATTAAGTACGATTTTTAACGATTCACAAACAGTATATGGACATGTACGAATGTGATGTGTGATAAAAAACGTCTCATTTATTTTATAATTGGCATTTCATTACAAACAAAAAATATTTTTTCGTTGAGCTACTTTCGTTCATTAATTTGGTAATCATGCAAACTCATTAACTCATACTTTCATTTTAACAATCATAAATTGTACGGGGGATGAATGTATTTGATGGAAATGAAATAATGAAAGCGAAATTTTACCATATTTATGTATAATTGGCATTTCATTTCTCCCTCACATTCTTTAGTTAAACTTCATTCGGTCATTCTTTTGGTAAACATTAAAACTCATTAAATTCTACAGATAAACGTATGACGAGGTATTTGATGGCAATGATTGTTAAAAACGCAAAGAAGCAGAAAATGAAATTAATAGTGAATACCATACGTTTACAAGCAACCATTCGGTGTCGTTTGTTTCAAACATATCATTCCAATTACATCTCATCAAGTTATTTCGCGTCCGCAATAGCAGGGCAGGTGATACGTCTTAACAATACAATGATCCAAGATAAGACACACTTGTATTCAGGTACTACAAGTACCAATACTTAAACGATATATAATATATTATGTAGTTGTATAAGGGGAATTAACTTACTATACGGAATCGTTTTCTTAAAACCAAAATGTAATACTAAACATGCAATCTTGGGGCAGCTGCTATACATGCAGATTTTAATAAATCAAGTTTTAAAGTTTTTTAAATCTTAAAAAATCTCTTAACAATCAGGTATAAACATTACATTCGCCGTCATTATTCGACATCATTCATCTCTCTATATTAAACTTATCGATCTCATCAACGACCTTTCACTTCGCTTCATATGAATATGCACATTATGTTACGTCGTATCATTTTTGTTTGTAGTTCTATTCAAAATGGTTGCTCAAAAGATCACCTGTCCGAGTCGGAGCGACGATATCGGAACTCAGTTCAACTCAAACACCAAAAGATATGGTTTTTTCGCAAACGAGTCACAAGACTCACAGTACTTTGAAAGTGGTAGAAATAGATCGTTTAAAGCACGGAAAGAGTCAACAGGTGAACGGTTCAACTGGAGTGTTTGTAGAATCACATTCAGTACGAGGCGCGAGATCGACTTCGCCAGTCGCCACAACCAGCTTTTCAGAGGTAAGGGGCAGTCTGCAGAACTGTGAGTAAAAAAACACTTCTTTTTTTATTTATGTCGTTTATAAGGTATTTTTTATTCTGGCCTCGAAATGCTAGCTTAAATATTCACATAAATCATTGCTAATTTCAGGAATTTTTGAAATTGGAGCCAGTATCCCAGAGCGAAATGTTTCACGAATCGGATTGCGAGTTCTTCCAAGATCTGGTTCAGTGGTGCGCCGCGCCCACAGAGGAGGGAGTAGTACGGTCCATTGGTAAGTATTTGACATTATGGTACATTAAAACAAAATTGTATTGGTTAAAAATAAATGTTAGTAACGAAAAACTATTTCCCGTTCCAGATTCGCAGAAAGACACTGAAACAAGGACACTAAACACGAATACACTGCACACACCCATCTCACCTCAAAGTTGGGATGTATTAGACGCTATCTCTCCTTCGACACAGGCGACAGGAATGTATAATCCTAGTTCCAGCTATCCCGTGTCGCCGAGCGCGGAAGGGTTAGCCCAGTTTAATACAGACATGTTTGATCCGATCGATTTAATTAATGAAAATAAAGTACCGTTCCAGGAACAATTTTTAGATATAAGTAATTTACCTGTTGTTATTGGTGATATAGCGTCTGAGGAAGCCGTCGATTTGAATCCTTGGCAGCCGTCAGATTCAGTCGGCTGGCAACTTCATGACACAGACTACACAAAAATAAATACCAACATACACAACACATTGCCCTTCATTTATCAAGATGATTCACTAGACATGAAATTCGTATCGGTCATACCACGAGAGGTAGAAAGAAATGATGTCGTCATATCGGAATACATAATTAACGACGATAAGCCACCAGGGAAGATTCAAATGGAGTCCGGAATGGAAAGACGTGTTGAAAGATTATCAGTAAACGTTGCACCGCGCGACCAAGGCTGGAATTCTGATATCATCAGTACACCTGAAGTTCTCAGCGTCGTGGAGCAGTTGGAAAAAGAAAAATGCACTCCGCCTAGCTTGGTGGGTAGCTTTTGGTAGATTAACGTTTAACATTTTAGAAGCGAAATTTCAATTAGTTACTAATCAGCGTTACCTACGCAGAATTAATATGTCTTTGTTATATTTTTTTCCAGAATACGCACAGGCAGCAGACTCCAGTCACATTAGGACAAACGTGTACGAAGATAGAAAATCCCCCATCCGTTGATTATGAACCCATTACTCCGAAGAGCGAATCTCACGTGGAATCCGACGAAGATGATGTCAAATCCCCAAGCAAGAGAAGGCGGCATAATAATAGTGACGATTCAGATGAAACATATACACCTTACAGCGAACATACACCGCGAAAGTACAAGAGAAGAAAGCCCAATATTCCAATCAAGGATATGATTCGCGCGCTGGAAGAGTCACAGCAGCTGACGAAGGCGCGCCGAGGCCGTCCGCCCAAGCGAAGGGAGAGCACGGTCTCTTCCGTGTGTAGTGTAGATGACAATTCGTCAACAGTATCTACACACGAGATGAAATATAGAGAATTACGAGACAAAAACAATGAAGCATCAAAGAAGTCTAGAATGAACAGGAAACTCAAGGAGTTGCAAATGGAACAAATGGCTGTAGAATTAGAGGAACGTAATAAAAAATTAAGAGTAAGAGCTGACATGTTAGAAGAAATGACTAAAAGGTTACGCGAAGCTTTTATGGCGGCAGTATCGCAGAAGAAAGTCTAAGGTCTGCAATGCCTTGAGTGTTCTGTTTTAGTTCCTTCTTTGATGTGATCTGTATTCATAGAAGTTGTTTGTTGAGTGCCCTATGAATATGGACATGTTGTTCACGAATGCCATGACTTTGTTTTTGTTTTGTTGTTTATTACCGGGACTTGACAAATTTTATACTCTGGATTTGACGAATATGTTTAGAAATAAGATTTCTCGTTATAATTTAGTATAAAATTTAAACACCTCGAATATATCTTTTACCTTGAGAGTGTTTAAAATTGAGTTAATTTTAGTCATGTAGCCCTTGATGTTTTCGGGTAAATTTATTTCATAAAGTGTTAAGATTTAATGCTATGTTTAATCTTAAACTATGATTGGTTAGTTTTGCAAAATATTGCATGGTATATATTATATGGTAGAGTTAACTGCTCTGATGTTAATTTCAAATAAATCTATTTGTTCTATTCTATTGTTTTTTTTTATCGTGACCACAAAATTTGTGAGATTTTACTTTTATGAGCCATCAGTAGACTAGTAATATTGTATGCTGCAATGCGAATACCCAGGCCATTTTATTTGACTAATTCGAGTTACGACATCTGATACGGTTTTTTTAACATTAAGGTTTAACATAATAACAAAAAAATAACGTTAAACCGGTAACCTCACCATTAGACTGCGGACACTTGGATAATAACATTGACTTATTTAGTTATAATACTCAATCAATCAATAAGCGGTCAAAGGATAATAAGCGTAGATCCCAGCGTTCTTCAACAGGAGGAACCAAGCGGGCGTCCATGGCCGTGGATGTAATAAAATATAAGCCGAAACTGGCTTGGATTTAGGATGTGTGTAGACTGTCAACACACCCTTAGATAGGGAACTGTTTATATCTAAAATACTTTTAAATCAATCAATAACCGAACAAGAGGGTTTACTATGAATGTGGCCAGTATCACATTTTATCAATAGCAATTCTGCATCGATTCCCAATTCGGATAGTAAATTATAAGGCGGCCACAGCTAGTGAAATGAAATGATTTTATTCGAATTTATTGTTTACAAATTCTTTTCGAATAGTACTTATCATCGTGTATCGTAATCGTAGTAAATTAAATTAAATGTTTTAGTCTACAAATAAGATCAAATTGAAAGAAAAATTAAGCAGTGTTATGTATTTAACGTAACGCTTACTGGTACTGACGACAGATGTGAACGTCATACAGGCAACTGTCAGACTGTCACCCGCATCATTTACGCAAATAGTAATAGTATAGCAACATTTAGGGTTGCTTTTTGCGTTACTTGGTTACCAGAGCGATTTCCACAAAGTACTTTGTAGCGATTTCTCGACAAAGAAGTAAACATGTAAAAAGTAAAGTTGTCACCGTTGCATGTGCACATCAAAGCCCAAAGGCATCACTCATCATTATCATCACAACCCATAACTGTCCCACTGCTGGGCACGGGTCTCCTCTCACAGAGTGAGGGGGTATAGGCCCTAGTCCACCACGCTGGCCAAGTGCGGATTGGTGACTTCACACACCTTTGAGAACATTATGGAGAACTCTCAGGTGTGCAGGTTTCCTCACGATGTTTTCCTTCACTGATAATTAGCAAGTGATAATTAAATTTTAATACGCACATATTTTTTGAAAATTAGTGGTGCGTGCGGGGTTTGAACCCGGACCCTCCGTTTCGGCAGTCCAACGTTCAACCACACGGCTATCACTGCTTTGCTATCAAGGCATCACTATCGCCCGTGAATTCAAGCAGGGACTCTTGTTAGTGATATTTAGATTTTTAGTTGTTGATTTTTGTTAGTAAGATTTTCGTTCTAATTTGGTCATAGACGTGTTGTTTCCCTTGAGACTTAAAATGGTTCCTCTAGGCTTCACAAATGCAAATAAAACGCCCGATGTTAACTGTAGAAGTTCGGTGTCTTGAAACCGTTCAATGAACTGGCTGATTCATTGACAGTCAACCCAATTATGCTTTTCTTTTGCTATTAAATTTCCGAGCAACTGAATCATGTCGGTCACCTCACTTTAATGCCAAGGCCATTAGAACGCTTCCTCGGCCTCTAATTATCAAATCTAATAACCATAATCTATCCAAAGGTAAACTGGAGGAAGGCAACGGGTCGAACGGGTTTAATAATAGTCGCGTAGGCTGTAAAAAGAGTAATTTATTTATAATTCACAAATAAGACAAATGTACCAAACAAAAATCAGATGAAATTACAAATAAAACATTTCACGCCATATCGACTATTAAGACCAATAAGAATATCCTTGTGACGAGGCCCTAACCAGTTACAATATGGTACTTTTAATTTCAATATCTATTAGGATTTACTTGCGCATAAGGCAGGCACAATAGCAGTAAACATACTCGCACATAATGTTGACACCTTAATAGCAGTTTATTATTAAGAAAGTGTGAGTGTAAAGATAAATAATACAATTAACATTCTAACAATAATCTAAATCGACTAAATATTTAATATAGACATATTCTAAAATAAAGAAATAAGATTCCTATGGTGGCATTGCAATAATTTGCAGTGATATTCTCTAAAAAAGAGACAACACTTCAACAATGTTCAATAGTAATACAATATTCACAAATAAAGTATCGGTGAGCAGCACCTGAACTAAATACCTGTTCACGGAATAATCAGATAAATTCCAAACATGTCGGCCCTGTCCGCCTCGTAACCGCTCAAATATCATTTATGTAACAAACTTATAGAAAAATTTACACCAATCAGTTCATGGTCACATAATATAATGAGCCCCAGCCTTCGGTGCAATGTCCTGGCAAACTATAACAATGTGGAATAAGAAAATGAAGTATAGGAACAGGAATGCGCGCATAGATGATCGTTATCGTAAATAACAAAGCAGTCTCATTAGAGCCGCCGGGCGCCGCATCGAAGGCCGGGGCGCGCTCGACGAGGGGTGAGCATGTAACGACCCTAATATACACGTATACCAGTATACCACACCGCACTAATGAATAACAGAGTCCTATTACATAGCACAATTTAAGATCGTCAGTGCTCTAGCGAGTCACGCCACACTATAGACACTGATACCGGTAAATTTACACTTTACACTCAGTACAGACAGTGCGGACACTGTACTACGGAGCACGCGCCCGCCGGGGTTTCGCGTGTGTTAGTCGGATGCGGCGTCGTCGGCGGCGTCTTCTAGGAAGCTAAATTTATTCGATGCTACAAAGTTCTGGAACAAATAAACAAATATTAGCAAGCAACGTGTGGTGGAGAAAGCTCCAGGGTTTCCTAATTCTTAAGTTCAATCCGCTGCTTATTTCCATAAAAATAAAACAGAATACATTATCTTACCGGTTTCTCTTGCTCTTTCAGCTTGGGCAGCGGCTTGTCTTCCGGGTCGTCGCGGCGGTCGCGGGAGCGGCTCGGTCGCGCGCTTCCGTTGCGTTCGTCGCGCGGCGCGTCCTCTCGTCGCCTCTCTACAGAGGGTTCCCTCTCACGTTTGTCGCGTGAATCGCGTCGTTCGCGCGAATCACGTCTTTCGCGAGAATCACGTCTTTCGCGAGAATCGCGTCTTTCGCGCGAATCACGTCTTTCGCGAGAATCACGTCTTTCGCGTGAAGTGCCTCTTTCGCGCGAATCGCGTCTGTCCCGTGAGTCGCGTCTGTCCCGCGAGCCGCGTCTCTCGCGCGAGTCACGTCGGTCCCTGTCGCGCCTATCGCGATCGTCCCTGGGATCGCGCCTGTCGTCATCTCTATGGTCGCGACGGTCCCTGTCGTCTCTGTCGCGACGGTCCCTGTCGTCTCTGTCGCGACGGTCCCGGTCGTCTCTGTTGTAGTCGCGCCTGTCCCTGTCGTCCCGCGAGTAGTCGCGCCTGTCTCTGTCGTCCCGTGAATAGTCGCGTCTGTCCTTGTCGTCCTTGGAATAGTCCCGTCGATCCTTATCTCTGTTGTAGCTGCGTGAGTCTCGGCCGCGATCACGGTCATCTGAAAGTATTAGATATTTATACATAAATTAGTTAATTGTCAACGCATTCTGAATTTATTTTTTATTTTTATTTCCTTATAATCGTACTGCGCTGTTTTGTATTGTACTAGCTTTCGCCTGCCAATTTCCAAAAATCCTTTGTTAGTGCTCACTTCCGTCGCTTGAGAAACCTTTATGAAGTTTAGTATCAACTGAATCCATTGAAGAAATAGAAAGTCTTCTTTTATATCGCGTTAGGGGGAAATTTCCATAAATCCTCTTTTGACATCTTTTGAATACATATTGCGGCACTGTGATACGCCTAACATTGGCTGTATTTCGAGCGAATTAAACAAAATTTTTGTAGGCGGTTTTTTGCGTTGGCCTGACATCTAGTAGTATTGTTGATCGAAGGAGGTTACAGTGAAATTCCAACAATAAATATTTACCACGTCTCGGCGCTGCCCGGCGGTCACCGGAATTGTCGTTCTGTAACAAAATATTAAGTCTGTGATTGACGTGAAAAGGCACCAACTTATGACCTTATTATTTACAATACATATTCCATTAACATAATAATATTACGCACAATGTAATTATGTACATAATCACATATTCTATGTGCAGTGGGACAATCTATTGTGTAAAAACCTATAATTTATTAGCGTCAAAAGCCGTCAATATCGACAAAAGGAATACGAAGCTTTACGAAGGTGGCCCTAACGAAAACAGAAGACCCGCTTATACTCGTATATTATTCGATATTTTTAAGGTCATGTATACAGTAGTGTGTTTCAAGAGATTTATTTTTAAACGGCTACTCACCCTACGGACCCAACGTTCCTTCTCTTCTGTCCCACGACGAGCTTCCTCCTCTTGTTTCCGTAGACGTTCTTCTATTTCTCGCTCCCTACAAATTATGTTATGTTAATTTTTGGGGTTCAAACATTTTTCTACAAACACTTGAACTGCTGCGATCCTGCTATTTTGATGTTTGTTTTCAAAGTTGTCCCATAACAACAATATAGCATTTTTGATGTATATCAAAAATGTCCTCATACTTATGTTTACTTTTAGATGCACCATTATTGCTGATATTTGTCATAATTATATTTATGAGACCTATTTAAAGCAGTTTTATGGTGCATCACAACTTGGAAATAATTATCAAAATGGCGAGTGAGCGATTAAGATTCTCTCTTCTTTCAGTCTTTCATGTGAATATCGTACAACAAATGTGGGTATAGAGCGACCGAATCACACATGTACAAACATGATCTGGTGTCTAGTTAACCCGTTAATGCTGTAGCACACTAGTATTACATATACTTGCAACAATTGTAGTAGCATTACTACAGCTGTTGCATTTGTGTGCATTTTATGTTTTGTTTTTCATGCAATAAAATGTGTCCTTACGATATTACCAAGAGTATTAATATTGGTCAATATTAAATTGGGTACGACCACTGTGATCAGATTTATGATATTTTCTGACTAATAACACATATCACATGGCAAAATGACACTAATAACTACATATTAATTATAACCAAAATATTTAAGTTATATCATTTCATATGAAGGTTTATGCAATAAAGGAAAGTATCTACAACAATGCAAGAAATAAATGTGTACATTTTGAATTTTCGTGGACAGTATAGGAGTATAGGGTCTGCAAAGAAAATGATTGTACATGATAATTAAAATACAGTCTCAAAATGTGATTTTGGAAAACAATTAAGTTACAATACCTACTTAACAATGGTTGGGCTGCATGATAGATTGTGTCGTTCGTTGGTAGTTATATAAGTACATAAGGGACATAAATAATCACTCAATACTTGTGTTGAACACCACTTATCGTAAATAAATGAATCAATCTCACTTGGAAGCAGTGTCAACCGGCTTAGCAGCTCCGAAGACCTTCTCAGCCGACACCGGCTTTTGTGCACTCTTGTCCTGTTTGTCCTCTAGAGGCGCCCCGTCAGCTGGCTTCGTGGGGACTTCGGTCTCCCGCGGGACGGTGCGGGGGAGCAGGTTCAGTTTCGGCCGCTCCCGAGGTTTCATTTCTATACAGGGATACATAGCTCAATAGGTATGTTTAACCTGATAATGTTTAAGATAATGTTTAATGTTTGGCGCGCTGATACACGTCGTAGTGGCATCCGTGTAAAATTCTCATTATCAAAGTTTTATTTTATCACTTCACACCACCCGTGTCATATAAATATTAGCATAATATGCTACTAATTGTATATGTGTATTTTATATTGGTTGGTAACATTATTGCTCAATTCTGCAACCCATGTTGATCACACAGTTATTTGATCACAGTTGTGACTTACCTATGACAGAATCGTTTGTAAATGGCAAATCATTTTAAAATTGCGTTAATTATAGTGATGACAATAACTACATGTACATTGCATGAAAAATGCACGTATATAATATAAACAAACGATACACACCTTCCCTCGGCGGCGGGTCGCGGTCGCGCTCCCGGTCGCGGTCGCCGAAGCCCCGGGACCCGAACCCTCTACCTTCTCGACTCCTACATAAACAAGACACACATGTGAAAATAATACTAATATCTGACGCGTTAAGTATAAAATGTGTTTTATTTTCGACTGTGTAAACTAACGGATTACGAACAATTTAGGAAAAATGGGGCTCAAATAACAAAATGAATTAAAAACATGTTTAACAAAAGCTTTGAAAATTTTGTATCTGTACCATTGACATATGATATTACTATGGACGCACGGTCCGCGCTAAAAAATGTCCGAGCCAACTCAACAACAATACGCAAATAGAACAACAATGCCCCGTTAGTCACTTTTTGAGCGTGCTGTCAACTACACATCAACGATGCCGTATTGTATTTTGAAATCGTGTAAAAACTACGCAAGTAAAGTGAAAAAAGCCGATGGTATATCATATTTTCGGTAAGTAAAATATTGTTTTATCTTTTAAAGTATTGGTTTGCTACGAATACACACTATTTTATTTTAAATCGAATTAATTTCGTAAATAAATCTCAGAATCACTCAAAAGAATCAAAAATATATCTTTGTCTTTGTCTTCTCGCTATACAGACTGTAGTCAGAAAGAGATAAACATAATCCATTACTTTAGTTTAAATTATTTTGCACGATTTCACGATTGCACAATAGTAAACGAATAAATGCAAGATATAGAACAAAAGTTTCCATAGAGTCGCTGTTGATGTTATATAAATAGATTGTGTTTAAATTTTTTTAGTACAATAAAATATATTTCTTCTAGATTTCCTTTAGACCCAATACGTTGTTAAGCATGGAGAAGTATTATTGCTACATCGCGAGAGGGAGAATATTTTATGCCGAAAGCAGCCTACGTTGTATGCTCGGATCATTTTAAAGAAGATGACATGTACATAACTGGCAAAGGCATAAGAAGAATAAAAAACACAGCTGTGCCAACATTGCAAGTAAATACCACTTGGTTTATACCTTACTCTTCAAAAAATTTATGTTTCTACTTAATATTTCAACCGTAATTATTTGTTTCTTTATAGTTAACTGATGATGCTAATAGAGCGACTGTCACTGACCTATCAAATGAAAATGAAATTACAAGTATAGATGATGATAATGCGGTAAGATAATTACAAAATAGCCTGTAAGAACGAATATATTAATAGAAAAACCATTAAGACAGATATGTAATTTTTGATAATGTTATCAAATGTACTTTAAAAACAAATGTACAAATGTACGTTAAAAATACTATGACAGTTTCCTTAAGAAGAGTGATGTTCACGTGATTAATACTAGGAACAAGGCTAAACTTCAGACTTAGACTGGTGGTTAAACTGGTGGCTCGTTCATGGGTAGATGTATTAAAATCTATAATAAAATTCCGTTCGAATTGACGGAAATGCCATACTGTAAATTTAAAATTCATGTCAGTCATACTTATGACGAAAGGTTATTACAAACTTAATGTTTATTTTAAAGATAAAAATGCTTGGACATGAGTTTGATATTCTAGCTAGTAAGTAGTAGTAAGTGCTATCTGTAATGTGAGTAGCAAAAAAAAGCTTCTTGGAAGTTTCTTGCCGCTTCTTCTTCCAAGACTACTCACGGTAGGGATTTGTTAAAGCGATGGCGTAGATTGACTTTCGAAAAGTGTTTGTAAAAAACCAACTTCGAATAAATTTCATTTCATTTCATTTCATTTTATAAGTTGTATCTTTTTCATTACTCTTTTTCGTTTCATTAAATCCAATTCATAACGTTCCGAAAAAAGTTTCAGTTAAAAAATGTAATTAATGTGTAATAAAAAAATAAAAATAAATAATGTATTATTTTAAATAAACACTACTCTATTACTTTATTAGTCGCGTTTTATTTCACTATGAGCTGCATATGGTGATTATGGTGTGTTGAGCACTCGAAGTATCATAAGGTGTCATTGATGTATCAGTGTTTGTTGCAATCGAAATGAAACCGTGATGTAATGATTTTAGTGCTTAAATTACCTTGTAAACATTTAAATTCTTGTGATGTCAAACTGGGACATTATTTTCGCGATTTTAGTAGGAGACCCTAAGTCCATAGTATTTATGTCAATGATCTGTACTGTTGATTTGTTAAATACACGTCTCGTATGGAGCATGATACATCCGCTGCACAGATGATCTTATTGCAAAGGTGCGATTGTTCTACTGTTTATGTTACTATTCCAAAGACTTTGTGATCCAAAAGCAATTCCTCACCCGTAGCCATCCCTTTCGGCAGTGCGGAAGCCGTCCCGACCGCCGTATCCGCTGCGCTCACTTCTGCCACTGTAAAGTAACCAAGCCAACCGTGTAATCAACGTGGCAGGGGATTTAAGAAAACTTTGAATGGAATCTATACAAACTACGATGAGTTACAATTAAAAGTACTTTTGTGACGTATAGTTGTCATAAATATTTTATTCTGATCGATGATGTAACTTTATAATTTCAACAGATCCAAACATTACTTTCGTACATACACGCTCAGGACTAAATTTTTCGCCAGCTGGCAACTCAGAATCAAATTTTAGTAATCTTTGGTGCGTGCGGGATTCGAACACGGGCCCCCAGTGCGGTGCACGCACGTTTTGTTATGACACTAGTAAACACGTGCAGGCCACTGACCGGTCCTCTCCGTAGCGGTCCCTGCCGAAGGAGTCCCGGCCGCCGTAGGGCGTGCGCGCGGGCTCCGGCGCCGCCCGCTCGCCGTCGCGCCACCCGCCCGGACGATTGTCCGCGCTCGCTGTCACACACACACACATTACAGTCATGTTTATCAGTCAATAACGTATTTAAATATCGAGATACCAACAGGGATAAAGGGGACGGGAAAGTTAAACTTAAATAAAGGGGCTCAAGGTAGCAAATGTTTTGGATTTTGTACACCGAAAACAAAGAATAATTAAATATTCGCATTTTACTAATAATTATATATTAATAGTTTTTATCATAGTGTGTAATTAACTAATTATGGATGTTTTTATCTTTGGAAGGTCTGTGGCGTTTTAATCAATTACAGTGAAACTTGGTTAAGTGGGACCTGGATAAGTGAGAAACCTCCATAACTGGAACTCATGCTGAAGTCCCAACACTTTGGCACTGAATTACCTCTGTTAGTGGGACGAGGTAAACCTCTATATCTGGGATTTGTTCTTTCAATTTATCATCATAGTTACCTCTATAACTGAGACAGCGAGTAAATTTTATATGCATAAACCTCTGTAACTGAGATAACATTGTTTGTTTACTCATTCTTATTCTACCCACAAATTCCACACGTAATTCCAAGTACGTAAGTACAAATTTTGAGCTTCAATTACCTTCAGTTTTAGTTTCGCTTTACTATCATACAGATGTTTATTTGAAAAATGTCAAAACGAAAGCTACAATCATTATCATTACGTGAAAAACTGAAGTTAATATCCGTTTATGAAAGTGGGAAGACACGCGAAGAAGTTAACATTTGTATGATTACCTTTAAGTACATACTATATTTTTTTTATTAAAACTCATTTACATACATAACACGTTATTTTATTTAATGATCGCGACTGTATAACTGAAATAACCTGTATTCTCACCTCTATTAATGGAACCCTCTGTAAATGAGACAGATATTTATTTATACCTGTATATCTGAGACACTGGGTAAGTGGAATACCTCTATAAGTGAAACGACATTGCAGGTCCCTTGATGTCTCACTTAACCAGGTTTCACTGTATATAATTATTCGATCACATGAGATCTAGAGCAATGTTAGTGTTGTTGGATTTATTTTATCTAAAATATTTACATGACCTGTGTAAAGTACAACATTATACTGTAAAAATTGTATCAACTTGCAAAAAATTACCACCTAATAATAAATCCGTTCTGTTATCCGTTATGTTCTATTATACCTTAAAATCATGAAGCTAGTTACTCAGTACTGAGCGTGATAGGAGCGAGCCAAAGACTAGTCTGAATTGAGTTACGGCATTGCCGCGTCACACATTGTACTAAAACCGCCGGCCGAGGGGCCTCTCAAGGGCGTCGGGGGCGAAGTCTCGTCCGAAGAGTCCTCAACGGAGCTCCCGATCCCGAATTTCTGGTACCCACTCCGTCGCTATCAGCAACGTCCTCCGTCTAGGAGAATCACAGTTGACACCAACTGTTAGCCTTTACTCAGACCTTCCCGAGATGAATGGAGTAATGTACCATCAATAACTTGTCAAGAGTTTAATGCCATATTGCTCTATAAGTAATCCATTGAGTCTTGTCACATGGCCTATGACAATCTGCTTCTATTGACCCACGTTCACATCTTATCTATGTTTGAACCTTGGGATGAAAGCACATGCTCAACGAATTAACGCGGGTGAGCGATCTTTTCTTTTATCGTTAATCGCCGCAAGGCCGTTACAGGGTTTATAAGTAAGGGAATATGTAGGAAAACGTCGTAGAACAATGACAACTGCTCAAATTTGCGCAATGCTGATAGGGTGTAGAAGATTACTGTGCAAAAAGATGTCAGAACCATATGCAAAGACTCAAGGGATGACTTTAACAGATATACGAATTTCAGAACACAACAATGATAGATAAAGACAGTAGTTAGATTTTTGTTAAAATTTGATTATAATATTGATGGATACTCTGTGTGTACATCCCAAATGTAACATTATAGCTCACTCCATAATACGACTCAATATCATCATTGTAATACTTTTAAGTAACACTCAATAATCTAGTGTAACACAACGAATTACGTTTTCGATATCATTAATCTGTAATATTTATTGCGCAACATTCAAGTTACAACAATCGACATTGTTATTTGATGTGTAATAATTATCTACACAAGATAAAACTACATTTATATTGCACTACAACATTGTCCATTTTGTTCCAATATGTATACTGTATTTGACTTGTTTATCAGTAATTTACTCTTCAAGATAAATGAAATGGATGTATTAGTGCATCTCTATTTTATTAACATCTGTCAGCAATCTTTAGCAATTTTAACTGTACATCTGTAATCTCTGGTAAAGTTAGAACAAATAATGATTTGTTACTTTTTGACAGACACTCGGGCAATTTACAAAGGAAAACAGTAAGTTCATAATATTCATAAGAATAGAAAAAATATTGGGATCAACCAAGTTTATACTACCTAGCATTAACGTCTATCTATCTATAAGCCTTCATTCGGACACAACTATATTTCTTTGCTGGAATGGAGCATTAAGATACAATTAGTAAAAGAAACCATGGAAAATAGCATTGGTAGGGTGTTATGGGTGTACGTACATTCCCGCTCGCGGGGCTCCCGGGGCTCACGGTCCATGTTGCGGGCGCGGGCCTGCGGCTCGGGCACGGCGCGCGGCCCGGAGCGCCAGTCGCCCATCGTACGCTCCGGGTCATACTCTCTGCAACAATGGATTACTATTAGCTTGGACCTGGTGACCCTCACGTTATAAGAGACCCGAGCGCTGCAGTGAGACAGTTACGGATTGCGATGATTAATTTTGTGCCTGGTGTTATAAAACTTATAAATACACATTATTGTGGGTCTTTTAATTTAATAAAATGCATTTACAAATAAATTAGATCTATTGTATCCAGTTTAACGACATTTAATAATTAGATTCTTGGAATATAAGCTAATGAGTTTATTAAACATACTATTATAATGTTTTAGAACGGCATTTTCACTGATAACATACATAGCGTGAAGTTGATAAGATGAAGTTATAGCAAAAATATTATGTAACTTTGGAAATTTGTATAATGATTTTCTTTAGTTGATAAACATGTTTGATCCACACACTATTTTATTTAAAATTTACAAAGAAATAAACTAAGGATAAAACGTATTTTATGCCATAATAATACAAATGCCATAAAACATCACTATGCATACTCAAATAAAGCTTTTGACAGAAACACTCCTCAGGCCATTGTTCAAATATAGAACCAGGTGTTGGTCAAACAATGACAATGACGGAGTTCATTGTGTACTTTACCTATCCCGATCGGATCTGCCGCCGCGTCCCATGCGTCGGTCGCTGTCTTGCGTCGCGACATCTATTCTTATCCTTCGGCCACCTATTGTCTACAAACAAACAAACCTATTTTTGAATGCACACAAAAGATAATACACCCCAATGCTAAGTACAATGTTGCTAACATTCATTTATTTATACTGCAATGAAACTTATATATTTCTTTTTTGTTTTTTTTTTATACAATGCTAACTTGCTAAGTTAATCCTTGACAACAATCCCACCTGATGTTAAGTGGCGATGATGTCCAAAGATGGTAAGCGTATTAACTTAGTAAATACCTATTCACTCACAAAGCAGGTGGGAATGCCGATGCGGACAAGTTATACAAGACATAATGTAATTCCCACGACACAGGGAATCCTAGTGTGGGGCTATGATTGTGTAGCGTTATTTATTTATAATGTAACTACATAATATGTAAGTCAATAACAGAGCATGTAAAGTGCATATCTTTTATGTGTACACACAGGTAATTTATACAAAACTAGTAATCCGCCTTCAGTTCGCTTCAGTAAAAAAAATCCTATAAGTGCATGCATCCTGAAAATAGTTGCATAAATATAGTCAAAATATATTACAGTTTTGGAGGAGTTTGACCACTAACACCGTGACGCGAGAATTTTATATATTACATTATAATTTCCCAGTTTTTCTGAATGACTGTTTCCGACGTATTGTCGATCCATTTATTTATTAATAACAGCAGTTAAATCTATTTAAGACATTTGAAGTAGTCTGTAATAGTCTTTTAGTGCAGTAAAAACACTAGCCAAAGTTATTAAGACCTAAGTGCTGGTAATAATATTTGATGCCATCATTCCAGTGTTCAATGCAGAAAACAGGAAAATTGCTACTTTTTTAAAATTACTATAATGGTAAATTATGATACTTACCAAATCAAGCATGTTCATAGCATTGATAAGACTGTCTCTGTCTTCGAAGTCTACATATCCATAACCCTTGAGGCGATCACCTTCTCTAGGCAACCTCAAGTTGATAATCTGTTGAAACAAATAAATATGACCTTAATTTGTTTTTAAATAACATAGTTTATAAATTTTGACCATTTCGAAGCAGTGCCAATAAATAACATACTTCTTAAAATAATTTAGCTACATTAATTGTATACTTCAATCTACAGGATTATATAAGGATAGAGCCAAAAATTTTGTTTAATTACATATTAAACTTCAAACCTTAAGTCCGGTGAAGAGTTCCGTGATGGCACTCTCATCCACATCATAGGGCAAGTTGGAGATGTGTGCAATGAACGGGGGGCGTCGTGGGATTGACTCATCGTCAACGGCAAGTCCACCACGCGCGGCCCGCGACGCCGATGGTAGCACCACCGGCGGGCGCGGACGGGACCCATACGAGAAGCTTTCAGTAGCTGCGATTATAACAAAGTATTATGTTAAAACATTATGTAATACAATGATTGATAGGAACCATATGGCACAATAAAAACCTCAGAATCAATAGGGAGCCTGCCAATGAAAGACTAGTCTGAATTGAGTTGTGACCGAAATCATCTCGTAGATCGTGCTAAAACTGCTGGTCATGGGAGTTTCCAACATTGCAGCACATACGTCTCCACCGTTGGGTATCCCAGACTATATGCTGCAATGGAATTTCTGGTTCCCCCACCTTCCCTGTAAGGGAAGCATCCGGCTAGAATGTCTATAGGGACACATGCGACCTTTTCTCAGACCTTCCCGGGGCGGAGAGAGCGACGGGCACTCGTGTGTGCGCCCCATGTACGAGATTAACATTGGCAAGCCATTACCCTTCACATCATCATAGGATTCTGATATAATGCTCATATTCGTAACGATTAGCCATTTTACTTACGTTCCTCATCTACGGAATCCGCCCAATTGTTTATTGTAGGTATTGTAGTCGGTTCTGCAATAATGTCTGTGATGCTGGCTGGAATCCATTTTGCCTTCTTTGATTTCTTGCCTGTAAGGGTTACGTGAACACAAATCAAATTACGGTGACAACGAAGGGCAAATAGAACTATTAAATACGAGTAGAGGGCATGTAATGATGACGCATAGCGAGTGAACGACCTACTCCGATTTTGGAAAGCGGTTATACGCGAACACAAGACATTTTGATTCTGAGGAACATATATATGGTCGGCTGCTGTTCTACATATCTCAGAGCCAACGTTTAGCCACGAATAAGGGCTAAAAAAAATTCAAAGTTGATAGTTTTAAAGTTAAGAAATGTGGCCACGCGGTAAATCCAAACGTCTGCAATGGTGAAATGATGACACGTTAGCACTAATAAAGTTAATATATAGCTACAAATATTATTTCAGAAGATAGTTGTGATATAAGCAAATATATAAATAACTAAATAAGTAAAAATAAACGGCAAATACCAAAAAAAATGGGCAGTTTTTCTCGTGACAAAATTAATAGAACTAACCTGTAGCGGCCATATTACAAGGCTGAGGCCAGTGTTGCCACTGTTGTAATTTAATTCACTTCACTAACAATTTTCGTAGGGATACCAGAAGCCAGTAATTTTATAATTTTCTATAATATTTTGTATTTTAACCATGGAGGAAAAATAGCTAATGGAGTAGTCTAGAAATATTAGAAGATTGATAAAGTTGAATATGAGTATGACTAACTAAAACTATAATAATTTTTAATTTTTCCACTGCTCAAGTAAGATATTATGTATTTTGGTACTCCGATATTTCGACCCAGTTGCATTGATCGTGGTCACGGCTGAACCAAAATACGTATCGTGAGTACCCGTTTCATAATAAAATGGTTGTCTGTAAAGTCGGTTTACGGACGGTAATTTTACGTGATAACGTCATAAAATAAGTAGAAATAAACACAAAGCACATTTTCGCGTTTTCAAAATTTTTGATATAGCCTTTTTCTGTAGCATAAAATATATAGAATTTTCATTTTTTATTTTTTAACATATTTTTGGTAGGTATATTTTTTAATCATAAATATAGTACAGAATGTACATTCCATTAAATAGTTTATCAAAAGCGTGGTGCCTGTTTTCTGTATTAGTAATGATATCAATTTTATTTTAGAGTTTTAATAAAAAACTTAATAAATCGACTGCAAATATTCAGTATGTATAGTAGGGATATTAAAGATAATATCCTCAATATAGGAATATTCAGGATATTCATAATACTTTTTACACACATAATGCACTCTACTCAATGTGTTTCATACATCTGTGAACATCAATTTATAATAACACATTAATTTGTGGTCCTGATTTAATTAATAGCAAATATAAGTTTTTGATTTCTAAATAACTCCTAAGCATTAATTTTAGGCCAGGAGAGTAGATTTTCTGAAACACATAATTAAAAAAACCGGTATTATTTATACCGGTGTCCACAGAAGTATCGATACGAAGTACGTAGTTCTTTATTTGTGATACTTTCTTCAGTTTTATTTTTCGATCTATTACTTTGTCCAACAAAATAAAGACAAAGTTTATCGTTATTAGAAAGAGCATAACTAACATACAAAAATATAGTAGTTGTTTATAGTAGTTTTTTTAAGATATTTAGGGTTCGTTTCACCTCGAGATGTTAATTACTCTTTGTAAGAAACTTCATATTACCTATTATAGCATCGCACACTTATCAGCATCATAACAAAATAACGGCAGCTCCTCGCAGTACAAGCTTACAGCAACAGGCTAGGCGAAGCGATACCGAATCGTTTCCGCGTCAACAGGTGTGCGCCAACCCTTAGTCATGTAGTTTTCTGGTTAAGGAGTTCCATCCTTGGTATCCATCCTTGAGCATACTCTTGACTATTATTGCACAATGTTGAGCAAAGGACGAGACTATAGGGCCAAGTCCCTTCTGGTCGAGGTCTCTGGGGTCAAATTAATTTCAACGGTATTCGCGCATGGTGGCATGACGTGACTGTGGCTAGTAGCTACGATCTTCTTAGAAACTAAGTACTCGTAGTTATCTTACCAGTAGTCTGTAAATAGGCTTTACATGTTTCGGTTGCAGTGACAGAGAGCCTTTGGAGAGCCAATAAACACGGGTATCTACTTACACGGTTTACTCGGTGCTTTGGATGCGGTTGCGCCTGGGCCACCCGATTTTTATTTAATATAAATTGTGCTTATTTATAGTCCCACATAATGGTAAGTGAAGTTGAAGCCTTAGATAGTGTGTGCAGTAATTTGAGGTTTCATAATTTGCTTAACAAATTATGAAACCTCAATGTTCACTCTCTTCTTGAACTTCCATATCAAACTAATATAATATGAAAAGCGGGTAGGATCGCCGACGCTACCATGCTATTCCAGACGATAACGAATGGCGAGGTCTATGCCGGCGCAAAAGGATAGACTCAGCTTGCGTAGAGATTTTTGAGTGAGAAAAGGGCAACAAGGAAATTATTCATACAATTCCTATTCCGCGCACACTCTTTACAGAAAACCGAGGTGGTGGCTATCTTGCGAAAGTGCTTTGCATATTAGTCTCGGCCAGATCAGTGTCACAGTTCAGCAATACATGCAGCATGCACGGCTCTTCAATCTCTCTCAATTCCATCAAATCCAAAGCAAAAAGATCGTTCGATAACTACTTAATGATAACTTTCCTAATGACATGACAAAAATACGAAATTTTGACGCTCTAAGTAAAAGTGATACACGAGGCGCCTTTGACCGGGATTAAGCTTTAAACAAGGTTTAGTGCTGCTCATAAAGCGCTAGAAGCGCTCATAGCACGGCGGCTCCAAGTGATTGACCGAGTGAAGCAAGCACGGGATGGGTGATCCCTAGTGGAAAAAAATTATTGACCGCTTCCATTCCACGGAGGACACGCAAAATCGTTGGTCCCGGTCGTTATAAAGCAGTCGTTGAGCCATGTCGGAGGACTTCAGTTGGCATAAAAATTTCCGACACATGGATTGGCCATTATTCTGCCTCTGCCTTGCATTTTGTTGTTGAGTTGGCTCGGACATTTTTTAGTGCGGACCCTACGTCCATAGTAATATCATATGTCAATGAGTAAACCTATCGGTTTACCGACTGCAAAACGGTCGGTGCTATATTTCTAGGTACTGTTTACTGTTGTTAAACTCACTTATTCTTGTAACACACTGAAAACAAAAAACAGCGTAAGAGTTAATTTCATTTGTTAGTCATTTTTGTACCTTATATTTGATACTTTAATATTACGAGTATAGCTAGGATATTATCTTGTCATCGTAGTAAAGACATCAACGCGGAAGTTTCTGAAGATAGACTCTAGATTTTATTAATTGACCTTAGGATTTAAAAGAAAATAAATAGTGATGGCTACAAGGATATATAATAATCTTTCTTTATATTAATATCTCTATGTTTTCAATACAAAAATAAATGTAAAAACCAAATATGTAATTTAGAATTTGTGTGTGTACTTAATATAATTATGTCGTAACTTACGATATGAAAAGTATAGGTTTTGTAAGACTATAATTAAGTATGTATGTTACTTGGATAAATAAATCTCATTATCTGTATCAGTTAACGTAATACAACCTGCTTGTTCGAATTTGAATTATTTTAATAATAAATCCACTAAATAGTAGTTTGAGCAAATACAGCCCGACGATCTCGTTCACGTAAGAACCTGTGTGGCAGTGTGTGGTAGACATGTGGTAAAAAACTCGTTTCGTGTTCTGGAGTTTCCATTCGGGTCGAATCCTTTGTGGCGCGGGTGACTGGGCCAGCGCGGAGTATCTCCAATCTGACGGAGCTCGCGGCGGGCGCGGTAGATGGCATTCACGACACGTCGCGCACCGTTACCAGACGGACGTATTGTCGTCCCGCGCTCCGCTTACAAACTATCGGCCGTTTTTTGTTCAGTGTTTTTATTTAGCTAACTCCGTCCGCCTAACACTAGAATCAGAAGCTGGCCGTTGCGAGTCGTCGAATCGAATTCTTTAGTGACGTACACTAAGTGCAGTGATAACAGGGAGTGATGTGAATTGTGTTGTGTTTACGTTGCGATGTGCGCGGATTTAGAGTGAATAGTTCGTAATGGGGTACACGTCGAGTGGAGCGGGGCGCGCGGCGCACGAGGCGTTGCTGGCGCGGCAGGATGCCGAGCTGCGGCTCATGGAGACGATGAAGAGGAGCCTGCAGGCCAAGATGAAGAGCGACCGGGAGTACGCGCTGGCTCTCTCCGCGGCAGCCGCGCAAGGCCAGAAAATGGACAAGTGCGAGGAGCTCAATGGTAAGACAAGTTTCATCCCGACATTTAGATGTAGTGTTAAGGTTCTAGACCTGCGTAGGTGCCAGTCACATAAAATTGACCGTAAAATGTTTTATGTTTCGGCTATACCGTTTTCTTCATTTCAGTAACGGGTAGTTGACGTTCCCGGGGGTTTAGATGTCTATAGGTGGCGATAAACAGTGATTGTCAAGTAATTTGGTGGTATCTCGTTTGCTGACATTTAAAAAACAAAACAGAGGGTAGCAAGTAGGTACCTCGTTAAAAAAGTTTTATTTGACAATACAAATCGATGTATTGAATTTTACATTAAAAAGTACCTAGTCGTGTACTATAATTGATAAGGAGATTTCAATTCTTGTAACAAACGCGTCCATATTGTGTGAATATTGGTCGCTGTTTACAGCTGTTGTCTACCCTCACAACATAACGGTTTATTTGAGTTCATCGCCGGCTGAAGCGGTGATTGTAAACAAAGGAAATATCGAATACGCTATGCGTATGTGCAATATTTCACTTCCACATTATGTACGTTGGGCATTTTCATTTCATTGAGGCATAATATGATGGTAAACAATTAAAAAAAATTGGAAAGCATGATATTATTTCACAAGAAGCTAGATGGTTAATCTATGGATGGTTCCTACAAATTATAGGTGATATTAAAATTTGAATTTAACCGTGCAGTTTAAACTGGGGCAATAAAGTGTTGAACAGTGAATATAATAAATTGTATGAGCTACTAACTCAGAACGTTTCTCATTACGTTGTGAAAAACAAGCTGTTCAAAGAAGGATAATGACACCACTGCATCGAAGAAACGAATTACAGAACGTGTTACGTCCAAAATGCAATCTCATGTACATTTTTGCTCATGTTTATTCTCGTCTGTGGATATAAACGGTGAAGGTTATAACTATAAGCTATTTTTATTGCTGTTGCCGATTCTATAATTGTATAAAATTGACAGAATTACTTTGTAATGCATCTAAGTATGATCGTGAAAATTATTGATTGGCTAATTTTATTTTAGAAACTATTTTCCTTATTTCGTTTTACAAAACGTTTGACTAACAAGATATTCTTTCTTTTAACCTTAGTTCAACAACATTTTCCAAAAAAAGATAACACTGTTTTCTTTTTTCTTTAAGTTTTGTAACAATTGAATAACCGGTTATTCTTTTTTTAACCTTAGCTCAACACCATTTTCAAAAAAGATAACAATTTTTATCTTTTTATTCTATTAAGTTTTGTAATACATAGTTTCTTTTTTCTTTGTCAGCTTATCAAAATATTAAACATGCTTTGCCATCTTGCGAGTCTTGTGTAGCTGTGACTCACGTATTATTGGAATTGACAGAGCGAGCAATACAATCAAATGTTACGACTCACACTTTTAACGGAAAACAGTGCATTCGGAATTTGAAATGTTATCGGTTCTCGTAAAGACC
Organism: Ochlodes sylvanus; assembly: GCA_905404295.2. Classification (NCBI taxonomy): domain Eukaryota; kingdom Metazoa; phylum Arthropoda; class Insecta; order Lepidoptera; family Hesperiidae; genus Ochlodes; species Ochlodes sylvanus. The sequence continues at coordinate 3,299,497 of FR990133.1, read as the reverse complement.
GCATTGTGAAAATGTACAAGAACCACGATTCAGGAGAATAACTATCTAGCCGAACCTTTTATTATGAATGTATTAATCCTTTTTAAAGTTTTGTTGAGCTTATAAGCTCTTGTATTTTTCTGTAGATGATATAATATTTTTTCTAGGTCATTTATGATGTTTCAATTCGAGTTAGGTGTCACATAATATTTTATGGGTTCGGGTTTACCTGTATCTACAATTTCCTGTTACTGACTGGTAGCTTAATATTTTTTTTCTTTATATCTAGTTCAAATTGCACAAAGGATTATTGAAAGACAGATTACACATGAAAGTTATTGAGATTTTTATATGTTAAGAATTTTCTGAATATAAATTACAGCTATATTTCGTAGTTTTTCCTTCTTTTGGGTTATATATTATAGTATACTTACCATTTCACCACCATTGACCTTTATTATGTCTGTGTTTTTTTATTTATTCACTTACATTAAAAATACTCAAAATGAAATTGATTTATCGTTCTAAATACATTCATTCAATATTGGCACGAGTTGGTTTGATAAGACCCTAATGTAGAGTCGGTTCTCGATAGCAATCGTGCCAATTCGTTCGGCGTCTATATGAGAGAATGCTTTGTTTGGAGTTTATTACGCTCCTAAGTAACCTAGTGTTTTATTATAAACTCTTACACCTGTTATATCAATGCCTTATTATAGACATCTGAAAATGTGTAACAAAACAAAAGGGTTAGCGAAGGTTCCCACGTTAGCCGCGTTCGACATTCGTTCGTGTACACTCTTACCCCCGTAGTAGGATTTCCTGTGTCGCGGGCTCGCGGGTGACATGGACATTTGGACAACACAAATAACACACACTAACCTGCATGACCCGAGAACAAACATTTATCTGTCACTTATATGACGCACCGGCCGGGAATTGAACCCGGGACCCCTCGCGTCGCAGACGCCGCCACTACCAACTAGTCCACGTGGTCATTAATATATATTAAGTATATCTGCTGGTCTTTGTCCATACCAATCTTATACCGGGACTGGGAGTGGTTTCTGTGAGTAGATCAGAGTTAGAGAGAGAGTAAGAGAGAGAGAGAGAAGCTATAATTCTACATGACAAAAATATTTTCCGACACAGGGTCAGTGATCGCATCAGCCTGGCGCACGATGACCGAGGAGTGGGAGAGCACGAGCCGGCTGATCAAGGCCAACGCGGAGGCGCTGGAGTCGCGCGCCCTGGACCGGCTCATCACGCTGATGACGGAGCGGCGGAAGGCCCGCAAGGTCTACCAGGAGGATCACTCCAAGATCTCTTCGCAGTTTGCACAGGTACACATAGATTTTAATCACTATCCCACAATCTGAGACAATTTTTGGTACAGTTTACTGAACAACTATCATACTGAACTCATTACTCAAATAATTATGTACTTACATCATTGACATAAATACTATGTCAATGACTTACATCGTAGTTACTAGGTGACATCTACTAGAATCAGGTTGTAAAATAACGGCGGAGTTTTAGCAGGAAAGCGACAATATCACATAGCCCTTAAAATTATTACCCGTTAGAAAAAATACGCGAGTCGTCACAAAGCTCAGCTTTTCCTAGTTTTGTTAAATGCACAAAATATTCACAATTTTATTAAATGTAAAATATCATTATTAGATACGTATACATCATATGTAACATCGACGCAAAAAAGCGGAAACTGTAAGGTAGTATTGTAATGTAACCCACAAAAGAAAAAATGTTCACCAAAGCCGACTAGATTAACTTTGATCCCTCAATCAGGAGATAATATGAACAGAAAATCTTTGTAGGAGTCTAAAATTTTTATACTATACATCTTTAATATATCTATATACATATATTAGATGTATATTGTTAAATTGTTTTACATATTATGTAATATGATTTATAAATAATTGTATTGCGCGTGCATGTTTACGTTCAATTCCCTAAGTACCTATTATTTACGAGGTATTTAAATGGCACTTGAACGTATCAGACAATTCCTTTACTTTGTATACGTAAACCATTTTATCGGTCCTAATATCATCGTATCCGATCACGTACTAACCGATGTTATCAATAACCTTACTTATACTTACTGACTCATTAACATTTCCTACGTGCTTGTATTTTCACGAACTGTATTAATTAAATGTAGATTAATTTTAATATATTGTGATTAATTCTAAAGTACGTATGTTAAAGCATTGTTTACGTTTTAAAAGGTTTTTCCGAACTTTCGTGTTCCTTATACTTATCTCATATTTCATATTTCATGTGAAAATATGTATTTGCAAGAACAACATAAGTATTTTTTATGTTATTATTTGGTTAGGGGATCCGGTTCACCAGAAGGACAAAATTTTCAGAAAAAATACGTTTTGATCCCTATACATTCATTGCATGTTCCAATAATGTCGTCATTTGTACCGTGATATTTTTATTGCGGGCAACAAAAGTTAAATATATTTATGTAAATTATAGAACCCCGTTGTAATCCTATCATCAGTGTAAACTACAAGAAACTGTATATTACTAATGGACCACCATCGATCATATATCGCTATCAGTCAGCTGTCAGCCTACTGGCCCACATCGACAGACAAACGCCACAGCTAATTATTGGAAAATCAACCGGAGGAAAACCGTCGCTGACGTTCTTCATTCACACCATTATCTAGACCTAATTATCTACGGGAAGCAGATCATTATTAGGAAATGAGCGCGGAAACTAGCAACTAACCTAACCGGTCCGGTACCGGAATGGAATAGTACTTTCTGGGATTCTAGTAAGTACGAGACCTAGCATATTTTGCTGTTAATGTACTAACAGGAGTATACCATAATGGGATCCCGGATCGAAGCTTTTAGATTTTAATTTCACCTTTACGCGTCAGGTGCAGACTGTGTAGCTGTAGAGTGCGCGTGAGACTTAATTTGTGGGATATTTTGTGGTTAAAACGTTTCTTCTATCAATAGGTATTGGAAGAATATTGTTTTCTTCACATTTGTATTATAACACCTTATAAAATGGGTAACAACTGCTTCAATGAAATCACATCAATGACGTTTATATTTCACGATGCGAATCGAAGCGAGGGCGGGTCAGTACCTAGTGTTTAATAAAATGTTCTCGTTTGGATCAATTTGCTTATTATCGATTTGAACTGGAGTTATAACGGCTAATATTTCAAAATACACAACTAGGAATTAGAGATACAAAGCCGACCTGGCTCGATCTGGGCTGTGTGCCAATTTTTTCGTCGGTGTATAAATAAAATACGTGATTCTGGCGCCATTCAACCAGCCGGCTGTCTAGCATATGCGCGAAATATTACTCGAACGATAATTGTGTCGTGGTCTCAATAGGATATAACGTGGATATAACAAACGTTAGTCATTTGTTACAATGTAAGTAATAAAACTTTTAAGAGGACCTTGACATTTTGTCATCCGTTCTACTTTGACAATTGAATTACAATTTGAGGTCCGTTATTACCAACCTACAAACGCTGCGCTTGTCTTAACGCTTTAAGTTTGTCTAAATAAAGATCTTTTCCGTTCGAAAGCTACTTTTCTGCTCGAATGGCTTATGAAAAATGTAAAAGTCCGCCAGGTTAGTTTTTGTTGGAGCTGGCACAGAAACTGATTTCAAATGGTTTAGAAAGTTCCGCACTGTGTAGCGACATCGTCTGAACTTGTATGCGGTAGGAAGGACATTTGTATGCAAGGGAATGCACTCCGCTTAATGAATTACTGACATTACACTCAACCGCACGACCTCCTGGAATGTGAGCCCCATCCTCTAGGCATCTTAATGATGTACTACATGATAAAATGTTTTATCGGTTACTTCCTCCCTCTGAGAATAGTCGACAATTCTATCTATACATAATTATATACCTATATTCTATTGAAGTACAAGAGCATTATATATATCATAATAGACATAGGTAACCCGGCTTCGCCTCGCTTCGCAAAACATAATACTCGCGTTCGTAAGAATCGTAAGTAGAATTGTATCCCGCACCAAAAATGGTATAAGTCATATTTACAACATTAATTTGAATAATTACTTGAATTTATTTCTAAATGGCCTACTATTTAGGTACTAGTTAACTTCTAATACCGACGACGCTTTACCATCTGCTTTTTCATTATTCATACTGGGAAACTGCTTTTTATTGTGCTCTCTACCTTTGTTATTCATTCAGTGTGATGCATTAGAGCAGAGTTATGAGAGGAAGTTAGTCGAGTTGCTTTGTTAGTTGCTTTACGATTAATTGACTGTAAAATAAAAAAATATATTATCTAAGTATACAAAAATATGTACCGCTTCGGCCCTGTCCGAGTATTTTATTAACGCGTATAAAGATCTTCAATACTAATGGAAAACTAAAATAAATCACCGAGATTGATAGCGTAGTAAACAAATGTTAACTTGTAGTGTTGTGGCGATGAAGCGCTCGCTTGCTCCTTAACGTAGTCTTAGAAAAGGATGCAAAACTTGATTCCGTGATTTCTAACTGAGTCGCGGGTCGAGTCTGCACCAGGATTGGTCGCGCGACATATGCTACGGCCCGTGTCATCGTTCATTGGCCCCGAGCCGTCGGCGCGTGCAACGTTGGTTTTTTCATTTTAAAAAACATTTGTTTTATTACCATTAGTTCTACTGGTTTCTCTGGTGGAATTATTAACGCCCTCGAAGCAATTGCGTCTTTAAATTGTAATTCTTAAAAATACCCGGTACTATATTATTATCTAAGTACTTTGTAACTACTCAAATATTCTAAATAATAAGTAAGTACGTATTCGAATTAGATTTTAATTAAAGCAAAGCCATTTTATCATCTCTTGAATAGAGAAGTAGGAAGAAACTCACAAAACATTTTTTTTTTTACTTTAGTAACTTTGTAAACAATAAAAATAACTCAGTGCAGTAGTCGGGCCTTTGCCAATATTTATCGTCATATTCGTCATTGCAAAATATAGCATTGTAATAATGAAAGTGCTAATAAGAGACGTTATTTGATCCTACTGTGATATTTCCAAGCATTCTCAAACGGTCTTCTTGAGTTACTTCACTCGAACGTCACTGATAAACATGGCGTGATGTAGTGATGTAGTTCCGGTAAAAGAGCGAACGATGTGTCAATTGCGACTTGAACGGAGGCTGGTTTGTCGATCGGGCCGGATCTGACCTAGTTACCGCACCTAGCTGTCGCGAATTGTAACTGAGAATCCCGTTCGTGGCTGTGTTAAGGAGTGCGCACAGTACAACGACTCCACGACCGACCGACGCCAACGCGACTAAAACCTTGACAAAGCTAACATTCAATTATGAGCCTTATATCTTCGAAGGTAAGGTTGAATTTCGAACTTATACTTAAAAACCTATACGCCTCGCCCTACACCCATAGCCGTTCCGTTTCGAGACCAACGCGTCGACAACTCACCGTAGACGAGTAGTCCACGCGTCGACCGACACAATGACGTAATGTACCTAGAACGGAACGTCGGAGTTGAAACGGAGTGGAGACGGAGTCGAGTTGACGTCGATGAAGCGTTGATCGCGGAACGGAACGTCGGAGTTGAAACGGAGTGGAGTCGGAGTGGAGTTGACGTCGAGTTGGTGTAATGTGCGCACTCCTTTACCAAGCGAATAATGCAGGAACTAGGCCAAAAGAATCGCGAGCCACACCGACTCCTCGCATCTTGAACAGCTGTTAATAGAGCTGACCTAGTTTGACCAGATCGTGGTGAAACGGTTTTCTTTGAATTTTTCTTTTGGATTTCAACGCTTGATTTTGATGCAGCTGTAAACGTCTTGGTGTTATTGGTAGGTATGAACTCGAGACTTGCTTTATATATTTTTTAAGATGTAATCATTGAAAGCAACGGTAATTAGATTACCAATTAACTGTTTTACATTAAGAAAAGGATTCAAATGTATCTTGGAAGCTTGGAAAACGTTTCTATAAGAAATGAACAGTATCTTTTACAAAATATTTATTGTTTTGGAAGCATAACACATTGTATACAAAATAGGCTCTGCAAATTAAACAAAAATACTGTGGTGAAAAAGAAGGACCACAGCGGTCTTCTGTTTACAAATGAAAACAAAAACGCCCGGTATTAAGTAATAAGTTGTTAAAAATCTTATGTTCATCCATACTAATACATACATATTAAATGTACGTCCATACTATTACTATATATGTAATTACTTTACATAATATATACTATTATAAATGCGAAAGAAACTGTGTCTGTCTGTCTGTCCTTTTCACGCTTTCAACGATTGGATAAAATTTGATAAAGAGATAATTTGACATCCTGAAAAAGCCATTGGATAGTTTGTATCTCGAATGCGGGCCCAGCCGCGGACTAAAACTAGTCTTTAATATTAATATTCTTCTTCTTCTTCTTCATTCTTTCTTTTCTGTTCTTCTGTTTCTTCTGTCTTCATTGTATAACATTGTCGGATTCAGTTTCCTCGTAGAAATTAATTCCTGTAACACGGAACATTTTGTCTCTGTCGGTTTTAGATAAGAACGGTTTCATCGTAAATAATTGAATAAGTGCCAACAAAATGTTATAGACGACGATTTCTCGTCTGTTAGCTAATGGTTATATTTGGGTCAGTATATTGAAAACCAGCACAAACGTTGGTTTAGTTTTACTACGATGACGTAAAACTATTGTAATGTTGTATGGTATGAATGTTATCGCTGGAGAATTGTTCTGTGGGAAGTCCGAGATCGTTAGCCAACTTGTTATAATATAGTTTTACGCATGTTTCATATCACGTAACAAGTAATAAACCACTTCAAGTTCATGGGTAACTGTATAAATGCAAACATCACTACATAGTATAAAACAAAGTCGCTTTCTCTGTCCCTATGTATGCTTAGATCTTTAAAACTACGCAACGGATTTTAGATATAATGATTCAACAGTTTACATGTATAATATATTAAAGTTTTGTGTAAATTGGTTTTCCCGAAGCGAAGCGAGGCGGGTTTACTAGTGATGCAATAAAATGTGATTGTGTTTCCTAATGCTTTCCGTAGTCCATTTGGATAGACAGAAACAGCGAGAAGAGAACCATAGGAAGTTGTATTTGGTCAAGGTTCTTGGTTTAAGTTCAAGAGCCGCATCACTATCTTTGTTGTGCTTAATCAGAATGGCTCCTTAGAATGTATCATTGAAAACTACGGAGTTCATACCGTATATGGTAAAACATTTTCCTGTTATGTAATGTTAGATGAAATACCGCGGAACAGAGGATAATGTGCAACACTATGGTCGCGCCGATGTAACTCCATCACTAGCGGGAGTTTGACAGCTCTCTTACCGCGCCCTTGATCGAAGTGAAAAGATGTGGCATATGAATAAAATAAGTTTTTAAGCAAGATATTTTGTCTCTATTAGTAATTATACGCATTTATGCATTTTCTCTACAATAAATACCCTTCGTCAGTTTCCTGTGTCCCGGGTTCGGTTCCCGGCCGGGGCAGATAAATGTTTGTTCTGGGGTCGTGAGTGTTTGGTCATCACAAACACTGTTAAGGAGTGCGCACATTACACCAACTCGACGTCAACTCCACTCCGTTTCAACTCCGACGTTCCGTTCCGCGATCAACGCTTCATCGACGTCAACTCGACTCCGTCTCCACTCCGTTTCAACTCCGACGCTATTTACATTACGTCATTGTGTCGGTCGACGCGTGGACTACTCGTCTACGGTGAGTCGTCAACGCAACGTCGACGCGTTGGTCTCGAAACGGAACGGCTATGGGTGTAGGGCGAGCCGTACAGGGCTTTTAAGTATAAGTTCGAAATTCAACCTTACCTTCAAAGATATAAGGCTCATAATTGAATGTTAGCTTTGTCAAGGTTTTAGTCGCGTTGGCGTCGGTCGGTCGTGGAGTCGTTGTAATGTGCGCACTCCTTTATTGTGTTGTCCATGCCACCCGCGACACGGAATCCTAGTATGAGTGTGTTAGCGTTTATTTATTTATAAAACATTACTCGTAGATAATGTAGCTTTCGAATGGTGAAAGAATTTTTAAAATCGGTCCAGTACATTTTGAGTTTATTCGTAACATACAAAAATAAATCTTTCCTCTTTATAATATTAGTGTAGATGATTTATTTATAACTCAAGAGACCATAGGTTTATAGGTGCACAGCACGACTATCGAGATGTTTCATTAGTTGTTTGTCGAGGGAAAGTGAAATCAGCTGACGATGAGTGAAAGTCGTTCCATGACAGTTATCTAATTTTGATAATATGTTTGCTTATGTATACAGGGTGTAATGGAGTTTCCGTTAATGCAGATCTAATCGTTTAATTTGTGTAAACATAAGTACATTTCAATGATACGTCATATCTAAGCACTCTCCTGCAGAAGAATTGTAAATTATCATCTATAACATTTCAATCTGATTTACTTCGACAAATAGGTACAACCTTAGAGTAAAAAGTAAAGTATATATACTCTACTTAAGGGTACAACATTGTGTCATCAAACTACTGATTTAGTTTTTATTTAAAATATTAATTTGAAATAAGCGTTATAAAGTCTCGTAATAAATTACATAATTACAATGATATCATAGACCAGCCATAGGTTTGAATGGGGAAATTGCCTACATTAGAAACGTTTTCAATGTAGTTAAAAGTTTATTTTTATGTAATAGACGAGTAAGATTCAAGCCATATTCCTCTACACTATACACTACTCTACACTACACATAGTAGTTAAGTTATTAGCTCATTAAGCGATATAATTATATACTTTTGTTATCTTTTTTTATCTTTGCGACTACCTGGCGACGATTAATGATGACACCCTGTATATTACCACCAACACGACCACTTCCATTTAAATATTTGCATTACAAGATTCGGAATTCTCAACAGTCACTGTTCAACTGTTTGGTCGTGTTATTTTAATATCACAATGGCTTATGACCGACAAACGATTTCATCTAAAGTCAATTCTATTCGTGGGTGGCAAAGTTTGTTTTCGTAGCTGCCGACTCAAAGCTTTTATCAAAGGAATTTCCTTTTACATACCGGCACCGATAATATTATTATCTGTTGTCCGCTATTATCTGTGCAAATACCAAGGTCAAACGATGGGTACCTAACGTCTGTTTAAACAAAATGAAGATAGATTTTTTATGGATTCAAGATAGCAAACGAGCACGCAGCAGCACCCTTCCGCTACCGCCCATTACAAGCGTGACCAACACAGAACAAGACTGAATTTTGGGACAAGGATGGTTATTGTAGGTAGCAGAGGGTGTTATTATGATTAAGAATGTTAGTTGATCAGTTGGTTAGTACCAGGAGGACTGAGGCATGTTCTGAGAGTGTTTAGTGATATTTACTCCTGTTAGTTGTTAGTATTAGTAATAATAAGTTGTATTGTAAGTAAGAGTCAGGGAGAGTGTTACTACCCTTGAGGTGTTGGTCGCTCATGACATGAAATAAAATGGCTTAATGGACGTCAGTTTAAAAATATTTCGCTTTATAACCTATCAGTGAACGGAAGCAAGGTCAATGAAACGGCGCCGCAGACTACAGGAGAACTGGTACTTGAACTGGCACTAAATTATGATTCAATTAGTAAGTTTGATACGAGTAGTACGCTTGACAATGGAGCTAGATCATATTTTAGATGACTGGCAATGATTTGCAAAAATTTGTTTAAGATAGTGTTTTGTATCTAAATATTCTCAAGTAGCGTAGGTAAGTTCACGCAGGGACATGTAAAAGACGAGAAATGTCCACGACTGTTTTACGATCAGTTTTACATGACATGATCACATGACCGTATGCGTACAAGCGTACCCACATAATTAATATTGGGTATAGTTAGATATTTTTTCTATAAAAATGTTGGGGAGCGAATGAAGTGGTCACTTGTAGTAACTCTACAATTTATTTATTTTATTTTATTTATTTATTTAAACTATTGATTGCACACCGTAACATAGACATAGGTAATGGTAGACATTTTTAATTAAAAGGCACAATACAATATAGCTTACGAGCGATTTCTTCCAGACAACCCAACATATGACAAGAAACATGTCTGGAAGAAATTAAGGAAGAAATGTACTTTTGTATAAGCTGTTTAATTATATTATTTAATTTTATTTGTAAAATCACATTAATTTATTTACTTTTATAATATAAGCTTGATATAGAAAAATAAAGAGTTTGTTTACCCTATCGTATTTTATAATCATCTTATCTATAAAGTATTGTATGAAACAGATCAGATCATAAATGTTATCATTATAACCCGTGACATTAATAACGTACACCTAACATACAGAAGAATGGAACTAATTACGTACATTACTCACCTACATTCACATAGTATACAATGCCCGGATGCCGCAGATTACGTAACTTATCATCTACATTATAATAAAATATCTGACCTGCAAATTAGTCACTTTTTATATTTTGCCATTTAATTTCATAACAAAAGATCAGTAATGATATAAGCCGTGCAAAAAACTTCCAATGATCCTCTGATGTAGAATAGCCGTTACGTCATTTATTCAGGGTTATCACTTGTTATAAATTATATGAAGAGTTCATAAATAGTGCTACGGTGTGTATAATAATACATTGTGCTTACCCTGCACGCTCTTCCCCAAACGCTGTTAGAATTCCGGGAACGCGTGTTACCCCGCGCGCCCCTTAGGATTTTCCCGTCTAGACATCTCTAATTGCCCACTTATGAAAGTGTTCGGCAAGTAGTTGTTAAGCAAGTAAGCTTTTACCAAATCAGATCTTACTTCCAGAATAGGATTTTTGTGCTTAACTTATCAGCCATGCTTGTTGTTGTGGCATTATGGTAGTCAAACTTGTATAGCACATAACGTGATGCAGTTATCCAGTGATATTTTAATTTATTTAAAAGCTTAAGTCCATTTTTGTACGTTCATGACAGAATTAATAATACATAAAATACAGAAATAAAAGTTTTGAAATAATAAACAAACACTTTCAAACAAAACATACAAGTTAGCCGATTTATATCGTTCAGCGCGCATCTTAATTTCTATGCGCATTCAATTCTAGCTAAATAGACTTGTCATTATGATAATTCTCTTAAAACATAATTTAAAAACTCTCTATTATATTGTTAAGACCCTTATCGCTGCTTTAAGGTCATCTCCTTCGCCTCTATAACTATCATTAAGTGATTCAACTGAATTCTCATTTATGCAAATGTTTGGTGTGAGTTAGTACTTAGTAGCCTATTTTGAATGAACTCAGGTGAACCACATCAGCCACTTGACCCTTACCAATTGCAGCGTAGTTCCCACGGTCGCCTTCGCCGGTCGCTGCGCATTGTCCCTCGCTCCCTATAGTTCACGTTTCACAATGCGCCATTTACCTGCACTCGTTATTTATAGCATTAAGACGAGCGGTAAGCTTTGTCTAGCGCACTGCATACTTGTTTTACGTCAAAGGGATGCTTACGTTGTGAAAGCAATTAGCACTGTAATTAGTGTTCCAAATTGCTGGATTTTGGTAGAATAGCTTGGGAAGGTTTGTGGTAGACTTTTTGTTTCAATTTTGTCAACCAGCTAAATCTGTGAGTACTGCGTGACTGCGTGACTGTTTTATTATTGGTTAGTAGACAAATTGAATCGCGACTATTTGAAGTCCCTCAGCCACCCAATGATTCGGAAGGAAGCTTACATTTACATTTTGCAAGGCTTTCTAATATGTATGCGAGCTTATTTTGTGTTAGTCTCCATAACGTTACATTTATTCTAGTCATGCAGATACTAAATCAGATATAACAATCTGATAGATGCTGAATATGAGTTATTTTTAGTTTTTGAAATATAATTAAATAACAATTTAGCTATCATATACGTATACAAAGGTGCGATGCTCGTAATTTTAAAATATCTCCGGCTTTGTTGACGCCGCCATTTAATTTGATCGAGAGTAACCGTGTTAGAGCCTGGAGCAGTTTTGTTCGCGGGAAGCTCGTTAGAGGATCTGGCGGACCTGTTATTTGCATTGAACCGCCATCCGGCGCGACTATTGGTAACTTTAGACGCCTCTTTCATCTCGCGTAAAATTACCCTTTGCAGCGCCGGTTTTAACTGGTTTTGTCTGGATAAAAATGGACTACAGGTTCTCGCATTGTTTAATCTTCTTTGTTTATGTAATCTTTTATAATTCAACGATTTGTCTGCTCGAGTTTAGTTTGATGTGTTTGAGAATTAGGGTAGGTTACGTTTTATTTTACATTGTTAAGTAAACTTATTTTTGTATTGGATACAACATGGCATAATTATTTTGAAGTAAGTACATCATTGCGGAAACTAAAAACTTATGGCGTAGATGATTACATTCAATAATAATAATTATATTTAATTTGCAATGAGGTAAAATTAATGCAAAAGATTGGCATACAAAATACTTACCTGTTTTTTCTGTTACCCAGAATAATGTAATTAATATAGAAATGAAGATTTACTACCAGTAACGTAAATTGTAAGGAAATCCTTCTAAAATGTTGATCACCTCGCTCAAATACTACGTAAATCACGTCATTTAAATTGACCGCGAGCTTGACTACTGCGTCGATGGTAATCACCACATACCTCATTAGTCTCACTCATAACAATGTTCGTTAAAATTTACAATTCATCAAGAAACGAACCAAATATGAAATGATTGACGTCATCCGCGTCGTCATCTTTTAGTTTTACTTTGGATTTAGTAATTATAAACATCTACGAGTATGTACCTACTATAAGTATATATTTTACCGTACTTTTTATGTAAACTTATGACAAGTTTAAAATTTATTAATTTCTGAATAAAAAGGGACATTTATGATTGTTTATTTATATATTTTGATAATCATCCAAGTCGTTTAAAATCTATATGACCACAAGCAGACACACAGAATCATAATATACATACATAATATAAAAACACCATTTTCTTGGACTTTGTAGGTACATATGCGTGTATATGTAAAACATTGTTATTGTTAATATTCTGTCAGTATTACATCACCTCCTCCTACGTTCCTCCTCTTGATGCGTAAATGTACGAAATTCGATATCGCTTTGATACAACATGTCAATAATATTTGAGTGTAACATTTTTGTTAATAATTGTAATTATACATTGTTTCGATATAAAATACAGATACCCTGTACATTGTTATGTATAATGTATGTTTGTTATCGTGTATTAATAAAATCGATAAATAGTACTGCTGCCCCTACTTAGCAAACAAGCGCAAGCCCCGTGATCCCGTGAGTAGGACGCGTTTATATGACGCGAAAGTTTTCGCCAGGAGGGATTTCGCGCAGCCGCCACGCGGTCACTACGCGCTCCCCTCCTGGTGCATAGCAAATTAAACTTTATTGACTAGTCCACAACGTAGTAATTCTTAGCAGTTACCTAATTGCGCGTCCGTCGCGCATCCGCCGCGCGAAAACTTTCGCGTCGTCTAACTGGGGCCTAAAGTAAAGAGTTATCTGTTTCATAAACGTCTGCCCCGGTCTTTAACCGAGCCGGGAACCCGTCGTGAGGCAGTAAGGGTCGTTTCCAACAGCTCCCAGTGTATATCTTACATTGTTGTATCAGTGTAGTATATATGTTACATGATTGGGTTTTCAGTGGATTGCCACTTAATTGTAGTTAATGCAAGCGACACAAGTAAAAAAAGATTTATCAATTTAACGTGATGTTTATCTATTGTTGAGCATTCAAACTGAAGCTGGTATTTTGTCAACTACTTTTAAAGATAAGATAAGATAAATTTTATTATGATTTGCTCTAAAGTAATTTATTTAGAGATACAGAGTCATGCAATAAGCAGTGATATAGATAAATAGAGTTGATAGTTCGGAGCATTTCGAAAACCAACGTATAAATATAAACTAGTGGTGTCGTGGGACACCAGATAGGAACGAAGTTCCTTATTATAAAAATATTAACTTCAAATTCTATTCGAGGTGTAAAAAAAATTACTCTGGTATACATTTTTATTATGATTTTTTTATCGATAAAAATAAAAAAAAACTATTTTACATAATTATTTTAACACCTTTATTTTGTTTACGATGATTTATAATAACAACGCCATCTAGGTACTTTCATATATTATGTAATACAAACATTTCAAGTTATAAAATGTTTGCAAAAAGCATCCAACTTCTTTACAGTTTACTCAACTCACATTCTGTTAATATCTGGCCTCATTATTTCTCCCCAGTATCTAACAGTTTAATGTGTAACATATTAAATTTTATTAATATGGCTTTCGGTGGCCCTAATTTCGTGAAAGCGACTGAGTTTACTACAGCCCCGTATTTTATTATCCTTGACTAGTGTCCATTTGTGAAATACTCTCCCCGTCCCCTCTTTGTTCTCGGCTTCATAGATCACTAGTTTTTGCCTGCGCTTCGCCCGCTTAAGCGCTGGAAAACGACATACCTAATACCGTTGTTATTCCAGGGAACGTATTTCCAGGTTATAAATTTCACTATCTTATGTCCTTTCCATGGTGTCAAACCATTTCGACTCGTATACCAAATTTCATCTAAATCAGAAGACGGTTAGAGTTACTTTTGCATTTACAATATTAGTAAAATTAGTTAAATCTAGCTGTGCCCGCGACATCGTTCGCGTGGAATTTAACAAAATAGTTATTGATTTAAAAAATTAAAGTAAGTAAAGCTTTAGTTACTCCTTATTACATCCGCTATCTGCCCGTGAAAGTCCTGTCACAATCGGTCCAGCCGTTCCATAGATTAGATAGAACAAACAGACAGACAAAAATTGTAAAAAATGTTATTTTGGTATATGTGCCGTGTATACATCCATATGCATTTAGTAAAAAGTGGTTATTTTTATATTACAAACAGACACTCCAATTTTATTTATTTGTATAGATAACTGAACAGTTAGTTCTGTTCTATCTGATAGTTTCTTGTATCTAACTTGTAAAAATAACTAGCTATGTAGGTAGGTATAACACACTATAAATAACCGTTTCTACTCGCCAAGCGATTCGCGGAATCAAAATGTCATGCTTCAAATGCATTGCACCGTCTGCACTGTAATCATTTAAACTTTTATCGATGCTATGTTTGAAATTTGGGCTCGCGTACGAAGTGTCAGAGATCAAATAGGAAAAATTAATAAAGTATATTATGAAATATTATTTAATTCACAGATTTGACATAACAGACCCTTGTAATACTGACACAACCCGTTCAGATAACGCATTGTACTCGTAAGGTAAATTACATGTAGTAGCTGTGAAATTCGCGTCAAAGTATAGTTGTTACATGTATCATAAGATGCTTAATAGCTTCTATTCACAACAGTCTGAAATTGTTATGATCTGGCCACGAAAATTAAAGCGATCTCAAAAAAGACATTATATATAACGGACGACGTAAAGTGTCGTAAGTTCTGAGAAATAGTCGTTAAATGTGAAAGCATATTCTGGGCCACACGTCATGTTCTCCTGGCAACTGGAACATTATCTAAGTCAAATATTTAATAACCACCGGCTCATGGTTATACAAACTATTAACATGACGTGTTATATGAGATGATTTACATAAATATGAGTATCTAGACCTAAAAACGTCATTTGATCGATATTTCCTGTATTAAACCCACAAGCGGGTATTCGTTGAAACAATTTTCCCTGATTGACTAATTTTAGCTCTGTTGTCTATAAGGTGTGTATGAATATTAAGTCTTATTGCATTATTTGTTATATGCCAATAAGGTACTCGTATGTATACATAAACTCAAACTCAAACTCAAATTATTTATTCCATGTAGGTATTAAGAATACACTTATGAACGTCATTTTTTGCATTTACCACCGTTTCGCTAAGGTGCCTTTAAATTTTAAATCTTACGAGGAGAAAAAGAAACGGCGAAAGAAAACTCCATACATAATTGTACCTGTACATATACATAGAGTATATTTAATACGAAAGCTTTGGACAATTTTCCCAATTAATTACGCTTCCGTTGTATGTACATACATAATATGTACATACATAGACTGCTAAACATTGCGACGCACAATCGCTGGTCGGGTCAAAACCAACCATATTACTGCTATGAACCATACGCAGTTGGTGCTATTATTTATCCATATTCCTATTCTATAGAGCGGGGTTATAGACAGAACAGCTGTGTGAGGTGTAAAATGATAAATCACGCCGTCTCGGTTGATCTTGTAGGATTTGCCAACTATGTAATGAATGGAAGTAATAATAATAATGATATACCTAATTGCTTGGATTATACAAGTTCTAATAACAAATAATTATCACGGTTTGACAGTTGTCTGTATGCATTTACTAATGTCCTTATCTCTGTCAATTATATCTCTCGACTTGCTCTCAACGGGGAAACAATGCCGCGGTGTAGATAGTTTTATGAAATTGTAAATTTTTATGTTTTTGTGTGCTAGTTTTATTTCAATCGGTTCACAAATAACAAAACACAGAAAAAAATCCGCTTTATAGTTTATTTTTGAGTGCGGGTTCTAAGAGGTTTCCCGAAACGAAGCGAGGCCGGTTCTAGTATAGTCTAGTATACGGTCACGGTACAAGATCACCAACAGATACCTACCAATACATAATCATAAAAATATAGATAACATGTTCATCTGTCTATCCGTCAGGCACATCCAATCATAAGCATAGTTGGTATGCATCAGTCCGTTTACATAAAACCACGTAAAACCATTCAAAATTCGTGTTAACAAAGATGTTTGAGAATGGAAGTAATAAAACTTTAGTGTTGCCTACTTTTAAGCAAGTTATAGTTCCCACGGCCGTACTGTACGCAATTAAACAATTTTATTATATCATCTGAAGCTGACCGAAACATCACAACTCGTTCACAACACTTCACAACACCCACGAAGAATTTAATTGCTCAGACGTAGACGGTGTGATAAAAAAGAAAGCGCATATTTCTTGAAATTAAACAGAAACATCAGTCTTTCGGACAAATATACCGGTATTGGTTTGTATGAATGTTATTACCATTAATTTTGATATTCATTGTATCCTAGCTGGACGTATAAATAATTAAGATTTTTACTTGTCTAAAATCCCAAGAATGTAGTTGAAGAAATTGTTGTTCTTCATAATGATACTCTTAATATAAAAATACTATGTGACATAGTATAAGTGAAACTTCAACGGACAGTATAAATATACATAATTATATTATGTTGACGGAACAGTATGTACCTATGTATGACGGATTAGTACCTATATATATGTTTAGTGTTTATCACGATCTCAATATCTAGATTATTGATCCAGTATCACTGTTTTGCTAAATAATCTTGAAATCATTAAGATTTACATAGCATGGAGTGTAATAATGGCACAATTTATTTAACACGGCAACACTGGCTGAGTGGCTGACTTCAATTGAAATGTCAACTGAGGGGGTCAATTGACAATTTCCTTTCAGATTGGCGTTGTCTAATTGTTCACTTTAGCTGGGACGTTCTTTTCTAAGATTTAAATGTCGACTTCCAGTCGAGTCTAGGATGGATGCAGTTCATTCATATCCTTAATAATAAATTCCCCGGATGATAATAATAATAATAATGATGATGTCCAAGGGCGATGTTGAAAACCTTTTAACAGGTGGTTACGTTTGTTTGTATAACAGTTATTTACATTAAAAAACGTACGTCGACGTAAAAGATCAAAGTTAAAAGTTCAGAATCTCTAAAATATATTATTAGCGGTTTATGAGTTTACCTATGGGATTTTTGTAGTTGATTCAACCTGCTGCATTAGCCCTAGCATAAGTATTGACGTAATCCTTTATTTTACTGCCTGAATAATTTTTTCAAAACAGGTGAGTAATGTTGAGCTATTGATTGATTTTTTATTGTTTTTGGTATATTCAAATAACAATTACATACTTAGGTACTTAAGTACGTATTTTTATAAACGTCATGAGGACTGCATTAGAATCCCTAAAGATTTTAATACACCGGTAACAAGTCGATAACATGCATGACAAGACAATGATAAAAATGAAAATGTTTTATAATAATATTTCACACGACGGACTCGGCTCTATAATCTCCGACCGTAAAATGGTTTAAATCGTAAACATCACTCAGGTACCACACTAGCAAACTTGCTATTAAAAAAAGTAAAATTGACAGCTCGGCTCCGACGTAATATATTAATGAAAAGATGGGATGAAAAAAGATATGAGAATTCGAATTTTAAAAGGCGGCGCGTTCAAGCAACCGTGCCGGAGTTTATTTTGTTTGAGTGTTCGAAAAGAAAACAAAAGTGACGTGGTTCTTTTCTCCTATTTGCCTCTGACCTCGGTTCTTATTGACAATAGCTGCCAGAATGAAATATGGTGTGCCGCTAACGAAAAAGAGATTAGGTGGACGATATTATTCCTCATCTATTGTTGGCCATCTCCGAGGCGGTACTGTTTGCCGATCAAAACGGCTCACATGTTTTTAAATCACAATGTTATACCATGATGAAGGATCTATGTTTTCTTAGGATATCTCATAGCCCAATAAATAAATAAAGCGACGGATATCTTTATTTGCTATTTAGGAAGGTACGTAAAAATTAGAATTTCATGTCTCTGAAGGATGTCGAAAGTCTGTTTTATGATAAGAATTTGAAGGGAACGCGATTCATACTATTTTTATTTGCAAATTTTAAAATTTATATATAAAACCAAAACCTACGTGTAAAGTAGTTTATTGCAGTAAATAAAATTCTAAAACATTAGTTAAAGTCTAATTGACACCTTAAGCCTAATTACCTCGCTCGTCTAACCGGAGTGGAGTGTGATACAAGCGCGCTAGGAGTGGAGGTGGCCGCAATACGAAATATACGAATACGCACAGTCGCGCACACACGGCACGTGTGGCGAAGCACAGGGTTGTACGGACACAGGACTTTGGTTTTGGATATGGATATCCTAAAAATATTTTCGGTTTTCGTTTTATACATATACCTACATAAGAATTATATTATATCTAAGAAGAATAAAATTTAGATTTTTTTAAAGTTACGAATTTGGAAGAATTGTTATCGCATTTATGAAACCCAAACGTATATTAACATTATTAACTGTTAATACCGCGTCCATTACTGTTAATCCCTATCTGAAAAATTAGAAACCTTTTAAATAACAATAAAAATAAATGTTTCATTCATCTTCACAAATTATACGATAGGTTACCCCCATGTTTTTTAACATTACTTTTGCAATTTGTGGGAGATCCATGACTGACACTAAACTAAATTGAGGCGAAATTTAATGCGATGTCGTTCAATAATATATCGAATAGGAGATGCAATATAATTCCTGTTTTAATCGGATATCGCACGGTTACGGTTACGTTACCACAGCATCCCTAGTAGAAGGCAGACACAATAGCTGCCGCGGCGAGCCATCGAGCCTTCTGAGAACCGGTCGCGAGCAGCGCTCCGCCGAAATTCGCGTCGACCGTCGACCAACCACCGACCACCGACCACCCAATGCTCTCGCCGCGCCACCGACGGCACCGACCCGCCCGATACTTATCACGCCCGTATTTATGACTAGAAACGCTATTACCGATACCTTCCTCGGGCGAGGGAATCGCAACGCGAGACCACCCGTTGTAGGTGATGTCGACCGAATAAATTATGCAGCTAACTCTTAACTCTTTGTTGAAAGAAATTAAATTATAACTTATAATACTCGTGGCGAATTGACAGGATGTTAAGGCAATCACAGAGTATAAAAGTGAAGTGTGAGCAGGAAAGAAGATTGCACCGCTAGCCGGTACAACGATCCCGCCTACACAAAGCTCTGCCCTATGGTTTAGTGTTGTGGCAATCGATATGCACCATAAAATCGATAACATAAAAATGTGAAATGAATTTATTCATGCTTTAAGATATGCCACGCTTATAATAAATTTGGATTTTAAAAAAATCTAAATATAAATACATATATGGATATTAAAAACGGACTAATTTATTACCTTATTTGTTTTTAAGCAATGACGCACTGTATGATGGTCATAAATCTTAATGTGTGTGATACTAACTGATGGCTAACGAACTAGTTTATTTAAATCACCCTGTCGTAGCCACATTAAACGAACATGACGCATCTACCAAAATACATATTTATTTATTGGCCAACGAATATCTCGCACAGATGTGAATGCAGCGTACGAATATTTGATAATGCTCAGAAATAAAACATTTTATTCTGTTGGTGAAGTAATTATTACAAAAATATGCTCTAACATTTCTGTTAATTCCTCCAGGCGTTGTAAGGGTAGGCGTTATGTTTAATTTAACCATCAATAATGGTTTAATTAAATGAAACGGTAGTATAATTTATAATATTAATTTTAATACTAACAACCTTTATACACTACAAAATTAGCCTCACCTCCGTATCAACAGTATCGATATGTGTGAGATTCGGGAATAGCGTAGACAGAAAAACTATCCACTAATTTAAACGGTTACAAGTGACGTGTATTGTTTGCATAATGTCGATAAGTTGTTGAGAAATAAGGGCAGATCAATCCTGCTAGTCGGTTCATTGAGAAAACCTGTGTCTGCGAGCGTACCGCCGCGGCCGCGCCGCGGGCGACCACGACCGTGCGCCTGTGTGCGTCTGTGTGTAATCATTTGTTGGTTGTAACCGCTCGTAAGTTTAGAATCTCGCTGTGGCGCCCGGTCCGTTCTGCGGCGCGTTTCGTTAGCTTTTACAGTTGTTATTGTAGATATGTTTATTGGAACGAAGTTCCTTATCGTGCGTTGCGAAAGGGGGCTAGACGGAATTCATACGAAAAGTTGTAACGAAAAATTAAGACGAAAAAAGTTGTAACGACACTTTTTGCTATAGTAAGCTATTGTAAGCCGTGCGGCGTGCGCATGTTTTATATTATTAGTATAACATATATAATAGTTATATGTATATTTTTATATATACACATATATATTATATATTTATTTTTTTACCCTTCGGACTTTTCGTTTCTGGCGTTCGCGTGCTTATTTATAAAATGAGAGGTAAGTATGCTATTCGTCAGCGGCTTTGTAGGTGCAGGTATTATGTACACCTGATTGGCTGATTTTGTTATAATAAACAGTTATCTTACGTCAACAAGCGAGAGAAAGTATGAGGTTCTTGAATATTGAACGCCAGAAAGTAAAAGTAATCTATGTTGCGTGTGTTAAAGAAATGTTTACCTAATTTGCGTAATATCATCGATTATAGATTCATGGTGTGAAACATACCCCGTGTACTTTGCGTGTCGAATTTTAAATACACTTACGTAAATAAAGAACAAACGCCGTCGAATGAGTACGGACAGTTTGGGAATATCAACAGAACGCTGACTGTGACGCTATATTATTACGTTGCCGCACTAAAGATAACGAATTTACATGTTATTTTAAGTAAATAGACGTCAGTACAAATATTGAGAAGTGTAATTAGTTGTTTAAATAGAGCAACATTGATATTTTATTTTGCACTCGTAGATACCGAGGAGTTTTACAAGGGGCACCGGGACCTAAATGCTTTAATGACATAATCATAACCATTTTCAAAGGCATTATGAGAAGATAGAACAATGTAATAATATCAATGAATAAATATATATAAATAATATATATAGTGATGTGCATGGAGACTTGAAAGTTAAAAAACGTCTTCGAATTAAAACCATGGCACGGTTATATAGTGTGAATACTTATTTCAGTTTTCCTTGCTTTGGCGTTGGCGCAACTTCGTCATAAATCGACCACTTTATTTAGAACCCTGCAATAAACTCGGTTCATCATTAGTTTTACCAAGTAATATAAAATATCAAAGTTGTTTTAAAATTTTAGAAGGGTAGTATAAATTAATGGAGACATTGAATTTTTCCCTTTCGACATAGATACAATCTAATATCAATAACAAGTCTCCTAAATAAGGACGTAATCGAAGGGTGGCGAGCTCTTGGAACGGTTAACCTCGGAGAGACGACTGTTAGCTTTTTATTCAGGGGCTAATACCTACATTGCACAGTAAGTAGCGATTTTCAAATGACAAATTATATAAAGTAAAATAGTACCTAGATGATTTGCCACTTCGAATGTCGCCATTATCTACAATTTTTTTCTTGTTTGGGAAATTTTGGTGGGCTTCTCATAACTTCAAGGAAATAGAAGTCTAAATATTTGGCAAGCTTTATATGATAAATTGAAAATAAGTATAACGGGTAAACTATATCAGCAGGAGGGCATGACTTTAAATAATTATAACTCATCGTCATAGAAATAGATACATGAAAGTATAGTAATAACAACGAATAATAGTATCCATAAATAGAACAGAGAAACTCAATACACTCTAATACAGTATTTGTGTTACAGTATTTAAATCTTTTATTATTTTAAAGTTGGAACACGATAAACACGGGTCTACTTATACTGGAGTAGATAACACAGTTTGTTTAGCTGCGCAAATACAGGCGGTTTGGTAGCTTCACACGCGCTCTACCAAGAAATTTTCATTTACTTACCGCCACTTAAATACATACGTATTTGTTATTCCTATTAACGTAATAACGGCACTTCTAGGAATGACCCATTTGAGTAAAAATTCGTTTTACTCAATGAAATGGGTTCCAGTGAGGTCATTCATAATGAAAAGTATAACAGAAGTTGTGCTGTTTTTAAAAAACCATTTAGGTTGATTTGAAATAAAAATTTCGATATTCAAATCGTATTTGCTCGAACGAGTAGAGGTGGGTATAGCTATTAATAAAATATTAAATTATTCTGTTGAAGGTAGTGAGGCCTTCAAATATAAAACGTCTTATGAATAAGCATAATTATGTTTGTAGATTATAACGTTAAATGTAATATTTGTTGTAACAAACATGTCATTTTGGAGGACAATGTAACTGGCATTGGAACTTTGAACATAGAAATTCCATTGTTTACGAAGGTTATCTGTTTTGGAAAATCAAACAAAACATTTTGTTTTGAATACAAAACAAAACTTCGATTTCTAAACAGTGAGCTTTAGAAATCGGCGAACAACCTCGAATTGTACATAAAGATGACAGTTTAGTTTATTAGAATTGCTGTGATGTCGTCTGACGGATTGCTATTACTCAGGGCTTTAAGTGGTTTACACACTATTCGTAGAGTCCCTGAAGTTAATCCGTTAGATGCGTAACACCTTACAATTGTCCGAATTATTGGACTAATATTACGGTGATATTATACGATTTTTATTATTGAATTGTGCTTTATTTTATGTCGTCAAGCTAATGTTACGAGTATGACTGAATAGTGTATAGACTATTACTCATTTGTGCCAGTGCTCCACGCTATTTTGTTTGTTTTTGTCAGTGTTTAATGTAATAGTCTACTTTTATTATTTCCCATTATCATTCCAATTTTCCAAGTATAAAATTAAGATTGATAAAGCGATTTTTATACCCTTAATGGAATATTATTCCAAATTTTTTTAGTTCAAATATGTCTATAATGTGAAAAAAAGTTTCACTTTTACCGTGGTTTCATAAAACCCCACAATCCTTTTTTGATTCTGCTTTATTTTATGTCAAGCTAATGTTACGAGTATGACACATAAAATCATTTAAGTAGCGTTTCCCGCGGCTTGTGCCTGAATCCGGGCCAATATATTCTAATGCGGTTGTCCATTGTAGGTGTCCAATCTTTATGACGTAGGTAGACGTGCAGTTGATACAGCTTATGTTCATAAAGCATCGCCAACGCTTGGTTTCCAAATGAGGTCCGAAAACGCTCAATATTATTATGCGCTAGAAATTGGACATACGTTTGTTTGTCCCAGTCTTGGCGATTATTTCGTTATTGATCTTGAAAATACATATGTATGTATACATATACTTTTATACATATATATACATATGTATATACAGACTTAGGCTGGGCGTAACATAAGTTAAAACAGTGTAAATAACTAGCTGAGCCAGTGAACTTCGTACCGCTCTATAATTAATAAACAAATTTGAAGACATATCGTCATCAGCGCCACCTACCGGATACAATTGTGAATCTAAACCAAAGTAAAAAGTTAACGTGCATGGTCTACGTGTGTGTGTATAACTTATGTAATTATTTCTGTGTCTGTGTGTGTGAAACATGTGTATGTATGTAATAAATTCGTTTGCCCATTGACTCGACTGATAGTGCGTAGGTCGCTTTATCCGTGAACGATGTTTACAATGGACGTGCCGGCACGCTGTGTCAACGCCCTTACCTCTACATAAATGTGTTTACAATCTTACCTACAGCAGACCACCAGAGCCACCTGTTGACAAATGATAACAATAACATTTTGTACGTGCGTGAATGCCCTTAAATTTTATGTTGAACTTCATTTTATAGCTTTACTAGCTTTAAGATATGTATAGAGCTTTTGAATTGTATGAACTTTATATTAAAAATTAAAAATCTCTAAACTACTGAAATACTATAGTAACATCGAAAGCTTCAAGATCCTGCTGTGGAAGTCAGTTGCAGAAAGTGAGGAAAGAAAAATGAAACCAATATTTGAGTATGGTTAGTAAGTAATATGTAAGTAGGTACTACATAATATATTATATTAGAAGATATAATGCACATTATTATAGTATACATTTAGAATCGGTGAAGATTGGGGTCAAAGTAAAAATTCACCATGCCATAGGTACTTACTAGGGCTTTCGTATACCGGAATATTTCAATACCGGTATTAATACCCGACTTGCTTGTCTAATACCGGGATCCCAGTATTAATACCGGTATTGAAAACGTTCACTTAAAATAATCTTTTTTAATATTTTCTAATGAAAACACTGTGTTTTTTCTTTTATTCTTAACTAGCCATTGCCCGTGACTTTGTTCGCCCTTAGTATCTTTATATTTCCATTTTAAACGTTTTAAAGAGAACTTCGCGACATTTTCAAGGTTAGCTATTACCTATATTGAATTTTCTTTTG
The DNA here is from genome assembly GCA_905404295.2 of Ochlodes sylvanus. Lineage (NCBI taxonomy): Eukaryota > Metazoa > Arthropoda > Insecta > Lepidoptera > Hesperiidae > Ochlodes > Ochlodes sylvanus. The sequence continues at coordinate 3,274,388 of FR990133.1, read as the reverse complement.
CGTTTCGAAATATTCGAAATATTCATGTCACACTATGTAGGCCTGTGAATGTGCAGTTTTGTTATTTGTTTGGCTTCAACCCATTAATGGCCCACTACTGAGCACGGGTCTCTCCTCATACCTGAGGAGGCCTAGAGCATACTCCACCACGCTGCTCCATTGCGGATTGATGGAGGGGTAAGTGGCCAATCCAAGTGTCGGGAATTTTTATGTCACCCGAAGGTATCCGACATGGCTTAACGACTGCTACCAAATGGTAACAACGGGGACCGACGGCTTTACGTGCCCCCCGAAGCACGGAAGCGCTCAAGAAATTTTGCCACTAGCTGTCACCCATCCAACTACCGACCGCACCCGCTGTTGCTTAACTTTGTCGATCACGCCGCCGGTTATTTGTTTAATACTATGAATCAGTTCCGCATTTCTAGGAACAGAACATTGCTTTGACGCACGTTATGCCTGTCGTGTTGATGAAACATGTTATTGTACTTTGCCCATAGTTTTACATCCAGGATAACTAGAAAAGTTAGTGCCATAATCACGGATTTCAGTGCTATACTAGTAAACCTGCCCTCGCTTCGCTTCGGGGAACCTATCCCACTTGAAATTAGTTAGGCGTGATTCCCGACACAACTTTTAAAATTTTAAAGTGATTAAAATAAAACAATAAATTTTAAGTGAAGCTTACTACAATACATACAATAATGATAACCACACCCAAATCGGTTAAGCCGAAGATTAGCGCGCAAAAAAGCACAGACAAAAAACAAAAAAACTTCATGTCAGAAGCAACACGAAAAGCACTCCAATTGGCCGAATTTGACTGCCATTTTCGCGCGCTAGTGACATATTTAATTTCTCGCATCCTTAGTTACAATAATGTTATCGGAGCGGATATAAAATTACAGTTATTAATTGGCCGTAACGCATCTATAGTTATAATATCTTGGCTGAAATGTGGAATCGTGGGAAGATGCCGACGGCGCTCTAATGTATGTGTCAGTCTTTGTCCGAGAATGAATCCGAGGCTAGAAATCCTTTATGCAATCTTCTTCCTTAATACGATTATACGATTATATTATGTATAACTTTATTGCTGTTTGCTTCCACTATGAACACTATTTGAATAAATAAGCAATATTGTTTACTGGTGGCCCTCAATATTTAGCAGATAAAATATGATCAAATTTCAAATCTACATGGTGTGTTGTGAAGCGGCCGTCTAAATAATATAAATATTTAGTTAGATTTAGCAATGTTATATTTTATATTTGCTCTCAGTGTCATTATGCTGTCCCCCTTTTCCGGTTTTCGCGTGTATTTCGTAATATATTAATAATATCTCAACAATTCCGTATACATGCATAATCTATATTAAATTTACAACAAATATGTCACATAAATTTTAGTGTAGAATCAATAATTTAGGAAATTTAGTATGACCTAGACACCTCATGGAAAAGCTTTCAAAACTACCCAAATTATGTGGTATGATTTCCTTAATTTTATCAGGCTATTATTGTGATTTTATCAATGTCTCACAACAATTTTCGAATACATCTCTGAATAAAGTAGCTACCTACCTTATCGAATATCGAATAATAATTTTGAATGCGGAATTGACGTGTATACTCGTACATCGTTCAAATTTTTTTCTTTAGAATTACTAGTTAGGTTATACTTCCTCGCGTAGCGATTCTGCTAAATTAAACATGGACTATTTTGAATCCTGACTGACAACAGGTTCGACTGACAAAACAGATAAAAACATACACATATCTTGTATTACATACAGTAAGTATATTTTTGTGTATAAAACATTACAAACCTTTAATAAAACAATGTTTATTAGTCCGCTTTTTGTACCGTGTATGTGTGTTAGGTGCAATAAAGCTTAAATAAATAAATAAATGTTTATTTTATATGTATGTGAGGCTATTCTTATATCATTATGATTTTTTGCCGTTGAGGATAAAGTCTTGATGTTTTTTAACTTATGTTAACTCACATGCAATTTACATTCCACCGGCATCACAAATTTGGCAACGCGTGAGTAAGAATAAAAACGCGTGGATGCAATCAATCAAGTTAAACCTGCATTTGGCGATGCTCCGAGACGTCATTTAAAATATAGTACTGTGTGTGGAATTTTTTATCAGAACATTGTTTCTCACCACGACATACACAACGCTGAGTTATCTGGCCTACAGTATACAATCAGTTATTGGCCTGGCGCACAACGGACGATGCTATGGGCGCGTTATGGACGGATGGACGTGTTAAAATCCCTCTTATCCTCTTGTAGGTTGCGGGGCGGTATAAGATGCATAGGTTGCACTAGGCTATGGTAAAAAAGGTTTTTACCCCCCTTCTTTTTTCAGTGTTTCGGTTGCTTTGCCGAAAAACGAGTAACTAGATCTCAAACGTGAGTTATTGCAATACAAGATAAAAGAAATCGAAGTTGTATAAAATGCATAATATGTGAATCATGCTGTATAAGTAAGCCTATTTTCCCTTAGCTAGGCATGACGCGGACGTGACGACAGCAGTAATATCTTGTCGCATATTGAACGACATCCGGAGATACGGTCGTGTCTCGCGCACAAGGTTTACAATCAAACGCGCGAGCACATTGTGTCTCTATTCTCGGCTTATATGTCGCTCCGACGAAATTTCAAATGCCTAATTTTCAGCGTATGTAGTCCCAATGCTTTATAGCATTTTTGCACTTATATGTCATCAACGACATCATTTGTATCCAAATATTATTATCAAACTTAATTTACATACTCATATCATTTTCACTAATTTCATAGGAAATGTGAATTCAAAAATTTTACTTGCGCACTTTTTAAACCTTTATTTTACATTTTCAACAATTTTTTATTTTTCTGCAACGTTTCAAGTATGTGGTTGTTTTTTTATTTGATTATTTTTTGTAAAGTAAAGAAATTTATGGATAATTGTAATACCTAAATGTTGAACGTGTACTTGGCGCGTCACTTTACAATAGAACTGTGTTTTACTCGTATGAGACAAAACTATGCGTGACTCATGTCTAAGTCGATGTGCAATTAAATAATTACGTGTGTGTCGCTAACTGTTTGAACTGCAATTTATGTCCATAGCTACTGCACAAATAAGACAATTAAGCGATCTTCGCTGCTCTACATACAGCTTACATGCCAGAGAGGAAACCTGCTCACCTGAGAGTTCCCCATACTGTTCTCAAAGGTGTGTGAAATGTGTGAATGTGGCTAGCTTGGTGGACAGTGGCCTGGACCCCTCACATTGTGAGAGGAGACCCGAGTCCAGTGGTGGGACAGCTATAAGTTACAATGGTGATGATGATGACTTATCAGTAAGACTTTACTGCAGGGCATCATTGTCAGTTTAGGAATATTAATCAATATACATAGTTACAACATTATTACAATTATAATGTCGCATGCGTTCTAAAACGATGTATTTAAGGAATCGAGAGTTGGTCAAGTTTACCCGAGGGTCGGTACTTCGGCCATATTTGAACGGTTGTTCTGAGAATAAGCTTTCTCTGCAGGTAGCGGCAATTCACAGTACCGTCTCTTAATAGTGCTGTTAGCCTGTTATACACTGTACTGTATAATATGTTAATAGACGCACTTAACGATAGGCAAACGGAGTTGGTATACATATTTAGATGGATAAAATAAAATGATAGTACCTGCAATTACAATTAATCGTAAATCGATTATTTATTTTCGTGAAAAGGCTGGAGATTAGGTATAAAGTTAGATTTCTCCCTCTCACGGTATGTTTTGCATAAGTGTACTTTATTAACATAATATATATTTATACTATATCGATTACAATAGGCATACAACCGGTCCAGTCCTAGTGCTAGGACGAGCACCGAGGGATATTGACTGTAATTATTTGGTCAATAGCAAAATCGAATACCTCTTTTTCAACGTATTCCGTTTATCACCATTTGGGTGTGGAACCTAAACGGCATAAATATAAATAACGTAAAAGTAACATAAATTAAAATATATGTAGTATACGAGTACAACTAGGTCTTTGCGGTGCAGCACCTAAGATGTGGCATTGAATTAGTTATGTTAACATATTTTGTTCGATAAAAACTGAAGGCAGTATCGGTTTTGATTTAAATGTTAAATGTTTAAATCAAGATGTGCTTGCGCAATGGATTGATGTGCGGAAGCAGTTCGGTCTTCATCTTTGACCTTTCGATTAATATGTCACTGAAGAATGTTAACACGCAACGCCATGGAATGCGACGCCAAACTATTTCGATCACGTCTTCGTAAATTCGACCGCAGTCAAAGTTATTGATTTCAAGTAGAACAGTGCAAATTCAAAATCAAATCATTTATTTCATGTCGGTATTTTTAGCATATACTGCAGTTTAGCATATAACATAACAGCGTTACTGAGTTTACCCGCAAGTGTCGCTATATGCAACTCAAATGAATACTTAGGAATTCTAAATGTTTTCATCTAAGTATAAGGAAACAATGGTTTGAACCTTATAGATGAAAATATATGGATAAAATCGTTTAACACTAAATTTTTCTAACTTTTTTATGCCTTGTTATGAATTGGATGATACATTATGAAATGCTCGTATAATGCAGCATAATGCAGCCTAGGTAATGAGCGAAGAAATGAAATTTTAAATTGGTGTTTAACTATAACTATTTTTATATCAGTGAACACAGCGCTCATTGCCAAATGGCTTGTTTAATTCCTAATTAATTCATTGAGCCAAATGTCTGCGGGTGCGGATGGTTTTAGGATGGTAAATTGGTAAGTACTTATTATTCACAAAAATTATAAGCGCTTCCGGGGTTTGCAGGGTAAGTTCAACCGTCGAAACCAGTAGTAATCGTCAATAAGCCATGTATATCAAAACCATCGGGTGGTAAAAGTGCTTTCGACACTAGGGTTAGCTACCATCCCAACCATCCACCTTCATCAGTTTGGTACAGTAACATGCTGAAGTACATATTTATAAGTCTAACCTAACTAGCCTTCTGTTCTTGTAAGTAGCTTAGATTCACTTAAAGTTTATTAACTAATATCTCTATTTGCTATTTCCACACCAATGAACAAAAAATAACATCCGTCTCTCTCCTACTTGAGTGAGCGATGCGTCTGCGTGGACAGCTGCTATACTATAGTACATTTATATGTTTTGATCGAGTATCAAGTGCAGTGAAAAGTGAATGTGGTGTCAATTGTTTATGTAACGATAATTACAGCGATAAAGGTAATGATTCTTTCGATATTAATTATATATTCAGTGATATATTGTCGAATAGGTATTCGTGCTTTCATCATTAAAATGAATAGCATCGGTCCGCTAGTGCAGCGATTGTAGGTTATGCTATAATTGACATTGACAAATCTATTAAACAAATGAAATTAAAATTTTCTTTTGAAAAATGCTACCATTCCATCAGTATTTTCTTAAGACGTTGTCACGTTCAACTATCGTCAGTAAACCGACTTTACAGACAACCAATTTTTTTTTATTTAATTATTTATTTGGTTCCATTTTGAGTATAAATAAAAAATGAAAATCTTAGAAAAAGCCACATTAAAAAAAACCAAATCTATGAATAAATTGGCGAAATTTTTGAAGTTTTGAATAAACATCATTCCTTGCCTTCATTCATTCATTGCCTTCAAGCAACGCAAAGGCTTACATGGTTTGAGAATATTTGATATCGGGTTTTACAATTGAACGGCAACTCATCGATGGCGCAAAATCGAGATGTTCTTCAATGCCGTCTCAATAATGTAGGTCACAATAACATTGTTGACAACTTGACAATAGGGCACACGTTCTAGGTGCTATGTGGTTTGAACTGATTAACACTACAATAGCGTATAAAGAGAACGTTTTCGTAAAAGATGTAATAGGTAAACGTTTATATTGAGATTATGGTTTCCTGTCTCTATGTCTGTTAAAATATGACGGATTAGTAATCCGACCTGGCTTCGCTTAGGTACACTAAGTTTTTATTTTTAAAATTTTTGTTGATTTTTATTGAAATGAAACAAACACTAAATAATACCCTAATGCAGGTTAAAATGATGAAAGCTTTTTTTATGTAAGCGGGAACAGAGTCACTATTATTACGTGGCCAATGTTGGTTAGTATAGCATAGCATTTAAGCCGTCGCGTCATCGTCGTCTATTGTGTGTTCTCCAACGAGCTACGTTCGGTCAAATTCCGCTGTTTCTATACATATTCCCTTCTTCCTTAATCAATTTCGAAATGTCCTTTTTGTTACCCATAAACCCTTGCACACTGATCCTAAATCATGTCAGAGGATCGACCACGTACATGGTATGGTGAATTATGGACATTGTCTTTAAAAGCGAGAGTTCATACAATCACTCTCCTGATCGTTAGCGGTTTACCACAACTGGCCATCTCAAGATGGAACTTGCGAGTTGCATCCACACATCTTGCGTTACCTCTGTTCACATCGCTATAAAATTTTATTACCCTCACCCGCGGTTATTAAATTCAATTCTGGGAAGCCAGTCCCTTGGTAACATCTCATAATTTAAAATTTATTAAACGCCATCGTTATGTTCAATTTACTTGAGTGCAGTATAGATACCGCACTATGCTTATGCTATGCTTGTACAATTATTTTTGGGGTTTTCATACTTGCAGTAATAATTATCTCTGATTTGCGTAATTTTTCCTGACGCATTAATATGTAGGTATCATATTACAAAATTCTGCTCATGACTCACCTGCTTACCTATACCATTCACTCTATAAAGTCTGTGGACATTGTATAGTCGGATTTAATGAAGTACATTTAAGTACCACTTCGACGGATAAAAGCACGGAGAAACGCTGTAACTCACAAAATAGAAAATGTTCACCTTCTTCAATTTTTTCAGAACATTATGTATGAATTAGGGTTAATTTTAACGCTGTACAAAATTTTCTATTGGCCGTAAAGTCACGAGACTTGGGCCATTCGTCGCAGATTTTTTTTCTGATTCCGAATCTGCATTAAAAAATTGCCATAGGTGAGGGTTACATTTTCCGTTTTTTTGCGTCGTCATGTCATTTAAATATTAAGTCATACTTATTCGTTTCAGCTTAGGTAAAAAATAAAAAAAATAAAATAAAATATAATATTTAAAAATTAAATATTAAGTTAATTAATATCACGACTCTGTAGTGAAGTTGGTAGTGGCCCTGCCTGCGAAAGGAAGCAAATCCCGAGTCCCGAGTCTATTTTTTCCCGGATTGTGCAGATATTTATGTGACAGATTATTGTTTGCACTCGGGCCATGGGTGTTAGTGATGTGTTATTTGTGTTGTCCATGCCGCCCGCGACACTAAAGTTTTTTAGTGCAGGGGTAGGAGGGTAGTGTTTATTTTACTTATTTATTTTAAATAATCTTAATGCTGATACCGTTACTTCGGAACTTGTGCTGTGATTTTTACTATTGTGAGTGAATAATTATATACCTACCACTCATTCTGTTCATAAATCAGAAAGTTCGGTTTGTTGCCTTATTCGCTCACGATTCACGATTCATTATACTTAAATAAAGTTGTAGATTTTGAGTGCGTATAGAAATCGACAACACTTTCGACGGTTTAACGGTGCCATTTTAATCGTTAGTGGTATTGTGTATTTACATGACAATCATGTTCCGAGTACCGTTCGGCCATTGTTGGTAGTGTGCAAGTCACGTGCCGACTGAAGATGCGCCATGGGATCAAAAGCGGTTTACTTATTTTTACCTAACCGACTTACCTACCATACCAGTTATACCTTCTGTTTAAAAGTATTCATTTAGTAATTTGTGCGCTATACCGTTAAGAAAACTGTGCCGATGTGGAACCCGTCTGGGTCAGACGGTACGACAGATAAATGATTTTTATCCCTCTTTTTCTAAGTTTATATTAACAACATAACAATGAGGTTTATTGGTGTTCGCCGCTACCCCGACATGTAGGTGAGGCTGAGGATGCTATCGTTGGTTTGTGTGTGTTTTACGGTGCGTATGTGTGTGAAGTGTGTAGATGACCTACTATTCTTTATGTACGTTTGTTATGAACTTCTTTTGAGCTAATTTATGATGTTATAGTCTAATTCGCGTCCGTTTTAACACTAAGGCGTAAAGTATCGTTAAAATCTTAATTTACAAGTTTGCTATTTTTGCAGTAAATGTTTCTGTAATAATACGTATTGCTAATGTTTATTACCACCTGCAGCCGCCGTCTGCTGACATTTCCCAAACGATCGGCCACGCTGCTATTACAGAGATAATATCTCGCTCGCGGCCTACAAAACCCCTTGTAGCAGGATTGCTTGGTAATGCGTGCAATTATAATTTTGCGAGTCTTAAAACTTGGCGGTTTGAATTATGTTTTCATATGGGAAGGTTTCATAGCTGATGTTATGGCGCTGTAATAAACAATGAAAATTAAGGGGGGGGGGGGCATTATTTTGTGTTCTTCCAAATTCCAAATTTAAAAAAAATCCACTTAGAACCACCATCTTTAACATAATTAAATGATTTAGAATTGCCATGGTAATGACCTGCTCCAAACATACAATCGAAACCTGTCTAACTGTTTCCCTATTTCTGAGGAGCAAATGCGAGCTTCATGTTGAACTCGCTAGCTTGCAAGCTTTCAGACGACGACTTAGCTATTAAATAGAATAAGAAATAGCAAACAATTATTAACCTAAAACCTTAATATCGGCTCGGATTAAGGTTTTCAACCCGGCTAGAAAACTTCAAACCACCACTATATCTTTCTTTTTTTATCGCTGTTTATTTTTAGTTAATAATACGTTCCTACACAGACTGTAATAAGTAATGACTCATATGGATAATAACTGCTAAATGTTTTAAGCATTTGGTATATTAAGGTTTATAATGTATTTTTAATTTGCCTCTTGAATCACAGGTGTCGGTGAGGTATTCAGACGTTAAATGCTATTATAGTCGACGATGAAGCTAATTGATTATCCCATAGGTTGGTTGGGTTTTTTATGGAATAAAAAAGCAACGAGATATAATGCCACTTGTCTTGGTGTTAAGTGTAATTGTTACACAAACAATCTGGAATACGGATGCAGCCACAGTACAGAGATCTTCTTGTACCTTAAATATCCAATATCCACCAGCTAGAAAAAATAATATCCAGCTTCTAAATCAAACTACATAGCAATTATTTATTTCAGAAAACTTTAGTTCATTACAGACGAAATAATACCATTTAACACGCTTACTCACTATATCTAGATGAGTAACGTAAACCCGCGCGTTAATGTCAAATTGAACTAAAGTTTTTTAAACTATATTTTATTAATTAGCAACCCTGTTAATGTATGTGACACGAGTAGGTACCTACGAGTAAATTATGTGGCTTATTAAAATAGTTAAGTAAGTGGGTGGTGGTTGATGTCGTCGACTGTCTCTGAGTCACGCGTCACGGCCGCTGGGAAGTGCTGGGAATGCAATGCCGATCATTTCCGGTGGCCCCTTGTATCGACCGATACGTTGCGTAATTACAGAATTATTTTTATTTCTCGTTCCTCGTTATTATTCTTTTGATCTTGATTGTTATTACGTATTAAGAATAGCGGATATAATAATACTTAATAAGTAGGTATGTATATTTTTTATATAAGTAAGCTACTTTTACGTAGGTACCCACTTAATTTTATTTTGCTTTACAAGCTTTATTATCTTGTCTAAAGGTTTTTCTTTACTTCGAAGTGCTCCTTTCATATGGTATGCTTAATTTAATAACAATATTTATATAAACTGATATCGAAGAGTCATTGGAAAGCTCATAGTCAATCACCACGTTATAGAGAAAGCTGTTAGGTGGAAGAAGTCCGTAAACGAGCCCGGGTTATTGACATAGCTCGCAGTTAGCAATGAATGGGCTACTTCGTTCAAAGGATTAACTAATTCATTGGGAAGATAATTATGTCAGTAAAAGGCATTCTATATCCTGACAAAAGAAACATTTAATAAGAAACAGGGAGAAGTCATTTACCTACTTTAGACGGCCCAGGATCGAAGGAGATGGCGTCATTATCAGTGGACGTTTAAACAACTTATTATCCATCCATTCATCCTCCAGTCTTTGATAGATATAGGCCTCTTTTGACTTATTATCTAAGTGACTCAATATATGAATTTTACATAGGTCTTAGGTAAATGAAGGTGACTAACGACGTCTTGAGATTCCCACACCATAGACAGTAATTTTCAACTTCATTCTTCATCGATGCAGCTATTATATAAAACCTTATGTTCGCTTGTCCACAGACTATAAATCATTGCGCTCAAACGATTATTGAGTTTACAGCATGTTGGGTAGACAGCCAGTTGTAGATTATATTATGATTAAATAACGGTTTAGTGTTCATGTTTAATGCAGTTTGGTTGTATTGGGAATGTGAAAGGAGCTTGCGGAAGGACACTATGTTAGACTGGTTAACGTTTCAGAGATGCTCTGTGGATGTCTATTTCTTAAATACACTTTAATTTGTAAACAAAACCTTGCTTGTTGACTGTACAACAGTAAGTCGAAAGTATTTGTTTTGCTGTTAAGTTTAATCGTTGCTTAGGGCCCACACGTACAACACGGCAAAATAGGTTGCCAAGACTCGTAAGCTCAAGCGCTTCAGTATTAAACAGCTGTCAGACTCCATGAAAAGTCAGGCCCTTAATTATACAAGGTATGATTTTATAAGCCTTTACCACGGTAATAGTTGCCTTTACTCTACAAACCCCACATCTTGGGCAAAAAGTGAGGCTTGGTTTTTCATCTCTTTTTTGGCCGATAACGGATCGGTCATGCATATAGTTTTATTGAGGGCAACCGTAACCACTTCTCAGCTGACTTATCTTGCTATTTACATTTTCTTTTGTCATGAAAATTTAAGATTTAATTTTAAATGTTATGTTAATGAAAATTTAAGATTTAATTTTAAAATGTTTGTGTCCGTCTTATCCTAAATGTGGATTGTCTTGTCCTCAGCTGTCCGAGGAAGTGCAGAGGAAGCAGAGCGAATACCAGAAGTGTCTCGAGTCCTACAAGCAAATGAGGGCCAAGTTCGAGGAGAACTACCTTAAATGTAAGTGTAAGTTTGGAATTTTATTCTAGGATTGCCAATACATATAAACGTAAGCATACTCGTAGATGTGCGATAATTTACTTATAAATGCACTTTAAAAGCTTAGTAGAATTAATGTATAAACTGTTGTTTATTTAGTTACAAATGCTTGTGGAATTTTGAAGATCGCTTATGTAATTGTGTATTTAGTTAGTGCATGATTCAAAGTATGTTTTTATGGTATATTTTATGTAGATGCACATGCGTATGTTGACATGCATATACATAATATATGTATGTACATAGTGCTCTAATGAACTAATTAATAAAAAGTTTAGTAAAATTTTTAATGATCGCACACATAAATTATTTACATAAAGCGTTGATAGACGTTTGTCTCTAAAATTTTAAATTTTATATCTTCACTCTTGTAAGGGATACCTACATTTTTCGTCGATATTTATGTGAAACAAAAAGTAATTACGGAGAATCTAGAATAATTGATCGTTATTATTTGGAGTAACGTATCAATGCTCTAGTTAGCTCAATGGTTTGGATGTAAACAAACAATACGTTGCTAAAAATATACAACGTAATTGCGGCCACCCACGCCGCCGCGCCGCGCCATTGCGAAACTGCTCCGTTCATAGTCTGAGGTTACCTCTAACACCCTGTTGTAGGTCATAATACCGAATTAATCAAACTTGTCCATGGTTTACATTAGAAACTATTCAGAACTCAAGAAATAATAACACAGAAAATAGTGATACTATCTATCGAAAGTAATAAAACGTTAGAAATATGGAATTGTTTAATTGTAAACGAAACAAAACTAGTCAAAAGGATTTGTTCCTTTCGGGAAAGCCTTTTATGTTATAGAACATTATTTTCTAACCTTGATTTAATTTTTCTGATATGTATCTATACCTAAATGCTCAATTATCCACACGCTCTCATACTCCTGTACCGGGAATTCTATGCTGGTGAGCGATATGAAAACAAAAATGAGACACCACACACACTCAAAACTTGAGAGCAAGCTTGTCGGTGACGCAAACGTCGAACCCAAAAGCCTTCATTTGGGACCGACCATCAATATTACATATCTACTTAACATATACAAATGATCATTCACGCTTTCATTTTTGCCATCCTTGCATTCGAAATAAGTTATAGTGTTAACTTTTCAGTGATTTCGCAACGTGGCCGGCGCCACATCATTCCGCGAAGCTAAGCAGGTCTATTCAAAGTATTCAAACTATCAACACGCACAGGAAATCGTACACTTAACAACAGTTCTGTCCTCATTTACTTTTAAATGATGATGTTTTATTTATACCCACAATTATATTCTTGAAGTAAGCCGTAAAAGGCCTTATGGAGAGGAAAATTAACGGCGACTGCGGTAGTTCGTAATGAGTACGGCTTCTCTAATTTCTTTATGATTACGGGGTAACATTATATTTGCATGTGTAAACATAGGATGCGAAGAGCCAGGCTAGCTGGGCTGTTTTAATGACTAATATTTACCTTAAAATTACACTTATACAGTACGGGTTAGAATTGTATGTTTAACTAACAGTACAATTCAGTTGCTTTAAAGAATTTTACAGATTTTGCAGTTATAGCTGTAATGATTACTATGCTCCAAAGAGAGGTTGTGTCAATTTTAAGAGTCAATGATGGGTTAAGAGTCAAAAATGTAAGTGAGGACTACCCACACTTACTGTCATCGCTGGTGACAAAAAAGAGGTCAAGGAACTGTTAGCTCTTAACTTATCCTATAGATCTCTTCAAACTGTAGACTATAGAGACTAGAATAAAAGGTTTCTCAACACCAACTTAGAATAAATTTCATTCAATTTTATTTCCGTATTCAAATGTCACATTCAGTATTAAAATATGTATTGCCTGATCATCCATTGTGCAATATTTCTTTCACATTTAACATTTAATAAAGTAATAATGTATATGACTTATTTATATTAAAATGATATTTAAAATTAAAAATGGATAGGTGTGTTTTTAAAATCTATAACCTGAAATTTTGCATATTATAAGGTAAAGGAACTTACAAGTAGAATTTGGCAGGCATTTCATGCAAATAAAATAATCTTATTTAATTTCAGTAATATTGACATATTATTATTCACTGTATCCTGTCACGTGACATTTCTCTTCCAGGTCCGACGAGCCGTGGCGGTCGTAAGCTGGACGAGACGCGCGACAAATACGGCAAGGCGTGTCGGCGGCTGCACCGCGCGCACAACGAGTATGTGCTCCTGCTGGCCGAGGCTACGGAGTGCGAGCGAGCGCTGCGCACGGCGTCCCTGCCCGCGCTGCTCGACCAGCAGCGGAGACAGGGCGAGGCTGCGGCTACATCGTGGTAAGTCGTAGTTTCCACTGAGCGGCTAACTAGCCGAACACGAGCCTAACACGAGCAACTGCTCGTGGCTGGACGCGCGAGATTGTGATTGCAGGTGATCGCAAGCGCTGGCCATATTAGGGATTGTGCATTAATTTACGTAGGCGTCTACTCGAGTCTAGAGTTGCGTGCTGTTTGACGGTCGCAACAACTTCCGATAATTTCAAATCTCGGCTACGTCAATAGGTACCTATGGTTAATGATTTTATTACTGGAATAAATAGAAATCGCGCACAGTCAGTCGCGCTAGCCGCTTACTTGAAATGAGGTCTGTGAGCTTGAGACCCCATAATTCTATAGTTACCAACATTGGGGTTACAGAACGAGTTTGGGGATTGACGCGCAGATTCGCTACAGTAATGACGTGCGTAATATATGACCCTAGCAAAACATAGATGTCATAATTAAAACTGTTAATTAATTCTTCCCCCCGGAAATGAAGGCGAGACTCGGTTGGAGCAGACGTAAATATAGTAGGTCTATAATTCGTTCTCAAATTTTATTTTTGCCTAAACAAAACCATACATTTTTAACACCGGAATTATATTAATTAGAAATAGAAATTAAATTAATTGGAACAACTTTCCAATGATTAAATTAACAGCAATTAAATGTTGTTATTAATTACGTGCGTGATGCTCCTGTCTCTCGGCATGACAAATAATTATGCAAATCATTTAAACTTTTGCACAATCGGTTACGTTGCAGCATTGCAGTTGTCCTACTGAGATATTGATCAGTTGCATGTGTATCTTAAACAATTTTTATGTAATCTGTATTCTGGCATTCTGTCTGTGTAAGATAATGTCCGATTAGTTCTTGAGCGGAGATTTCTCTCGATATCTATATTTCTCATCAATCTCGTCTCATAATTTTTCGCAATCAAATGAGTAGAAAATGTATTATTATCCTTCGAACATGTCATGTTTTGCATTGTGCTGTGATCCGTGACTGTAACCTTGTCTCTGTCTGCCATTGAACTAGATCTTAAGCTAGACTGGTAGAGCGTGACCTGCGGAAATTAACGGAGGTGTGAAGTAAGTACTAACTGTCATAAGATCACTGCTACCTTTGTCTCTGATGATTGAAATGGTTCCTAATCTTCTAAACCAAGTCATCATCTAAACTCGCATAATATGCGTAAATTCATTCTTTCTTATTACGGTATTAAGTATATATTATTATTCTTTAGTACGGTGCCGCGACTAATCCCCCGCACCATAGATAATACACTAATCCCCGCACACTCCAGTAATATTCTAAAGGGCGGTCCCAATATCCATCCATCCTTAATCTTCTGTAAGTTTCCTAGCAACTGCAAAAAGGGACAATCTAGTGTTACTTGTTATTACTTAAATTAATTATATTATAGTTAAGAGTTTACAAAGACCTATAGGTAGATATTTAAATTCTGTGAAGTTAACCGTAGCGGAGTTCGCTAGTTTGTAACCAATCTTTTGCATAGTATCAGATCAAGCTTATCATAAATATGAAATTTCAGGGGAACTAAAGTAATTTGTAAAACTAGAGCTATCCAAATCAACGGTGATTTGGATTAAGTCTAATTCGGCTAAGACTATATGAACATTGTTGATAGGAAGGGCATCCTGTTGGAGGTGGTCCAGCGGTCAGACTTCAGCGCGGACAAGTTCAGGGAGATCCAGTCCAAGATCGAGTCCACGGTGCAGGGCCTGAGGCCGCATGACGAGTACAAGGAGTTTATAGACAAGTACAAGTGAGTTGCATGTTTGTTACCTATTGAAGCTTTTAAACAATAAAAACTATGGATTCTATGTGCCTTTGGAATTAAATCGTGTATTTAGTTACTGTCACCTTCATGTGCATGAAAAATATGTTTTGACTACTAACAATAAAAAATGCTCTATATTAACGCAAGTAGACTACATATAAATACAGCTTTATCAGCTGACGACTACAATTCTTATTTGCGTGAAACACCACCTGTCACCATTTTCTGTGCCTCATCTTTATTAGAGAAAAGTTATCAGCTACTGATCCTAACGAAATTCGATTACCACCAGCATAAAGACTGGTGAAATTTATTAAATGCTATAATTCCATCGCATTCCTGGAATTTACGCTTTCTCACCTTGAATTTATTTGCCAGGAATAAGTAATCAACTTAAAATGCATATTATGTTCTGAAATTTTTGTGACTTGTAGAAATCGATTTTTGAGAATTAAAGTTCGAAATTCTTGGCAATATGGCATACGTAGATGTCTTTTAATAATTGTATAAATTAATCGTACAGTAACAGGAAAGATCCACATTCCACTCATACATAAATATTTATATTATAACTTTATAACACATAAAAATTAACATAAACCGATTGCTTAGATTGCTTCACATGCAAAAAGAATGACGTAAACAATGTTTTAGATCGCCCCCTTCCACACCGATCTCGTTCGCGTTCGACGAGAGTCTAGTGGAAGATACGAGTGGTAAGCTGCAGCCCAACCAGCTGACGGTGGACAACCTGACGGTGGAGTGGCTCAAGGAGAAGCTGACGGAGCTGGAGACCACCCTGCAGGACAACAGGGAGAAACAGACAGCGCTACAAGGCCCCGAGATCATTGGCAACGGCGTCTGCAAGAATAACAACACAGGGATCACGAATGGAGTCAATGGTATTGACAGGTTAGTTTTGCATTTTTAGTTTTTTTTTTTGTTAGAATAGTAGAATACCTTCGGGATTAAATTGGATGGTGCAGTCTAGCGACCTCTGGAAATGGGGACGGGGAGCCGTTACCTCGTTCGTTGGACAGCAGGTTGCACAGTGAACAAGGAAGTTTAGCTTGAACTCAATCATGGATGGGGCGATATACCCCAATACATAGGTATTAGTTGTTTCGAGATATTACTATCGAGATACACTATCGAGATATTACTCTACACTGTAGAGTGTAGAGTCTACAGCAATATTTTCATATGAATAATTCGCAGTTTACGTAGAATTTATTCACATTTTGATTGAAACAAGTTTAGGTTCCCTGAATGTGAAATATATGGTCTCACCAAAGAAATATATTGAGTGTATGAACTGACCACGCACCACAAACGCTAAGCAATGTGACCTAAATTGGTGAAGTTGTTCGGAAGTCACACGGCGAGGCCAATATTAACAGTAGACGCACCAATTTATATTTGGTTGCGATAACTTTGCCAGATATAATTTGAAATTTTCCTTTCCAGCTACTATTCTTATAATTAAAATATGAATTATTTTTTATAATTATGTATATTGACTATTTGGAAGATATTCTCTCTGTAATGGTATAAAATTATCAAAATTTACTGAGTATTTTAAAATCGCCACATAGACATAGACAGATGCTATTTCGCTACACGCATACACACAGCGCTTCACGCAGACGCTATGTCAAATGTTTTTTACTACTTGTCGACTTCCACATGTAACATATAAATGTAACATATAAATGTAATTATATTGAATCAAATAAATGTCTTTCTTGTAATTCTCTTTAAAATGTTTTTTCAATTTATCTAATTATGTAGTTATTTCATACGCAATAGACTTTGAAGTCATTTTTAATACAAATTCCTATCAATTAATGTCTTGTTTCGCATGACTGTCTTTGCTTCAGTATTAATCTGCTCGGGTTTCAACTCGACAAGTAGGTAGGTATTATGGCTGTTACGGCCTGGCAATTGATACCGTCTGCTCGTTAATTTGTTCTGGTTATACTAGTTATGTCTGGTGTGCTATTAAAATAAACTGCTTTTGTTCGGCATTGATTACACATTTGATACAGCTTTCAGCATTCCAAACCTCGGTTAGGTCTTCGAAAAAAATGTCTGTTTAATAAGCTTCCAAAAAATACGCAGCAGAGTTTTGTTTTAATATGATCTTACATAATAATATGAATTTGCTGAACTTGTAAATTAACCGAAATCAACATTATTAGGATATTTGGGAATCCATTTAACCGCGAGTCCAAAGAAACCTAGATTTCTGGTTGCACCCTGTTGAAAAAGTGACGAGGCAAAGACACAAGTCTATTCTGATTCAGGTCCCTCGCCTCTTTAAATCTGTACCGTAAAATGGGGCTTTTTGCAAGTCACGAGGCTATTTGGAATTTCCGAAATAAAAGATTTGGTCACGTGTAATTATTTATTAAGGAATAGTATGAATTATGTTTTACCACCTGCCAACACAGCGACAATTAATCTCAATGTCACAATTGAATTTTGGAGATTATTGGCGATAAACAGCGAGCAGTATAAAATTTAAAAAGTCTCGAAATTTTGATGTATTTCGTAGGTGCATAACTTTCGTCTGGTATACAAAGTCTAGACAGGTGTGTACAAAGTGAAATAGACTAAGAAATTGTGTGTTTCATGCGGATTTCAGTGAGTCTACTTGCTCTTTTTTATCACTTACGAAATCCCATAAATTTTCTGTTTTTCGAAATGGGGCTTTTTGGTTGCTGTTTTGGGGCTACTTGGAATTGAGTGTTTCATGAGGCATAAGTTAAGGGGAAGATTTTTTCAGCACTCTACAATTATCAAATTAATTTGATAAAAATAAGTCTTAAATCTGAGAGTAATTATTCGTCTTATTTTGTAATTATTTGAAAAAAAGTAGTAGAATAACATTGAGAAACTGTGAACAGTAATTAAAAATAAAATTATTGAAATGCAATTTGGAAGTAGTTTCTTTTGAATTATAAATTTATTAAATCTGATAAAATAATCAGGTCAATGTATGTAATACATACCTACATGTATTCTGTCAGGATTTTTTCCCGTGAGGGTAGGGGGAGAGCACATCCTTCCATTTGCTACGATCCTAACTCACTCAATGTGACGACCCGGATGGCGCAATAGTTAACACACTGGATCGCCGTTACAAGGGTCCTGGGTTCGATTCCCAGCGAGGCGGAAATTTGTATGATGAGTTTAAATTTCCGTTCTTGGTCTGAGTGTGTGTGTTCTTGTCTTGTGTGTTGTCCATGGCACCAACGACACAAGTAATCCTAGTGTGGGGCTATGAGTGTGTAGCGTTATAACAAAAATGTATGTAAAGTTCTCTCATATTTATTTATTTGTAAGGCATTACATTCATGGTATAGTATGGCAGGCAAATGGCAAGTATTTTTGGTAAATTTGTCGAATCACGGCACCTTGAAAGTGCTCCAATTTTTTTTTCTATCGTTGTTTATCACTAGTATGTAGTAAGGCGTAAAAATACCTAACCTAACTCAACTGTCCCCCTAGCTGGAGTATTTATTCTTACTCTAGACCTAGAGGGACAGTTGGTTTAGGTTAGGTTAGGTCAGGTATACGCGAAAAAAAGGGACCCCGCGGAACGGGGTTCCGTCAACATCTGTGACGAAGTAACATAAATTTGGAGCACTTTCAAGGTGGAGCCGTGATTCGACAAATTTACCGTATTTTTCATTTATTTGCATTTTCATGTCTGGGCACTTTCATCTATCTGGTAAACCAACCGATAACTTGTTATTCACCAAGAGGCTAAAATAAAACAGACTTAGCCTTAAATATTCCAAATATCGCTTCATCCATATTAAGAACACATCAGATATTATTAACGTTACATTCCAAATAACCCCAAAGCAGCAGTAGATATCATTATGAATAAATTATCAGTTGTCGTTTTTCACCTTTTAAGGGACAGAAAGGAGTGAAACTGAGATGAACTCAAGACAGCTGGTTATCCTTTTACTTTTCCATTATATTTATTTATCGTTTCTTTTTACACGGCTTCAAAAAATAAGGAAAACCGAAGCAATAAAGTCAGATTCCAAATACCCCCATTGAGGCGATATTTGGAACGGCACTTGTAAAACAATATATCTTTAAATCTATTAACAGAAGATGAACAGTGAAAGTAGTTATTTATAGGAAATTGCGAGAACTACCCAAAGAAAAACATCCTATGTAGATAGGGTAACCGTCGGTTTTGTTAACAGCCGTTTCATGAAAAAATTCTTCCAAAAAGCCCCACTTTACGGTACTCATTTTAATAAGTGATAGAGTTTGATTATGGACATGTACAATATTAGACAATAATTAAAAATTTAAAACCCTAAGCTCTTGCACCTGGATTCCTTGTTTTAGAGTAAGATGAGACCATACACTACGGAGCCAAAACAAGGGCAGCCAAGTCACTACCAATTGACAAAAGCCTTAAATACAGCCTCTCAAACCCAGCCCGAGATAAGCGCCTGGTACAGTCTTTATTATCGTATGGACTCTTGTACTGCGGTTTCTATGGACAATAAGCCGTTGCTTACCACTCTAAACCATCGATCTCCACAGGCATTCACCGCCTCCAATCCCCGTGACGACATCGGAGCCGGTAAAGCTGATGGAACTCCGGGTTGCTGAGAGGAAGTGTGCTAAGCAGGCGGAGATGATTCGCTCGGCGCTGGCTGAGCTCGGCTGCGAGGAGGCGCCCAGCGGCTGCCCCGACTTGTCCGCGGAGACTGTCGGGGTCGACAGTCTGGACGGCAGCTCGCCTGACCACCAGGTATTGATCGCTATATTTGATTTCATTACTTTATAATATCAGTGTAGGAACTGACTATTTAGGAAAAAAGACTGTCCTCTAAATGACTTCTTTAACTCTCTTTTCGAATTTTTGTTAGTGATTTGGGAACACATCCCTAATTAACTTGTCATGACTATAACCTACTGTACGAGTACGACGGTTCGTTGGTGTTGTGATGGGTGCACACGCTTAAGAGAGATTTAATATCACGAGTAGCGACTTTGAAATTTCATTAGAAAAAGTAAGCTATTTAGAAGACACCGACGTCAAATTGACGAGGTCCTTGCACTCTTGGAAAACCGACGTATACTAATGTAATTAAACGAAATATAACAAGAATGGTTGGTATCAGGTATATTTATAACATTAGGTATATTTTTTATTTTATTGTTCCATGTAACAAATTTTACGTAACATAACGAACACGAAATTTGAATTTTTCGTGAATAAATTTACCGTTAAATTATCAGGATCAGACGTCGTTAGCCTCAAAGGCATCAGTGGACGCGTTGCGGTTGCATCTCCACTCGATAATACCTCCACGGCCGTTCTTCAAACTATTCACGCGTCCCTTCAGACGCAAGTCGGTCCCCTCCAGCCCCGCCTTGCCTCCAAAGACCTATAGAAGCAGCAGCGAAGGTCCTGCGGACTCGGTAAAGCTCATACGGACTCTCCGCAAACAGCGGTTGGTCCTGAAGCGACGTTTGTGTAAGCGTGATGTCTATGTGCAATGTCGAGTTGAGAGTACCGCGTTGAAGAGAAGAAGGAGAAACCGCAGTGTTGTTAAATGTCGTAACGGTGTGGTGAGTGCCACTAACCACGTGATAGACACGTGCATGGCATGAATTTAGAGGCATGTAGCTTTCTTTACAAATTTAGCACTGGAGAAATAAAAACAACACGATGAGATCGCGACTCATCCGCCCTCTATCGACGAAACGATTCAGTTTCTAATTTTAGCCACCGTGCATCCTACGAGCACCGCGCGAACTTCGCACCGGAATACGCTTACAAATAAAATTAAAATAGCACCAGTTCGCTCTAAAACTCAAATTCAAAATCAAGGTGACGCCGCTTGAGACGTTCCAGACATGCTTCGCTGTTTACGCGAAGTCTGTGCACGCTCCGGTCACAGTTTTACGTCAAATTCATCCTGTCGTCATTTCGTTTTGTGTTTTTTGATCGCGTTAACTATAACTTTATTTAATGTCCATGTTTTATGGGAGGTTTTGATCAGTGTCTCGCCGAGTTATGGATCCGTTTGCGATGTACATTACAAACGCGGAGTTGTTACCGCCGGTGGCGTTCCCTCGCAGAAAGAAGCGATTGAAGCAGCTACAACTAGAACTCGAACAGGACGTGCGTTACAACGCTTTTTGTGTGTCTGAGTGTACTTGATTGTCGTGTGGTATAATAGCTTTATAACATGAATGTGTTTCCGCATGTACTGTTTTTTAATCGAATTAGAAACCAATTTGTGTGTTTTTTCTACAATGCAGGTACTAACTCGTTTGAATTTGTCTTATTGGGTGTTAATTAGTTCTGACTGAGGTGTTAATGATGAAGATGTTATCAAGCAAGAGTTTTTACATCATAACACGGAATTTAATTGTACAACGGTCAGTAATTACTATACCCGAACGTTAGCGCAGCCTCGTGTATTATCTCAAAGAATTATGTGCATTAATTTGGTTGAAGATGAAATATGTGGTCATAAAATTCTAGATGATTCTTTTTTTGGCATAATAAAAAAGATGACGTATTTCATAAAAAGCTGCTATCCAGTCGGTATGAAATACAAGTTTTGTCTCGTATAGACCTTGTTTGTACTTAAACAGGAAATTGAGAGTGTTAATAAAATAACGTGTCTTTAAAATCAACAACTCTGTTGGAAATGTCAATTTGCAGAAATATGTTAATAAAACCATTTGTACATTGACAACGGGCCTGTACGTAGTATTTTTATCATAAGATCATAGGTACCTACTAAGAATTTAGATAGATCTAAGACTTTTTTCTATGCTATGGAAAAATCTTAGTTGTTAAGTTAGCAATGGACGTCCATAAATTGAAAATCGACGATAAATCAGTAGCAATTTATAATGAAAAGAGTTTACAAGCCATTTCTACGATTGCGGAGCGATCCGTACTGTCGGTCCGCGTGACACTAAAACCAGCCTAAATATTCTAGTCGATGTAATTTTAAAATAATGATACTGATTATAAGCTTGTAATGCTTTGTATTACCTATGCAATATCAATAAAACTTATATTGAAAGATGTATCTTGTCGCACTAGGTTGCTAATAACATTGTTTAATAAATTATCAACATGCAAAAATCACAATCTTAATTTCTCTTACCAAATCTCACTTTCAGTTGCTTTTATTGAATGACCAATACATTGCACCACTACCTACTTTCACTTCACTCTAGATCGCATAAATACATTTTTTCAATGAAAAAGAAATACTAAAATTTTTATAACGTTTTGCACACAATTAATGATTACTGACACTATAAAAGATTGCATCTTTTTATAATATCCTGGAAAAATACAAATAAAAATTATATACGATCTTGAAACTCTTTTTACCTTGTTTGCAACAAAAAAGATACTATTACTACTACTACTATATTTGACCACCTACTGTTTGTATTTATTTCTAGGTTTATATGTAGCTAACAGACCTTTATCAAAGTTGTATATCCATCTCAGTGACGTGTAACGTTGCCAGGTGAGTGTGAGCGAGACGGAGCGCTCGCTGGTGGAGCAGGAGTGGTTCCACGGAGTGCTTCCTCGGGAGGAGGTGGTGCGGCTGCTGCGCAACGACGGCGACTACCTGGTGCGGGAGACCACGCGGAACCACGCGCGGCAGCTGGTGCTGTCCGTCTGCTGGGGGCAGCACAAGCATTTCATTGTTCAAACTACGCCTGAGGTGAGTGTACGTCGCATTAGTCAGTAGAAATATGTTGACGATTTGATTAGTAATGCAGTTTTTATTCGGATCTCTTGGTAGACTTATATTTCTGATTGTAGGCGTGGTAGGACCGTAGGCGAACTGTAGGTATTTTTATATTTAGTAATGAGAAATGCTGTCTCAAAATTCTGCTGAAGTCAATGTTCTTGCTTACTGGGCACTTATATTTATGAAACTGGGTGGATTTTGTAACTTGGACGAAAATGTTCCATAAATTAATTTTTAAAATACCAAAAATAATTCCTAGTTTAAACTGTACTAGAAAATCTGGTCTTATACAAAAGGTCTGCTAAGATGTCGAAATTCTCGTGGTGGAAGACTACAAGATTCCTGTTATCGTAAAATGTTTCGCTGGTTTTCCCTCTTGTGTTCATATCGCTGGAAGACGGAGTCGAAACGGCCAAAGAAGCAGCGTTCCTCGCATGTGGTGTAACCGCCAGTCGTTCGTAGGGCCACTACAGGTTCGAGGGCGCGGCGTTCCCGTCGGTGGCGGAGCTGATCGCGTGGCAGCGCGCCAGCGGCGTGCCGGTCACCGCGCGCTCGGGCGCCCTGCTGCGCCGCGCCGTGCCGCGCGAGACCTGGGAGCTCAACAACGACCATGTCCAACTGCTGGATAAGATTGGCAGGGTGAGCATTGGCACCTTTACTACGACCATGGTTGTCGGACATCATCGGCAGATAATGTCCGACAACCATGACCCTTTATTGACTACTGAACAAGATGCAGGTTTTTTGTATCACTATCCTCGCATTTGCCAAGGCATATTTGCAAATTAACATATTCATCTGATACTTTCCAGGGCAACTTCGGCGACGTGTACAAGGCGCGGCTGAAGACGACCGGGCAGGAGGTGGCGGTGAAGACGTGCCGCGTGGCGCTGCCGGACGAGCAGAAGCGCACCTTCCTGCAGGAGGGCCGCATCCTCAAGCAGTACCAGCACCCCAACATCGTGCGCCTCATCGGCATCGCCGTTCAGAAACAGCCCATCATGATCGTTATGGAACTTGTCTCGGGTGAGAACGTAACCTTTAAAGCGTTTAAATTTAAAGGATACTCACACGTAAAAAAATGTTCAGTGTCCGCGATGTTATAAGTTTAAAATCATGTTTTGAGGGTTGTTTCTGCAATAAGCTATAAAAAATGGATATTATCAGCTTTTCAACTACTCATATTAAACTGTATCTCTATCTCTAATGGCTGGTCTGTCTCTTCCCTACGAACTTTCCAACACTGCTCTTTTCCACTGTTTAAATGCTTCTCATAGTTCGTAACTGTAACATTGCACAGCAAAATAATATTTAATACTCCTGTTGTTTCCAGGCGGCTCCCTACTGACGTTCCTCCGGACACGCTCATCGACTCTGAGCTCGCGGTCCCTCCTGGCGATGTGCCGCGACGCCGCCGCGGGGATGCGGTACCTGGAGTCCAAGAACTGCATCCACCGCGACCTGGCCGCGCGGAACTGCCTCGTCGGGGACGACAACATCGTCAAGATATCCGACTTCGGGATGTCGCGAGAGGAGGAGGAGTATATCGTGTCGGGGGGTATGAAGCAGATCCCGATCAAATGGACGGCGCCAGAAGCGCTTAACTTTGGTTAGTCCCTTTAATGATTGTTTATCGTTTCTATACAGATGATTCTTGTTTAAGTAAGCCGCTAACGACTCATTCTGGATTGCTTTGTTTCTTCGTTATTTCTTACCAATTAACGCATACTATAGGCAAAACCAATATGCCTATAGAATACTATATAACTGATTATGCCTATAGTGTTATTAATTTCATAGTCAAGTGGCTCGTCTGCTCGTAGGCCCAAGAGCTCGGCGATAGGTTCTGAAGTGTGGATAGCAGACATTTAAAGGTGTATGTTTAACGTACTGACACGTGTTTGCAGGCAAGTACACGTCCCTGTGCGACGTGTGGAGCTACGGCGTGCTGACGTGGGAGATCTTCTCGAAGGGCGACACGCCCTACGCCGGCATGAGCAACTCCCGCGCCCGGGAGAAGATCGACACCGGTTAGTTTACACTTGACGTCTTTATATCTCTTTGTTTAAAAGGGTCCATCCAGTCTTGAGTTCAAGCCGACCTAGGATCTAGCGGTGCAGCCTGTTAGTCGACGGACGAGGCTATGGCGCAAGGTTCCTCTAATTGGAGGTCGCTGAGTTCAATATCAAACAGTTTCGTTAGTACTTAAACTAAGGTATTTTTCCCGCCTAACTAGCTACAAACCTCGAAATCGATCATGGAATATTAAATACGTCTTTCTGTTTCAATATAGGATTTCGTATATCGCGAGTGGCATGGCATGAATGATTTTACACATACATAACTGTTCGCTACTGGGTCATCAACCGTTAGACACGTTGGTTACGTTTTACCACAAAGTAGACTTTTTACCAATCACATTTACCAGTAGAATACCGTGACTACCCTACGCTGAAACCATTCAACTGCTACTAATCTTTTCACCATTTCGATTCATTCCATAACTTCGCTTTTTCATTCAAACTATTTTAACGTAATTAAAAATCAAATTCACATTAGTTTGTTTAAGTGTAATTTAGTTAACCAGGTTTTATATTACCTGCACTTAATTAATTATTGACATACAAATTAATATTTGATAACAAACAATTAATGATATATATTGATAATAAATTAAACAAATTAACGTAAAAAGAAAACCTTAGTATCTGAAGTTAATTGTAAGAATGCGTTTACTAACGATGCCGATATTCCAAGCAGGCTACCGCATGCCGGCGCCCGAGGGCTGCCCGGAGGACGTGTACGCGCTGATGCTGCGCTGCTGGGAGTACGAGCCGGACAAGCGGCCGCACTTCCACCAGATCTACACCATCATCGACACCATCTACAACAGATAGCCATTACTCACCAAGCGGTCCTGGTGGAGGGGCAAGTAGACGCCAACGATCCTCCGTCAACCTGGCTCATTTACTACTCTCACAAAACGTATTTTCCTCATTGAGATATTAGTACTTTGGTGCATAGTATCTCAATGATTTTCCTACACTAAAAACGCAATTTAGTACGATTCATGAGGTAATATTTTTCCTGTGTCACATTCTAATGTACCTAATATTATTCACCAGATTTAAAATTTTCTTATATAAAATTGTAGTTAAAACCATTGAGATACTATGTACTCTTTAGTACATAATATCGCAATGGATTTATTCTTCCATTTCCAGGTAACGTTATTGATACCAACATTTGCACTACTTATTTTAAATAAAATCTGGCACGTTAGGTACGTTAATTTTATTATTATGTATCGATTTTCGCACATTTTATAGGGGATTAACTAAATGTCTAACGTATGAGTTAAAACACAAGATAACACCTTATTATGGTTTGTATACAAAGTCTTCGTGTCTTATCACAAGATAACTATTGTTTAACTATTGTGTAACTCTATGTTATTGCTGAGTAAAGAAATGCTAGGTTTGATGAGATTCAAAAGTGCCTTGTGTATTTTTTCGTAAGCGTAGGCTGGGATTCGCCGAGTTTAAATGAAATTACTTCAAGTTATGGTAACATGATTGTTATTGCACGAACAGTAGGTGTGAAACAATCAAGCATACAAACAAAAGTACAATGAACTGTTGTGTAGCTCATATAAATATCATAATTATTTTTAAAGTATGTGACCTCCTTCCATAAGTATCTATAAGATTTTGGTTGCTACTTTATTTTCCATAGTGGCCTGATAATTCCGATAATACCTTCTAAAGATATTGCGAATAATGGTAGGTAATTTCAATTTCAACCAATGTAGCAATATTTTTTAGTCGATTCGACGTCTTCTTTATCACCCATGTTATGTTATGAAACTAGAGACATCTGCGTTTCTAAGAAAGCGTCATCATATCAAAGTACCTATCATCCGTTATCAAACAATTAACTAGGCTCCTACTAAAATGGTTTACTTTCAGCGATATTTTTGTATGAAAAACCATGACCTAATATTTTAATCCTCACATAGGCTAAAAAGATATTTTAACTTTTTAGTTTATTCTATGCTTTGTTAAGAATATAGGAAGTTTTAATATCACTATCGCTAGTAACAATATAAAAGTAGATATGTGTCACGACAGGAAACTCGAATTGATCGATGAATTTTCCGTGCAATATACTTACTATTGAATTAGGTATTCTATAATTGGTACAGTCAACATTAACAGCGTGCTTGAAAATTGAAATCAGAAAAGCATATTTGCAGCGATTGACGTCAGCAAAATTATATTGCGTGGATTCAACCAAGCTGCATTTCGATTTGAAGTCATTGTTTATTTTTAGAAGCAACGCTATCTTACCGCTACAACAAAATCCGAGAGTTCCTACGTGCAGATGAAGTGAAACTTAATGAAATGAAATTCAAAAGAAGAGCTTATTTTAATATTTTTTTACAGCAATACTTTTATGTACAAACTTTATAAACTTTCAATGAAACCGAACCTTTCCATTTAATTCCGTGAGTCACGTTCCCTCACCACAATAGCGTTACAGTTTAACGCAACTGTCTCAGAAGTCCAAAGATGTTTCACTTCAATAACTAAAAATTAAGTATTGCTATAACTTCCGAACTTACATTTAGTTTACTGCAATTAGCATTTTAATTTCAATCTACTGTTGATGCTGACTGCTGATATTTGTTGTGAAATATTGTTGATCTTTCAATAATTATTTTAGCCTATAAATCATTAGAATGGCGAGTTCATTGAAGCGGCAGGGTAAGCAGATTCATATGTAGAATTGCATTGTGCTGTGTACGTCTATATTGTTATTATTAGAAATCATACCACACATTTAGATACCTGTTGTTGTAGAATTTATGTACGTCTTAGTAGATGAAGTTGTCTACTGACAAACTTCCATATTAACTTTGACCAAATGTATTGATGTGGAACTGTTGTTTGTGTAAACTATAAGTAGTGTTCTAAATAGTATAAGCAGTTATCATTTTAAACTAGTTAGTAAGATGTGTTTTTAAATGTTAAGCTGTGACATTTCTGATGATGAAATTTACTGTTTATAGATGTAGAGGTACCTATGTGATAACTTCGTGCTTCCATTAATTGTATCAAACGTTTGTCAAAAATAAAAAATAATATTTCTCTCTTTTCTAGTATAGTTTTGAAATTGTATTTCGTCTTATTATGTAACTCAACTGAGATAATCGACCGTCTAGTGTTTAATGATGTTAATACGAAATTAATGTAAATATTTTATATTATATTAATAAAAGTGCCAGACTATAATGGATTTCAATATTTTGTTTGTTTTAGTATCTCCTTATCCTCTTCATGTAAGTAGCTATTTAAAGACATGTATGGCGATGTATGGTACCATGCCGGAACGTCGTTCGAAGGGTCCGTCCTGGGTTAGATTCCCAGCGATGCGGAAATTTCAATGATGGGTTTTAATTTCTGTTCTCGGTATGAGTGTGTTTCTTGTCTTGTGTGTTGTGCATAGCACCCACGACACAGCGAATCCTAGTGTGGGGCCATGAATGTTATTCATTTTTAATTATAAAAAAGGGCGCTGGCAGACAATGTTGGTCTACCGACATCGAGGACTAGCATCGGCACTTTTATATATTTAAACTTTAATGACCACAAAAAAGTGAGTTACATATGGCGAACATAATTCTTAAAGCAATCTCTACCAGCTAACCATTAGGCCAAACAGATATACACGAAGAGCGATGTTTCCTTACTACAGAACATTCAAGACTGTTCCGAACACTTCAAACCTGCACATTTTAAAACAAGTTTCCACACATACCTACAAACCCAGAGAATAAAAACTAACGCAACAGTACATAAATACAAATATATTACACAACAATCACAAATACAACTTAATCAGTTCGTCGCTGACAGCGGACGGGGTGAGCGTTCCGAGGTCGGTGAACAGCAGGGTGATGTAGGCCGGCGGCGTGTAGTCCACCAGCGGGTGCTGCTTGGACAGCTCCCCGGACCGGAGCACGCTCGACAGGTACTTGAACTCGTTGGGGAGGTCCTGCTGGTTCAGCGGGTATATTCTCGAGAACTTGAAACTCTCTGCCAACACGTAAACTGGTTTTTTGAGCTGCAGCGCCGACATTGCCAGGCTGTATGTGCCGATCTGTGGGAAATAAGTTGTTAGAATTGGATTTTAAAGTCTATATATCTTTAGACGAACAGCTCCAGCATATCTTTTAAGTAATTTTGCCTGTTCCTGAACACGTCCCAGAGGTGAAATAAAATTATATACTGTTTACTTATACGACTTTGTATCTCAGTCAAACTCAGTCTCTGTTATTTATCAGAAATAAAAATTTTGAAAGTCATTTACTGTAAATACATTTGTAGGTGTAATCTCGCAAGATCTCACCAGTACATAATACACAAGATTTTTCTGGCGAGAATGCGACTGCCACCTTCCCGGCCGCGAATCGAACCCGGATCTTTCGCTTCACAAGCAAGCACTATCATCTCGACTGTCTGGTCACCAAACTGAGTGTCAAGGTCACGTATGACACGTCACGCACCTTGTTTATGATCCCACCGCTCTCCGTGACGCCCTCGGCGCCCACCATCACGATGTCCACGTGCTCCAGCATGTAGCCCACGGCCGAGTCCAGCACCAGGGTAGCGTCCACGCCGCCCGCCTCCAGCTCCTTATGCATCAGCTCCCTTGAGACCGTAACCGAAAAGGGTATTGTGTTATATAAATAGACGAAAGTAGACCAGCCTTATTTATTTATTTACTGCTAACTGAAGAAAACATAATAAGAAAACCTGTATGTACTATGAGGTTGTATGCATGTTTGTGTATTTTCGTGTATGTGTGTGCGATTGCGTTCGTGTGTATGAATTGTACACATAGTATTTGACATATTTACTTCCATCACTGGGAGATGCTGGAATCTACCCCGTCCATGATTGAAGAACAATAAATATAGTCTAAATAAACCTCTAATAATCGGCTAACTACAGGAAGAGATCTGCAGGGTCATTGCAAACCAAACCAAACCCAATGTTTTGAGAATACATCAAAGTGATTAAGTGAACTCACCCCGAGTGGTCTGGACATGACTTTGTCACATAAACTTGAAACCGTATGTTGCTCTTGGCCGCCTCCAACATTGCTTGCAGGACTGCTCTTGATCTTGAGTGCGTTAGGATTTTCTGCAGAGATACAATAAACATCCTATTAAGTTTAACAATGTCGTCTAAGCTAATATTTAATCTGTCATATAGAGATAAGTGGTGACAACCCATAGACATTAAGGATGTTATCAATACGTAGATGACTCTGAAGCTCTAGGCAATAATGGAGACAATCAATTTTGATACATATACGACTCCATACATATTCAACTGAAGGGTAAGCTATCGAAAACTTTTAATGTGGTGATATCCTTCACAGAGTATCAATTATTTAAAAATAGTCAAGTAAATTGCAAAATTGTAATTTGTAAATAGTGGACTACCCACCTAATGGTAAATGGTTGTTGTCGCCGATGACCATCAGTAACACGAAAGGTCAACAAGGAAGCAGGGTACATGCATCATTTCTGGCTCTCTCTCAGTAAGTAACTAAGTAACTTTATTATACAAGACGTTTTATCTAAGTCAAGTAAGTAAGCAACTTTATTATACAAGATGTTTTATCTAATTTGTAAATGTTTTTTTGTACAATACTTCAATAATTACTGCATATCTTTTAGAAACATTGGTCATTGGGGTCAAATTCATACAACATCATATAGTTAATAGCTATGCTTGGAACCAATATGCAGAGCTGTAGAATGACCCATTGGTACATTTTGATAGATGTCCAACACACAAAAAATGACTTTATAATAATTACAGAACATTTTCGCTTACACAACCATCCATAATAAAGGGTAGAGCTTGTTTGGCAACCTTTCCCCGAGATTCCAGTAGTGTGTCTAAGAATATTCTTCCTCGCTGCAGCATAATTTGTTCACACTCTTCAAATGACTGCAAAGGTGTTCAAAACATATAGGAATATTCATATAAGCAAAGAAAATAAAGACGTAATTATAAAGACTTAAGTAAAAACAGCCAAAATTACATTGACATATTACTAAATTATATTAATTTATATGTTTAATATGACAGAGTTCTTTACTTAATATAATGGCCTAATTCAAATGTTTCAAGCTTTATGCATAAATTCAAAAATGTTTTACCTCTAGGATTATAGAGGAAAACCCTGCTTTTTACAATATTCACTCATATATTTCATACTAGCGACCCGCCCTCGCTTCGCTTCGGGAAACTTATTAGTTTCATGGTTCTTTAAGAGATGGCGCTAGGCGTTCTTATTCTTTAAGTTAGGAAGGTTCACCCCTAGATGGCGCTGTGCTTAAAATCCGAAGAAATCCCATACAAACTTTCAACCTTTATTTCAACCTCTTCATCCCTTTTTGTCGCAATAAAAGGTAGCCTATGTCCTTTCTCAGGGTCTAAAGATTGTCTGTGTCAAATTTCATCAAAATCGGTTGAGAGGTTTAAGCGGGAAAGCGACACAGACAGACAGACAGACAGACAGACAGACAGACAGACAGACAGAGTTACTTTCGCATTTATAATATTAGTAGGGATATTAGTAGGGATATTGATTCACTCAAGTAGTGTGTCTTTAGTGAATCTTTGTCACATACCTTAACATCTATTCTGGCAAAGGTAATGAACCTCATAAAGAGTTCGCACCCTGACGATATGGCAGTGACAGGCTGGTCGCAGTGCCGCATCGCGTCCACGGCCAGCTGTAGGTTCAGATCCAGCTCCCGAACTGTGGCCACTATGTCATTTGAATAATATGTGAAATTTATATATTTACAACATACTCAGAAAATTGAATAGACATTATATACATAAAATTCAAGTATTTTATTATAAGCAAATATTTAACAGCATTTCTTCACCCCTATTGAATTAATGAGGTTGATAGGTAGGTCCTTGCTCATGAGGACTGTGAATAAAATTTTCAAGTTATGGGTTAGTAATAAGGCGTTTAAAGCTCACACAAAAAGCTGTAACTTATTAAATATGCCATCGAACAATTTGCTAACGTAACATACCTTTATAATTTTCTATTACAGTTAACAAAGTCTTTATGGCAGCTACTCCAGCCGAAACATCTTCTTCCTCTCGCAGGATTTTAAGAAAAATATCCTGGACTTCTAAAATAACAATAAATCGTTTTATTTGTGTTACAAACACGAACAAATAATTATCTTTAAAAATTTGTACCTTCTTTTTTCATTGTGAGTATGTTGCTGTGCTGGTTAAAACGATATTTAATTAAGTTTTCTCATGAATACTATTTCATCATACTGAAAGTGTTTACGTACGGATTTTACTTTACTCTAAAACATAACCTCACAATAATGTCATTGTATTGTCATTTGTCATCACAGACAGACTCAATGTCATGTCATATTTGTCACAATAGTTACAGCACAGACTACATAAACAGATGAGTAATGCACGTCATATTGACTTATTATTACACTATAATTATGAATTGGGTAAGTCAATGGACATAAGTAGCTGCAAATAAGCTACATTGAAAGGCTAAGCAAAGGAGGCCCTTTCGGAGGCCATTTTAGGTTCTGTAGTCTGTGTTACTAAAGTTATTCTCAATGGTATTCGTGCATGATGGTGAAGTAAAACTTTGCCTGTCTGGTAGCTACTACCCTCATTTTATGTATGAAATAAGTTAGGTTTTGCTGGTGTCCATGGGCGACTTTGACCACTTACCATCAGGTGGCTCGTATTATCGAGAGAATTCCTAAGTGTACAGGTTCCTTCTGGATATTTTCCTTCACCGAAGCAAGTGATTATTTATTTCTAACAAGTATATAACTTTTGATAATTTTATGTGCGTGTACGATTCGAACCTAGTTCCTCTGAATATATCTGGACTACATAGTCTACCTACATCGATAACATCATACCTACAACGACTTTAACGTTAACGTGTCGGACTCAAACAGATCCAAGTAAACCGCTGCTAAAATGTGCGGGAAATAAAATTTTCTCGAGCCAAAAGTCACGCCAATGCGGTCAGGAGTGCTCGCATTCGCAACGAATAATTGGTGGAAATGTTGCAAAGATCAGTCAGTGGCGAGGGAAAGTCATGGCCAGAGATTTACCTCGCAGGCTTGGTGTCTGCGGCTCACGGGTAGTCGAATGGCGAGCTCGCACCCGAGTACCGGTTGCTTGTCACTTATCTATATTATTCTAAGCTCTGAGGAAGTGTTTTATCGAATACTAACTGGATAAACATGGGAAATACTGCGACCGTAAAGTTAAACGATAAAAGGAAATGGAAGTAAGTCTAGCATTTGCTTTAGTTATCAATGTCCTACAGACAAGTTAATTATATATCTACCTATGTATTTTTGCTGCTATGTAGGTAGGTATGTACCGAAGTCAGTTAATATTTCAACATTGCATTATATTTGTTACTATGTGCAATTTATGTACTCGTAATTACGTATCTATGTATGTGATCATAATATACAGTGTAATTAGAAATATTTATCTAGATTGGGACGTCATTCAAGTTTCAAAGGAACTTAGAAAATAACATCTATTCAATATTTCATTCCAAAGTTGGTTAAGAAAATAAATGGAAGTAATATTTGAGTAAATTGACTTTAGTAAATATTATGGCTCCTGCATCCTCTGTTGTGAAGTAAGATGCTTTATGCCATATCGCGTTTCAGTAGGCATATTATTGGATACAACTTTTATAATGGGGCGTTCCTATTTAGACCTCAAAGATTTGGTAACTAACATTATTATTTTGAAATCAATCGCAGATATGCATGACTTGTAAATCTTACAACGGTCCCTGAAGATTAGATAAAGTGCATATGTGTGTCATACTTAAAAATCGTTAAAAGAACTGGATTGCGTCCGCGTCCGGAACTCAGTCATTGGGCTCGCAGTTCGTAGGATCTAGGAGTACCCTGATGCTTCTCAAACATCATTCTCAAATTAGTTACAGATTTTGATGGAATAAAAAAAACTAAAAGGCACTCGGAGACTGCCGCGGTAAAGCTATTGCATAGCATTTTTTATCAACTTATGCAATTATAATTATTAGAAGTTATATAGTTATATCAGAACAGCGCCATCTAGCTTGTAGAAAACATACGTACCATACCTTAGTATTAAGGTACAAGATGGCGCTGACTGGGGGTGTTAGGTTTTTTTCGTTACGGAATTTCTTGATTCGGTCCCCACGCTCAAGGCCCGCGATAAAAGCTATGCAATATTTTAATAAACCTTATTATTGCATTACGTTAGTAACAATAATAATGGATTAAACATATTTTATTTTTAAGTTTTATAATTACAGATATGAAACATTTTTACATCCTAACGATTAGGCTAAATTAAAAAACTAATGAGTACCCACTCACTGCGATTACAACACAATTAGATTATGTTAAGTACTACTAATTGTATTGATTAGTCCTAAAAATAATGAATCAGATACCTACTGCAGGAGTGTTTCCTTACAAATATAATGACTAGGTGACTTACCTTCTTATCAAGTTCTCATTATCAATATAATCAAGTAGGTAGTAATATAGGTATCTTTTATGACACAAATATAAAAATCCATTATTTTTACGATTGATTGAATGGGCCCGTGAAAACAGTCATAAAATAAACAATACCTATTCGTCGATTCTTCGTTTCTAAACCAATTTAAAATAATGAAGTAGGTACATACATACACGGTTAGATTTTGAAATATTTCGTTGTGTAGAAACTAAAAAACATTAACTCTATATTATAAAATTCTCGTGTCATAATGTTAGTTACCATACTCCTCCGAAACAGCTCGACCGATTCTCATGAAATTTTGTATGCTTATCGAGTAGGTATGAGAATCGAGCAACATCTATTTTTCATAACCCTAAATAAAAAATACGCATGATCCCATATTTTCACTTTCCTAAGATCTTTTTTATTTCGCTAAATTTTTTGCTAATTATAAACAATATACGAAGTATACCAAACTGAAATATTTGTTTTGTTTTGTTATTGGTTTAAGAACAAAACGAAAACTTAGTGAATTTTGAATCGTTTATGATACGAACGATAATATTTAACTTTTGAATAAGTAGTGTAGATAGTACAGGGGTTAGAGCACATTTAAACTATGTATAATACATAGCACAGTAGGTATCTGTTTTTAGCACGCTTATATTTCACTAGTCATGCACACTGATGGACACAATTGAAAAACTAAATAAAAACGACCAATGTCAAACTGTAAGTCTGAATCATCGTTTATAATTTATATCCGCGTCCTAAAGAACTAAAAATACAGTAACAATTAAGTCTGAATTAGGTACCTAAGAGCCTCTTGTAAACGTACCTAGATATAGCAGTATCCATGACATTTGAATTTTGTTTACCATAGTTTTGTTTGCCATACCCATCTTACCCAAGGGTAAGATGGGTATCTTTATTGGTTCTGAAGGCTGAGGGTATCACGCTGCTTTAGGCCCCAGACGACGCGATAGCTTTCGTGTCATATAAACGCGCCCTTTTTAATGTGACTTACTTTATGGGACAGTGGGGTCAACCTAAATATCGAAAGCGCTTACCTAGAAGAGAATGCTGTTAGAGATACGTGCATTTTTGTTCAAATAAATTGTCTCCTTATTTGCAATGCACAATAAAGTTAACGACTATTAACTAAAGATAAAATTTTTGCTGACTCGGCGACTGCAAAAATCGTATTTTTTCGGAGATCATCAATAACCAAAAACTACCCGAACAATTGATCTCCAGATTCTTAAGTTATTACTGTTACATGTATGTAGGCTAACATTAGTAGCATATCTACAGTAAGAATAAAATATCCGTCTTCACAAGGATGTTGCAACCTAATTCGAGTCTCACCATCGCTTGCCCCACGCGCCTCACCGGTACTTACTCGCACCGTAACGAATTGCGACAAACCTTCCTCAACCTAATCGCACTCATGCGTAGAAAGTGCATAATGCGAAATTTATGGCCAGTTGATATAGAAAGTGCAGTTGTCAATGAGCTCAGCATCTTGATAGGTGCCATGTAACATTGGAGAAGGGAAACTCATTTTTTTTTAATCACACTTTATTTTACATAACGTTAGGTACTTATTGTATTTTTTATCACTACAAGTGAGAACAATGTTTCGAATAAAGTTAAACTAATTTGAATACAGTACGCGTTCAACAACATTTACTACAATAATACATTGCAAATAAACAGTCTCTGATAACATAATTATTACTATTTTATAATTATGGTTTTATGAAACCGCACGATGCAAGTGAAGCTATGTTTCGGTTTGTAGGCATTTTACTAAAAAAAAAAATAGAAAATTATTCGATTTTAGGGTATTAAAAAAACGAATTACGTAAATTTGTCATTAAACGTTTCAAAACAGATGCAGTTTATGAAATTAGTATAATTAAGTATCTAAGTAAGCTCTGACATTCTCGCAATAAAAGGACTGCGTTCTGCAATATTTTAATTATGTATTTCGTAAATATTCACGACGAAACATGAAACTTTACTCACTTGTTCATTTGTTTCAAATCTACTCAAAGATTTTTGAAAACCTTTCACTGTTTTTCGACACTTCTAGAGAACATTTTAGAATTAATAATAATAATTAAATTTTCCATTAGGTCGCTTGTCTGTTTGTTTTTCTTCTACTTACATAAAATAAAGAACTCTTAGAACAATTTCAATGGACTGTTATTCTTATACGATACTGTACTTTGGTTGAAATAATTTATTTCGAGAGACACCCGTGAGATGATGCCCGCCGCGTGTCTGCTTTGCTCACATCATTTTTAGTAAGCGTGACAGATAAAAAACGCAAGATGCACAGTCTCGAACAAAAGTAATCTCGTAACTGTCGCCAATCATATCTACATTGTTATAGTTATAATATAAACCTTTTTTTTGCAAATTCGGTTTTACGGTTACGGTCGTATTTACGGTTTTTTTATTTATCAATGAAGCGTGCACGCGCACCGTGCAAATTTTATTGTACGCCCTAAACAAAGCACTTTGTCAAACAACACAGCCTTTGACGCTGTTCTTTCAAGCAACGAGCTCTTTGAAGTGAATTCCCTTAAATAAAAATAAATGCCAGTATTTTTCTGTGTTTGCACGAACATGACAAATAAATATTTTAGCAATTTCAGCGGTCATCATAATTATGGTTTCAACATCAATATTCCGCGCGAGGGTTCAGGTTCGAAATCCTGAACGCATCTCTTATACCTACCTACCCATTATGCGGTAACTACTAGTAGTGTTTAAATACACATCAATAATCATTGGCAATAACAGTTGTTTCATATGTGAATGCTAAAACACCCCCCATCCCTATTATTAAGATTTTAAGATATCTGACTTCCTATGTTGTCGGTGGCACAACAAAATATTACATCCCAAACGATCTATAATAAAGAACAAAAGTTTGTAATGTAAAGCCGCTTTTTCATCCAAACCATTCGCCAGTAATGTAATAATACAAATTCGAACATTACATCCAGCACTCTACACTGCGCAAACTGAACGCCACACACTCATATCCCACGAGAATTCCCTGTGTCGTGGGCGCCATTGACTACACACACGGACAAGAACACACAATCAGACCGAGAACAGCGATTTAAACTCATCATTCAAACCGCCTCGCTGGGAATCGAACAAAAGACCCTTCGATATGCAGTCCGGCAGTAACCAATGCGCCATACGTTTCGTCAAATTTTGCGTTGTCCAAGAACCACGACCAATCACTCAGCCATTTCCATTTTCTAAGTTTCACGATTTTATCAACAGAAAAAGTACTTAATACAGTGTGACGTTTAGTGTCGGTTAATCTGTGTCGAGATAAGATCAAGCGGGTTGTAGATCAACGTGCGCGGCCGCCCTTGGCCTGATCTTGATCGTGCGACCTGCGTGAAGGCGTCGTGCCACGCTATATGTTGCTGCATTTACGCGTTGATTATTACTTTTAAGATACACTTTACATTATACATGATATAAATATTATTAAAATATACAATACAATACAAAACACACCGTTGCATTTCGTTTTAGAAAAGTACAATTTGAACTTAACATTACACAACTAACAATTAGAATATAATAATATACTTTATTATGTACCCAACTATTTGTTGTTTGTCTTCGTCCGGGTGCATCAGCTCCTAACGTTATTCCCAATTTACTGAAGTTATTCCTCTGTAATATTATGCCACTTTGTATGATATGCATGTTTTTTTAAATACACCCTAAAACACTCATGTAACTCCCTCATTAAGATTCCTTATGACACGGTACGGTTAGCATGGACAACATAAATAACACATTACTTACCCACCTTTGTTACACACCTTTACCCGAGAACAAACATTTATCTGTCGTATAAATATCTGCCCCGGCCGGGAACCTATCCAGGGACCTCTCGCTTTGTAGGCAGGTTAGTACATAGGTACTCCAAAATTTCTCATTTTACTCTCAAAATTTCTGGCGAGGGCTACTACTTGCAGAAGATGACAAACATCTCTGTTTATCTCTCTTCAGTAATCTAGGGCATCAGGGCATAGAACAGATAATATACAAAATAGGTACATACATAATATATAAGTGTTTTTTTTAATAATAATAATAATATATTATAGACACAAATTACATACAGGTCTTTTACGAAGAAATTAATTTGGAAGGACTTGTAAAGCTGGAATTGACAGCGATTTTGAATATTTTTCTTTTATTATTGGAAATAATAATAGTGATTAATATATCAGTAGGAAAGGAATTTTCCCATCATTTAAATATTTACGTACACGATAACAGTGAGTGCAAATTGTACCTCAGACGACTCAATTAATTAACTTTGTAATTTGTAATTTGTTTCAATACAAGATAAGTAGGAGCAAGTGTCGTGATTATTATTTAAACTGACCACCATCCGCCGACCTTCAGTCGTCTTTAAGAGTTTGCAGGAGCTGTATGGCTCGTAAAGCTTAATCGACTCTGATCAGAGTTCGCGCTTGTAACTTTTTTTAATATAATGAATTGAAATTTAAAAAAAGATCGTATTGCGATCGATAATTTTTGTTTCGTACAAGTTATTTTTTATATTCTGTGATATTCTGATCTCTGTACAAAATTCAAAAATGGAATTTACCTCACGTAAAGTTAAGTCTAACAGCAATATTGACGCACGTCAAGTGAATGGCGCGGGTGACGTTCACAATATCAAGTGTAAGCGGTAAGTTTATCACATTATCCGAATTTTTCAAGTTTCATTTATTATCTCCGTGTGATTTGTCACAAATAATATAATATAAATTAAGTTTTTCATAAGCATTAAAATAATTTTGGATGCAATAGTAAAATTATTCTAGTCATTATAAAATTAATTGAATTAAATAAAATTGTTCAATCTATTACATGAAGTTGAAGATATTATCTCCAGGTGAAAGTATTAAAATATAATAGCTAATCAATATAATTATATAAAATGCGTTACTCAGTCACTCGACTAACAGACAACGCATAGCCGAAACTACTGAACGGAATGAGCTGAAATTTAGCATGTATGTTCCTTGGGAAGTGTAGCGGAGCTCTAAGAAAGCATTTTTGGAAATTGGCGGGCGAAGCCGTGGGGGAAAGCTAGTTTATTATATTCTAATACATGATTTTTAACGAAATGCATAGCGTTTATGAGTACTTTTACGAGCAACATGTTTCATGGTCACTTTATCGGCCAATTCTATGTTTATTTGACTTCCATATTGAGGATGAAATTACCATTCGGATACCCATTTTTGTATTTATTTTTTAATCTCTTGATAAATGGGAAATAAATCCTATCTTAATTCTTATATACTCGTAATATGTAACAAGACATATAATTGCTTCACATACAATATCTTGACACGTCTGAATATAAAATATCTTATTATATCTCAACTTCGTAGGCTTCCTGGAAGCAGTCGCCACCGCTATCTTTAACGCCAAGATTAAGTGGTAAATACGAAATAATATTTTATGTAGAAAACTGAATGTAAGTATGTAGAGAAAACGTAGGCAGAATTATTTTCATTTATTTATTTATTTATTTATTTATTTCAAACACCTATAACCAGCATTACAGTTTTCCTAATGCGCTAGTTACGTTAACAATTTACATTTAATATTACAAAACACATCTACATTTTATCATAGAATTGAAATAAACATAATTGTCAAAAAAAAAGGTCAAATAAAAATAATAAAATGTCAACATAAAGTAAATTGTCAAACTTAGAAATAGGTAATAATTAATTAAATAGTATGTCAAAACTTAAAAAATAAAATAAAAATAATAATAACAATAATAACATTACAAAAAAAAAATCCTTGTCACAAATAATAAAAAGAAC
Source organism: Ochlodes sylvanus (assembly GCA_905404295.2). Classification (NCBI taxonomy): domain Eukaryota; kingdom Metazoa; phylum Arthropoda; class Insecta; order Lepidoptera; family Hesperiidae; genus Ochlodes; species Ochlodes sylvanus. The sequence goes on along the minus strand of FR990133.1, from coordinate 3,233,782 downwards.
ATAATTTATTTACTTGTTTCTAAAACTAAACTAACTAACTACCGTTGCCGTTGTTCTAAATTGAACTATAATTCATTTGAGTATACATGAAAATGGGTGGCTTGAGTTAGATGTCTGAAGACACCTTAATATAGGTGAATTACTTTATTTTCAGATAGATAAGTATGGATTGTAGCTGCGCCCCGAAGGGGGTTTGTCCCGTGCGGGCTCTGCTCTCGCGTAGTAGGTACGAGTTCGCTGTAGCGCGCCGTAGACCCTAGCCCACGTAGCGCGTAGCCTACTTCACCCTAACATTTATCATCTGCTTTAAATCACAGGAATATTAGTTTTATAAACCTAAAAATAAAAAAAGACCCCGAGGAGCACGCACTTCTTTACAATCCATACTTAATCCTAAACATAGGGAACAGAGATTAATTATGAACGTACGCTTGAGTAACAATAGGTATTTTTAACAGTTTTTTTCAAATTAAGGAGGTAAGTGTAGAAGTAGCTATGCTTAAATTACATCAGTATTTGCATATAATTTAAATAACTAGATCTAAATGATTGGTTCATTAACCTCTAGCAAAAATGTAATTATTTACACACGAATTTGCATATAAACAATGTGGTTCTCATGAAACTATCAGCAGGAAGGTTTATGACCTATAAAACATGTATTTATTTTAAAATTGATTACAAATTGAATAGAATCAGTTCACCGCAAGCAATATTTCTATACATTTTATGATAGGAGATTCCGCATACGGAGGTCAACGCCATCTGTTATCAACCGGCCGCAACCGGCGCGTGTGGTTCGTATCTATGTTATCGCTGAAAAATTTTCTTGTTTTCCCAGGAGCGAGACCGCGATGAGCCCAGTACCCCCCTCGCAGCGTGACATAAGTAGCGCACCGTACGCGGTCGCCAAACAGTCGCTCGCTGCAAGCGGAGGGAAGAGTGCGTTAGACATGGAACGCGATCGCATCGGAATGTGGGGCTCCGGGGACGGGACGTCCAACAGCCGTCTCTCGGGACTCGATCGGCTGAAACACCCCGGACTCAACAAGGTGAGTGGCACGGCCGCCGGCTCGAGTAGATCGATGACCGCACGTAATTCTGTTAGGTCATGGTTGTCCGACTGGGCAACCGGAAGTGTTCGTAATTACTGCAAATCGTATGATCTGAATACACTCGGGGTAACTCTTACTTATAGCTGTAATTTTTTTAAACGTGACAATGTAGTGCTGTTTTCGTAATCCGAATAATTATGACGTAAACATTACAAAGTTTACGTTTCGCGTCAGAGTTCACGTGGAATTTGAACCGGCGTCAACAAACTTTTTTGTTGAGGTCAGTTTTTGTTACTGTGACGTTTCAAAGTAGCCTTGTGTTTGTAAACAACGAGAAGCGATTGTCGCCTTTCACGCGGATTAATTTTACATGCTATTAAGTACTCAACACTTTGTAAATTACTTTTCGATATTTTTTTATAGTTTAAAGAAAGAAATAAATTTACAATTGCGATAATTTAATTCCGTGTTACTGAAGCCGTGCTTGAATGAAGTAGTGGTAAAGTTGAACAATGTAATCAAACGGCATAACAGTCATTAGTGTCGGTGAATCGATAAGTTGGGTATTCTTACGCACCCCTTGCCGAGTCTTTATGGAAGAGTATTGCGACTGGTGCGGGCTAGGGTGCCGAAGAGGGCGGTAGATACTCTGAACTGGAACAAAGGCCAGGGGGAGAACCCCCTGCTAAGAAATGAGGCACGCACAATATTTTCAGCTCTGACAATGTCACATTCCATAAAAATCCTCTATTACTTTCTCTGAATTGTTTCATCAACATCATCATAATTATTTAAGATTTCGTATGTCTCGTAGACCTCTTTTTCTTTTATGATTTTATGGATATTGATTTTACTAGTGACGTAATAATATCTTGATGATTATACATGACTATAAGTACAAACAGTAGGTATGTAATGACTAGGTACAAGGACATTTAAATTACTATAATTGTGGCAAAGTATAATGGCCTTTGCGACTATTTTCGGAAAATGAAGTTTCGTAAAAACATTAAATGCCTTAAATGAAGAATTGTGTACTTTATTGTCTGTCAATAGCGATCAGCAATACGTCACAAAATATTAATTCTATAATTTTAGGATAACTTACTAGTAATGTAGTATTACTATGGCTAGCTTAAAAGCTACATTAATATGGCTTGTTGACATTGGACCTGTTCTTAAAATGATATGCCTGTTTAAGTTAGGTAGAACTCGAAGGTTCATTAGAATAGCAGTAATTACGTATCTACAGTGTACCGTAATTAAAATGTAAAATATCAAGTCTAGTCTGTCTCATGTTATTATAAAATCAATACCTACCATTGATAATACACACACTTAACTCGAGGTACTCTTCAATCGATACTGTTAATGATGAAGAGTTTTCATTATAATGGAACAAATACGTCCGTTTGAAAATATAATTAAATTCGTTTGGGATCAAAATCAACCCCTCCAAAAGTCAAGCCATCATTGTAGGAAGTTTGCGGCAGTTAGCTAAAAGTTCCACAAGCGATAGCTCCTGTCATGTTGGAAGGCTCTGCAATACCTTTAACCTTTTACCGTTAGCTGGTAGAGAATGCATTTAGCATTAAGCTCGCCATTTGTACAGAGTATTTTTATACTGTTTTTTTTTATTGATTTAAGGCAGCAAACGGGCATTCAACACCACCTTCCGCTGCCGCCCATGACAATTGTGACCGACTTAGTACAAGACTCATATGGGGACTGGGATAGTTAGTCCGGTCAATAAAGTTTACATAAATAAAATTACCTACTTTGTGTGATGACACGAGGAGGCGAGTGAAACACAAGACGGTTGCGATAATACTAATTTATTAGGTTAGAAACAATACAAATTGCATACATTGATAAACTCACCACACCTCCCTTTCCGTAAGAAAAAAAATAGATTAGTAAATATAATTATTAAATTAATGAGGAGTAGAAATTTGACGTAAAATATCAGCCCCAATTGATGAGATGAAAATGGAGTTTAAAATACATACTTGTGCGACTTTTATGTATGTTCGTTGGCTCAGGTAACTAACTAACTAAGCTAACTCGTTACGCCTAGCCTTCAAAATTCAAAATGTACAAAATTGTTGAAGTTCTCATGTCATTGTTATAATAACCATGACTTGATACTACTCTGTACTCTCACTCTTCTGTACTCAACTCCTATCAGCGACATACTCGTACAGGAATGGTTCCGTATTATGAGTAATCACCTCAGAAGTCAACAGTAGAGACAAGACTTTTTTGGTACCTATAGGTACAAGTATTTAATTATGCTGGTCTATTTTAATGTTCACCAGGATCTGCTACTCCTACGCCTATAGTTAGGTATTTTAGAAGTGTGTGTTAGTGGCAATCAACATCCAGGACCCTAAAGATCTAAAGGCATCAAAAAAAGCATTGACTGCCTAGAAGAAAATTGGCATTTTATTCAATTTATATGGCTTCAAACCATTAATGGCCCACTACTAAGCAGGGGTCTCTCCTCATATCTGAGGAGGCCTAGAGCATACGTGGAGTATGCTTCTCGAGTGCGGATTGGTGGAGAGGTTAGTGGCCAACCCAAGTGTTGGGAGTTTTTAAGCCGCCCGAAGGTATCCGACATGGCTTAACGACTGCTATCAAATGGTAACAACCGGGACCGACGGCTCTACGTGCCCTGCGAAGTAAATTAATTTTGTTAAGTTCTTGCATTTGTTATTGCATTACAAAAGTATAAATTATCATTCAAAATTTTCCATTAAGCAAAGAACTGTTTGTGAATACATAATTAAGGATTGAAATGAGTCACGGAGAATCCTGTTATGCTTGAATTATTAACGTAAACATCAAAGTAAAAGCTAATTTAAAATCACATTTAAAAGTTTTTTGTAACCTTATTTATTAGACGACTCCATAGCTTAATAGTGAGGTCACCCGCCTAAGGTTTCAGAGTTCGAATCCTCGGAGAGATATGCTCGTTCTTGGGTCCATGTTACAGGCAAAACCAGTAGTCGTTAAAAATAGTAACCGACGACAACGGTCAAAGTTATTGAACGGAGTTTAAGTGTAGTAATAATAAATTTACTTATTAAATGAGTTGAGTTTAAAAATAATATTATTTCAAACAAGTTGTTTTAGCTACTTAGCTCGACGTGTTTTAACATTGTGACTTGTGGCATCTATTTATTTTTCCTTATTTTGAACAAGCTGTCCACGTCAGCGTACAATATTCCCAGCTGTTGTTGCGTTGCTCTAACGTCATCGCGGATATTACTTACGAATACAATAATAACATGACAAGGTGGCGCTCAGTAACTCAATATAATATGGATAACCGACGTACATAATCAAATAATCGGAGTTCTTTATAATCATTCCGTTAGTAGGAGATCAAATCATATAGATAAAATCATTCCATACGAGATTTTGTTTTATGTATTTATTGCACCACCAACATACTGTACACTATTGAGATACTTGATTTAAGATAAGTGTAGGTAGGTAGCAGCAAATAAAATAAATAAAAAGTAATGACAATCAGTAACTTTTTTTATTTACTAATACGGGTGGTAGGTAGTAGGTACTCACTAAACATTAAAGGTAAAACCGTGCGCCGTTACCTAGATGCTCGTAGGGTACGTAGGATTAAGCCACGTGTACGACTAAATAGAATTATTTTTTATTTTAGCAATAGAGTTAGTATAGTATAGCAATAAATTGCGGTAAACATATTATCGTGCGGTTGTTATTACGCGACATCCGATATCGTGGCTACACCAGGTGTTAGTCATATTGTTTCTCTACGTTATTGATTGCCCACGATAGATATAGACTATATGAGCGCTGGTAATTGATTGGTTACCCATTTACTGTCATGTACCATCATGGTCAGCACGTGAAGGTGATCTACGTTCAGTCGAGTATGTTTTTTAATAGTTCCGCAGACCCGTAATGAATTCATTCATTTTATATTTTTACAAAGGCTTTTTGTAAAAATACAAAATGAAGAGCAATATATCTTAATCTTCTTATATTTAAAATTCTCGTGTCACAATGTTAGATACCATACTCCTCCGAAACGGCTTGATCGATTTTTATGAAATTTTATATGCATATCCAGTAGGTCTGAGAATCCGCTACTATCTATTTTTCATACCCCTAAGTGTTAGGGGTGTCTCACCCTAAATTTTTTTTTTCATTTTTTGGACACCATTTTTTGTTTTTATTTTTTATAGATTCAGCATAAAAAATACACCTGAAATTTCACTTCCCTACCCCCACCCCTGAAATTTAAATCGCGCTTTTTGTATTAATTCACTAATATCACAAGTAATCTGTCTGGCGGAACAAAGTTTGCTGGGTCAGCTAGTATAATATAATTTCTTCTATGCGTGTGTGTCACTGAACGTGTCCTCCTAAACGGCTGTACCGATTTGGTTGAAATTTTTTGTGTCTCTTAAGGTGGATCCGAGAATGGTTAAGATTTACAATTTTTAATCGGTATTTTACAATACAAGATTTTAATCGGTAGGTAGGTGCCGTCATTGCCGAGATTTACTAAGAGATCAGCTTAACTATAGCCATAGAATAAGTTATGTTTATATATATATTATTAAATAAAATATTTATATGCAGAACAACGTCTGCCAGGTCAGCTAGTATTGCATAAAATTTTATCTGAATTAAAATATTTATGATATTATTGCATGTTTACGAGTTTTAAACGTTTCATTTAGTCACATTTGGTATTCACACTCAGCCAAGGTTATACACAAGGTGTAAATGACGTAAATGCTTTGAAAAAAGTGCAATAAGTATTTAATTACTAACCAATAATTAATATGACGTTGCGTAATTCATCGATTTATTAAAATCCTAAGCCTCCTTGGAATTGAATATAGAAAGAAGTATATACCTTATTACCTATACCTTTAAAGCCAAAGGAAAAAGCAAACATTTTTCTCATCTGTTTCTCAACTAATTTTCATTTATAGTTTGATAGCTTGAGTGTTATCAATACAACAATGTCACAATATACAATAATACTTAATAGTATTCAATAAAACGTCACAAATAAAGTGCCACTCGTCTTGGGAATATTGGTTAAACCTTTTTGATGACGAGTCAGCACGAGCCCAGCAGTGCGACATTTTCGGGTGTTGTTAATGAATTTAAGATTAGTCCACTAGATTAGAGATTGGATTAAATACTACAGCAGTATTTATCGCAACCGAACGGGGTGAACGAGTGATATCACCGTCGCGGAGATTAACCCCGCCGCGCCGGCACGTTTCTAGTGCCAATATTGTCGCCGTTCGGCTTGTCACGTTGAGTAGGTTACTTCACTAGGTTAAGTTCAGCTTATATACGACATAATGGCATTTTTAAGATGATTACATTGTTATTTAGACGGTTTTAATGTGACTGCTGCGATGTTCGACATGAATTCGTGAACTAGGCTTCTAAGTTAGTGCGCTTTACCACCCAAGACTCCTTACAAGCATTAAATTATAAGTAAGAAAACCACTTCCTTTGTGACTGTAAAGTTGGTAGAGGTTTTCTCGAGTATTCAAATCGCCGTTTCTGTAGATATACGAGTATAATAGTGGCCCTTTTATTTTCAAGACAATTTGTTGGCTCGTTTTTGTTCCATAATATTATCAATTTCTTTGATTAAACTAGGTACGGAATCTTATTTTTACTCCTAGTAGGGTAATTCCGGGGTAGATGGCCCTAGTAACTTTAAAACTCTATAGTGAAAGAATTATGATGAATAAAACATTGGATTAATATAAAACGTAAACTTTATTCATTTCTCTTATCAAACCTTAACGATGAATCACTTTAAACAACGCAAACAATGTAATTTTAAACTTTAAAAAAAAACTAGGACTGGCCATCTCTCCCAGAGTGTCCGGGGGTGATGGCCATAGTGATCGGGGGGAGATGGCCAATACTCTTTTTGCCTTTCCCTTTGTCCTTGAGATCTTTTAAACCCTTTTATTTCTTATTACCGCAGTAAGAATACAAATCCTCAAACTCGGTGCAGTTTTCTTACATGCAATCCAGACTCGTTCATGTTGTTAGTATGGCAAAGTTTTATTTATTAGGTCATTGTCCTTGACTTCTAGCATAATTATGACATCCCATCTGATTTTCTTAATGAAATATCGAAATCCCTTTTCTAAAACGATTGCACCCAATCATAGCCTTCGTCTTCTTAGATTTCATATTGAACCTGTGTTTAATTCCTAATTGCTCCGCATACTTGAATGAAATTCTTCTGAAATCATCGATAGCCAATGGAGAGTCTCTCGACTGCATGTATTTTATATGCTTGCTCAGTCTTTTTTCGTGGTCTGCACCAAAGGTTGATGATGGTCCTATAGGTCCCATTGTGTAGTTTTTTGTTTTAACCTTCTTTCTAGTGTTTTTCCTGGAATATGGTAAATAAAAGAGGTCCTGTAAAGCGTCATCCCTCCACTTTGTACTTCTGACATAGCATTTTTAAGTCTTCTTCGCTCCATGCACCTTGTTCAGGAGCCGCCTTCCGTATGTATTGGTTAGGTATTAATAGATACAAATTATCTTGGTTAAATACTATTTTATTCTTAAGCCACATCTTTTCGTTTCATCCAAGAGCGCGGTAAGAGAGCTGTCCAACTCTCGCTAGTGTTCGGGTCACCTCGGCGCGACCATAGTGTTGCCAATATCCCTTGTTCCGATATTTCATCTAACAGTATCTATAGAAAATGTTGAATTTTGAAAATAGATTTAAATTAGTATGTTAAATTTTATGGCTATCTCTCCCGTAAATACTATGGCCATCTTTCCCGATTGTCTGGGTGAGATGGCCACATTACTTAATAAAAGAAACTTCTCAATTTTGTAGTGAATTTCTATGTTAGAACACGAGAAAGTTTATTTTCTTTATAAGGAAAGCGTAAATACGGATAAAACTTTTAAAACTTTTTAGTGACCATTTAATATGTCAACCCCTTAGTTTAAGTTGAACGTGTTATTAAAAAACAAAGTCAAATTACTCACCTTTCCCTAATTTTTTCGCAAAAAAATCCACTTACACTTATTGCCCGTGCCAAAACGAATCGAACTAAATTAAAATAGTGCCCATGTATGAATTATTACTTGACTTTTTTTCTATTGGCCATCTCTCCCGTACGGCCATCTCCCCCGGAATTACCTTATACCTATATAAGTTATACCTACATGTAATACCTATATACACTCAGACTTATGAACGTATTGCAGAGCGGCTGCACACACCCTGGCCGAAAACCTAACTGAAAGTAACAATTTAGGTACAGTAAATTACTGTACTTTACTGTATTTATGGAATTTTACAGCGAAATACGGTTCGCAATCCTAAAATTTAAAAATATTGCGTTATTTTGTGAGCAATGTATACAGAGTCTTATAGTGCGTTGCCATGGAAACAAGATAAACACACTAGTAGTTGGTTAAATTGGCGGTTTGACGCGTTACCACTAGTTGATGTCTTCCGAACACCCTCCGCACGACGCTCTTGTGCGGTTCGCGTGCTAACTTCTGATTTGTAAATAATTGAACGACAAACTAGTTATCATAACTAAGTTTAGATATAAACATATGAGTGAAATATATATATAACGCTTTGAATAGTTTAATATTCGTAGCGTTGGTAAGAACTGAAAGCTGAAAATGTACGCGAAATCTTTTGTTCCGTCGTCGTGTGCCCTATTTTCCGATAACATCGTCAACTGGAGCGATTTTTATTCGAATTTCAGCGGTCGGAAAAATACTGAGTAATAACAAGTTAACTATTGAATTCAATTGAACTCAGAGATCTATTTTCAATCTAAGTATTTCTTTTCTTTTCAAAAATGCTTGTAAAAATGCATGGGACTCAATAAATTATAATGAATTTAATGTTATTTTATAAAAAAAATTAAAATCGAATAGAATTGAATGAATAGAAATCAAAAGAAATAGGTATCTATTATAATTTTATAGAAATCATAGTTGTTTCCCATTGTTCAGGGTTAAATATAAAACAACCATTATTGTAATATAATACTTAGTACAAAAAAAAAAATTACCAAAAATACGTCAACAACTAATAAAACATAATTATGAATTGAGATTTAAAACAATAATAATTGAAAACGGAATAGTACCCCATATAGATATTATTATCATCATTAATGTACCGTATTATAAATGAATTATAATGACAGTCGAACACGGCAGTCACCTTGTGCGAATATGTAATTATGTTTCTTGACATTCTATGTCCTTTCCATTGCCTAAGGAGTCAGGACCGCCCATTGTGAATTACGAATATTCTATATGTTACATACTCGTATAGAAACGAAGGTAAAACGTAACAATTTTAGGATTTATGACGGAATAATCTTTAAGTACTTATTTACAATGCAAGGTAACTAACTTATTTAACTCTGGAACTAGACGCTAGGGTATAACATTAGTGTTCTCGCGGTACTTGGTGATACCCTGATATTTTGTGTTCATATCCGGTGAGAAATGGCTGTGTAGGTTTTATTTGAGCGGTGGTTAGCTAAGAATCAGTTAACTCCATGTTAAGTGGCTTATTAACTGAAATAGCTTTGAAATGTTCACAGTTGGGAGCCGCACTGGTAAAACTTACCACTAAATTTGATTGTATACCTATAGCTAATCAATAACTTCCTGAATGAATTGATGAAATACTTATATGAATAATTCATTCTGAATTTGATTAATTGAACTCAATTGGTGGTAAAGCTTACGGCTTACCAAATAATTATAGAGTTGTCCAAAATACATAACGTAGTTGCTGATGACGATTTTAAATGTCACCGTAAACCGCTTAGAAAGACATACCATGTGTTAACACATAATTATAGAAGTTGTACTAGCATATTTTACCTATAATTATCACAGTAAATACAATTAATTAGTTGTAATTATAACGGATTAAATGTATTTATGTTAATTAACTTCGCATTGAACGGTACTCAATTATGCAATAAGAACTGTAGCAGGTGTGTTCATGCTCCATTCACGTACCTAGATGTTTCAGCAGATTGTAACACCAAAATTTTACGGACAAATTAGGTCCATACTTAAATACAAGACAACTCCGTCGGAGCCGGTTGATAATAAGACGTACGCCGTAATAAATATATTTCTAACATTATGTTTTAGTAAAATTTATCTGTCTTGAAATCTTGAAATTTTACCTCGTTACATCATATGTATTCTTCAAGACGAATACATGCTAATTTATTATACCGTTGACGCGTAAATATCGCTATACTTACGAAGAATCTTAAAGCGTCTCTGATTCATTGCAAGTGCCGTAACAATGGTAGTTATTAATTTCCCACAATAACTTCCTCGGGATTCTCCAAATTGCCGCGGAGAGAGCTACGAGAAGCTACATCCCTATTAGTCCTTAAGGTAGTTTAGGTCGTAGTTTACTCATCAAGTAAATAGAATTAGTGACTTCGCTAAATGCGGCTGAGTTTAAACTTTTTAATTGACTCGTTTAAACACAGGATATCCTAGTGTAGGAACTACGATGTTACAATATTAAACTTGTTATCAGTGCTTATATAATTAAACTAGCTGACCCAGTGAACGTCGTCCGCCATACCTAGTCGTATATATTTTTCATACAAAAATACAAAGAGAGTGCTTTAAAATTCAGGGGTAGGGGGGTAGGGAAGTGAAAATTTGGGATTATGTGATTTTTTATGCTGAATCAATAAAAAATAAAATTTTGTCCAAAAATAAAAACAAAGTGCGGGGTGGACAACCCTTATCATAATATCATTTAAGGGTATGAAAATTAGATAATAGCCGATTCTCAGACCTACTGAATATGCATAGGTACCTATAAAATATCATAAAAATCGGTCAGGCCGTTTCGGAGGAGTATGGTAACTAACACTGTGACACGAGAATTTTATATATAAGATAAATAATATTCTGATTTTAAATTAAGTGTTTGTAATTTCGTCTTCACAGTCCGTAACCACAATATAACATTAAAACCGCACCTGTCCCAGTACCAAATTGAGGCTAAGCTCCTTTAGCGGAAAGAACTCTTATCAGGTTTCCTTTCGATGTCTTCCTACACCGAGGAGAGTTAAAAATAATACGAAGTAACGTTAAAGGCATGTATGTAAGTTTGAAAGCTTGTGGTCCAAACAACCACCTGTCTCAATGCCAAAGACCACGTTACCGATCTTGACTTCGTGACGTAATATTTTGCTTATAGTCAATGCCAAAGTAATTAGGTTACACGGTGAACGATCGTCGTTTCAATGTAGTGATGCTTGACTCTAACAATAAACAATTTAAACTGTCTGAGCCACCGGATTTTTTGCGCTGTCGGCAGTCGCCATCTACAGTTAAATTAAATGAATGTTACTTGTATGACAATGGGGAATTAAGATGAGTAGTTTGAACTTCATCATGATTTTAGTAACACGATTCGTTTTATATTATCTTTATTTACACAAAGGCCACGCACACAAGCATTTAAAATGTTTATTTATAGTAACTTACAATATACTCGTATTGCTTAATTAGTAGAACTAAGTCTATCAAGCAGTCTTTTTAAACTATTACTATTTATTTTCATACTATCAACGCACACGCCTGTTTTTATAGGATTTTAACCGCGTTTATTCATTTTGTTTAATGCAAATCCATGACTTGTCAATAAGGCAGTTTAAGCCACAAGTGTGTTGGTTTAGTAATATTCATTTTTAAATTAAAAAAACCATTTGCGGTTACTTGTAATGAGATCATTATCTCATCCGAAATCACGATTCAAATCAAGAAAAAAAAGGGATCTTTATTTCATTAGTACTGCGTTAGGGTTATAAATATTTCACTACTACTTTTTAAATACAATGAGAACCAAATTCAAATTGATTTAGGTGTTGGTTATTTTTTAATAATACCTATATTCTTTTTAAGGAAAATTATAAGTCATGCATCCATACCACTACCACCAATGGTAGGTGCCAGTGTTAAGGAGAAATCTCGTTAGTTTGGTTACCAGGGTCCACCACAACTAGTGGAGGTTGGCCTGTAGACGATGTTACTTCGAATACAACAAGAATAGACCGTGTATTACTTCCAGTATAAATAGGTACGTTTTGTTCGTTACTATCGCCCGGTCATAATCATTAAAGAGTATTGTTTGTTAGATCTAGATATATTTACAGACTGATATTCATTTATTAAAGTTCCAGACAGCTGTCGGATCAGTGACGAAGGTTGTTTTGCGTGACATAAGAGTGCTAGAGAGCTTTGGAATGTTTCAACAGTAGACCATATATGGAACACTGTTAGTAAGCGATAAAATTTTGCTATTAAGCAATCGCTGAAGGCAAGGTGATCTAATGAATTGATAGATTGATATGTAGATATATTATTTCAATTAGTAGATGTGCCTAATGTTTGTGAACAAAATAGTAAAAAAAATCGTACGAGTACCTAAATTTTTTTCTATTCAGACCATTTAATTTAATTTATAAAAATGCCATGCCAAAGAAGTTTCTAATATTTACCACTGCATTTTAATATAAACATCTTTACGTAATCCATAGTAGGTACAGTTAATTTTTAATAACATTTCATAATGAGAAATTTGTATTATTTACAATAACATAATATCTAATATGCAAATATGTAATAAAGGTTCCCTGGGACAGTATCTACATAAATTGGCAGAGTTACAAATATTTGTAATTTAGCTTAAACAATGTAGCACGATGTTCCATTTATATTGTATTCGACGACAATAAGTAATATAAGAGAGATTCCTTTTAGGATTCTTCGGAATCTTCAAAAAAATAAATATTACTGGTATGTACCAACTAGAACTATATGGTTATCGCTTATATTGTGATAAAAAGTTTTATCTGTAAATAAATCCTTATAATAACTTTGTTTTAAACATAATAAAACTACTTTTATCCCTATTGTAGTGTTAAATATGAACCAAGCAAAGTTATGAACGTGTTATATCATGTCACAAGAAACTAGATGCGAATACTAAACAAGTGCAGCTTTCGTAACATATCGATCGAAGACTGGCTGAGATTACTCCATTTTCTCTAGCAATATTGGTTGTTTAAAGATCCTTTGAAACACTACTCTATCTAACCTTACTCTGTGATCTAACTATCCATTTTCAGTCACACAATTAATATGTGACTAAAGTGATGTCTCAATAATAAGCCACACAGGCGATTCGGTATGTTCTTAAAATATGGTGTTTTTAATAAATCTTAACTAAGTTGTAAAGTTGTAATGACTATTTATAAAATCTAATCCATTAAGCATTCGATTCTGCAGGCAGTAAAATCCTCGATCTTTAAAGAACAAGCGTACTACATTTTTATTATCCAACATTTACGGCGCTGAAACATGAAACTTCGCTCGTAGCCGTGAAAGCGTGCACTTTATATAACCCTAATGCTGGAACTGTGTTACAGGAATAACTTTATGTGGCATTAAAGTTTGAACTGCGTATTAACGTCTTTACTTATATAGCTTTAATCTTTCAGTATATACAGTATTTCTGAAACTAAAGTTTGAACTACGTTTTAAACGTAAGATCTTGATGTACGATTACTTTGAGTGGGCTTAGGTGTTGTAAACAGTGAAAGGAAAGCGAAGTGGTTTTAATAACACGATGGAGCGGGACTGGTGGCAGCTAACACCCCGGCGCGAGATGTACTCGGTGCCGGATTGCGTGGCCGCTGCCGATTCTCGGGTTTGTTTATAATATGTCATTTATTTTGTCACAGTATATGAATTTGGTGGTAGGCGTTTACAGCGTTTGTAGTTGTAAGCATCCAGCGCTAGCATTGTGACACAACGGGAAGCAAATTTTATTTGGGTCGTAGCGCGACCCAAGCGTGACATGATTTTACTGTTTTTCCCGTGTAACAAAGTGTATGATTGTGCGCTAACAGTGTGTTCAATATTATTGCTCTTAGAAATTTCGGAAGCAATCGTAGGAAAATGAGTTTTTTTACGACATAGTGCACATGAGAGTACTCTCACTACGGCCTCTTTCACCGAATAAAATATAAGTTAAAAAAAAAACATAAAGAGAAACTTTGTACCCATTTTTAAGAATAATAAACGCGCACGTAGTAGTAGGTACCTAAGTATTGATATTTAAAGTGTGTCAAAGAGTGTTTTTTATTTATATGTCATGATAAGGTTGGGATTCATTAAGCGCAGAAACGAAAATATTGTAGGTAGGTATTAAAGAAAGTAATATATTCATTTAAGTCAATGTGAAGTAACGCTTTGAGGAAATGATTACGGTCTAATTCAGACCGCAGAGCCGGACTCCCTAGTTAAGCTTTTAAATTGATAACCGAAATATAAATGCAATGGCTTCAGACAAATTGATTCAAAAGCATTGAATTCATAAATAGTAATTAACGATATCTCACATAAGCTAGATGATTTGCATCACAAAAGTCGGACAAAATTCAATATTGTTGGTGACGTATTCAAAGTATGTAAATGGCGTTGTTTTGCATTTGCATAACATAATGTGATGTCGGAGGCGAGCTGCCGATACGGCTCATTGAACCTCGTTCTATTACTAAAAATTACTCTACTATTATATAATTTGATACATAATTGTTTATACGGACATAAGAAGTGCCATTAAACCAATAGGATTAGGTACCTACAAAAGATGGCATTTCTGGACAAAGTACATAAGTATTGTAGCTATATTAATTGAATTCATGTCTGTTTGAAGGACATTGGATCCGATAAGACAGACTAATTAGTTTGTTCGTTCATTCAGTCATAAACCCCATACCGACTAGAGATATCGTCGGTGACAAAGACACACAATTAGCACATCTTATGTACCCAAGACACAAGAACAATATATCGGCCTGGATACGAACTTGGGACCCTTCGCTCTGCAGACAGGGTCGTTGTGACAGCAAATGAAATAAGTTTTAGCACTTAAAAGCAATTTAGAAACTCCAGTTTTAATCCAAACACACTTTGATTTTATACCAATGATAATCCTAAAAATTTCTCCCCCTGTTAAGCCTACGAATTTCGTAAAATGTTTAGAGGTGAATAAATAATTTTACGGATTTAAGTGCTAAAAGCAATTTTCTCCTGAAGTGAGGGCGAAGTATGGGGGACATTTTGTATACGAAATTGGTTTTGAGTCGCTTGTCCGACAGCTTTTTGTCAATATAAAATTATTTAATCCTTTTGTTTTATCTGTCAATTTATGGATAAAGTTTTCATCATTCATTTTGTTTTATAAAAGCTTTTCTTTTTGGAAGAAATCTAGTTATATTTAGTTACAGAATGCGTCTTTAAATACATGCATAACATAGCATAGCATTACATAGCATTACATACATACATAACATCTATAAGAAATACATAATATTAGGAAATAGGTAGTTACTTGCGCAATTTCTCACCGAACGTAGATCAGTTTACTTCAATATTTCGATATAGGTACGAGTAACATTCAGCGAGCAGAGGGGAAAAAATAAGTAGAAGATAAATACTTCACAATTTATGTTTTTTATTTTTAAGTTAAAATGTAACAAATATCAAGTTCAAGTGGGAGTTATGTTGTAAAACTAATTACTTAGGTACTCGTTTGCAATGGAGTCCAGCACAGTTTTTGTTGGACGTCCATTCGATGTTTACGACAACGACACGAACGTTGTTAGATCAAAATATAAATCAAATTTTAGCAACACACAAATAGATATTAGGATCAGTATACAAACAAACAATATTCTATGCTATGTGTCTAAAATTTTATGTTTAGAAAAGTAATTGTCACATAAAATCAAAGTTTGGCCTTATCGCTAAAAATAATATTTTATTAATTTTATTAGCACACGTACTTATGTATACATGATCATAGGTGCATACTTATGACTTGAGTACGCTTTTTGAAATATTTTAATGAACTATTACTAAACATGAACCGCGACTAAATTGTAGTAGTGTGTTGTGTGTTGTGTAGTTTGTTTAGGAAATATGAGCATATTCAGAAAACTTGTACAAATTGTAATGTAGTAGGTACCTATTCAATAAAATGAACATTAAAATGGTTGTAATTAAATTATTTAGGGTTTAAATATCGTGTTTAGATTTAAACGTCGTGTCGTGGTCGTGGTAAATGAACTTCATTGGTCAGTAAAAGGTCGTTTGTGAATGGCCGCACCTTCGGCACGTCACATCCACAGCTGACTATCAGCTGTACACCTTCCGTAACGTTTTTACTGCACGTTAGATCGTATAATCTCGCTAAGTATGATGCCAAGGTGCAACCCATGCTACACAACACTTTAGTTAGAGGTATCTTTGGAAACTTAACATACTTAATTTAATCTTTATATTGATGACCGAACGTGACACAGCATTTTTTAGTTTTGTATTTAATGGAAAAATATCGGGTAAAAGACTAAAATCATTAATTTTAAGAAGTCGATATTCTATAAGAAGCAAGTGATAATTAACTTTTAACATCGACATAATTTTCATAATTTTTATTTTGAGCGAGCGAACACCTTGATGTTGGTAGGTACGTTTTACCAGCTTCCACTTGTTGTTGTCTCTACCACTTATTTTAGTTTTTTTTCTGGTCCGCAGGGCATGGCATTTTCCATCGATGAGCGGCAGGCGCTGGGCATCCACGGCCTGCTGCCGGCCAGGGTCAAGACCCAGGAGGAGCAGGTCCAGCTGTGCAAGCTCTCCATCGACCGCTACGAGAATCCACTCAACAAATACGTTTATCTTATGGGATTGCTGGTGAGTAACCATTGTATGTTTAAATACATATTTTCTTTTTTTTTGAGTTAACAGGCGACAAAAGGGCAGGAAAAGGGGTAAATTGTCGCTAACTAGCTAACGAACAGAGCCAAATACATACGAAATGTATGTAGATTGTGAAATAATGATACTTAACTACTTTAGAATGAAATATAAACACAACTTCTATGTAAAATTCAAGCTAATGAGCGACGATAAAATTATACGAAAAATAAATAACAGAACTCCACAATAATACAATTGTAACACAACGAACAATCAACGGATGTTTTATCTTTTCAGAATGGTGTAAATACTCGTATCTGGTTATTGTAAAATAGAACGTTATGAGTAGGTTAGGTTTATATTTTTACAACAGTTCAGTAGCTATCAATCACGTGATGATTAATCAAACAGAGTGTACGCTGGAGCTAGACTGTACGCAGACTCGGCCTTCGCTTATCGTTCTGGTTAATTCAACAACAGTTATCGGTATCGTGGATGTAGGTAATGTAGTGTTATTGTCGTATAGTTTTTTATTCATACTACTTCATAAAGTCCGAACTTAGGAATAACTTTTTAGGAATATTTAATATCTGTTGTCGTAATTTGTAGTTAATTGAGAAATACAAGTTCTTTCATATTCAAAGGCTCTACTTTTCATACGTTGACGTTCGTTACTGCTTAGTTTGTGAAACTTCTGCGACGAAAAAGACGAACTTAATATTTTTTGGTCTCATTTGACATAACGACACAATAATAATAACGACAAGATATTAGGACTTAAATAAACAGTGCAGTACCTATAGGCACTTTCATCTTTCGTGCTAACATTATGTCACAATTACCCTTACAATTAAAACGTGACTAACCTACATAGGTATAGTACTAACAACCAGAAAATATCAAAGCCCTAGATTCAAACCAGTCTCCAATTACAAAGACTTTCTTTAAAATTAGTACATAGCCTCAAGTTTTTAATAGTTTAAAATATCAAGTGTTGTTTTAAAGTTATAAAACTTTTAATAATGTTTCGGTATTGTGCAGGACCGTAACGAGCATCTGTTCTACCGGTTCGTCGGCGAGAACGTGGCGGAGATGCTGCCCATAGTGTACACGCCGACGGTGGGGCTGGCCTGCCAGAAGTACGGGCTGGTGTACCGGCGCCCGCGCGGCCTCTTCATCACCATCCACGACAAGGGGCACGTGTATGACGTCTTGAAGAACTGGTGAGTTTGAGGAACTTCACTAGCAAGCGGTTGCAAGTCACGATAACTCTTTGTAGCATACTAAATAGTAAAATCTTGAAGTGGCAATATATAAGTATAGGTAATCTGTATGTAAGATATTCGATACATTTTTAATATTACAATCGACAATAGGTAAGGTTCATCCCGTTTATCAAATAATGCGGTAAAGCTGATTTGATGTTAAGCCCCGACCATCCCATTACCGACCTACGCGGGGAGGCGTAATCCACGCATGAATAAAAATGTTTTATGTATGTCGCTCGATGGCCTCCGACATGCCTTATCGACCGCTATCTGATGTTAACAAGGAGTCACTAAAATTTTCCAGTTGCGATTTTCACTTCGATCGAGTCCGCTAAGGCTCTTCATTATCGTTGTATATACATATATTTAAGTTTTGATTTGAACAATAATACACTTTTTAATATTATTAGTTTTCTCCTTGCTACTGTTTGTGCCGTACGCGGGATTACGTAAAACGTGATTTCAGCTATTTATTTATCATCTCAACAGTCACACAAGAGCCGCGTTTATCGCCCGATCAGTTAGCGATATGATTGCCAAGAGATATATTTATCTAACTTTGCTTGCCTTGGTGACGATGTGACGAAGCGTATTTGGAAGCGAATTTCTTTGAAATGGAATAAATAAACATTCATATTAGCGCTAGGCAATTTTTTTTTATAAATAATTGTCTAAAAGTGTAGTTGGCATAGACGTATTTTCCAGACTACCATTCAGTCAAAATTCCATAATGAATCACAATCTTCCGTTAGATCGTTATGGCAAATGTCCTACGCTTTATTCGGCCTTGGCTTTGTTTGCGTCTCTATGATAAATATTTACCAGTACTTTTATAGATGAATGTTATGCTTTATTTTTAAGATTTAATAATAGGTTTTTTATTTGTTGTTCAACTTCGTTTGGGTATATATGTATGTATTTCGTATAAGTAATGTTTAGCACATTATTTTCGTAATTTGTATGTAAATAACCGAGCAATAGGTATATTTGGCACAGTTTTTTTTTTCAAATGACGTTGGTCTAACTTCAAAAACAATATTCTAACTAAAATTAGACATTTATTGCAGTCACAACTACCATTAATAACAGTGCATAAGCACTATTCATAACACACATAGGTGTGTTTCTATTTTTAGGCAAATACACGCGACCGCATCTTAGACTATTAAATAATACTTCTAAATACTAGGTCTTAAACTATTAATTAGTAGTCCCTAGTAAAATTCCTGTTACAATAACATTTTCCGTGTGAAGGCCGGAAACGGACGTGCGCGCGATCGTGGTGACGGACGGCGAGCGCATCCTGGGGCTGGGCGACCTGGGCGCGTGCGGCATGGGCATCCCCGTGGGCAAGCTGGCGCTCTACACCGCGCTGGCCGGCATCAAGCCGCACCAGTGCCTGCCCATCACCCTGGGTGAGCGTTGTTCTGTGATGTGGGGACCTTATCAGGGTCCCCATGTGATGAGGGGCGCGCGTAAGGTTCACCATGTGAAGAGAGGAGGCGGCGGGAAGGTCGCCCCGGGGTTAGGGTAACCCCATGAGCAGTAAAAAGGCACCAGAGTTCTCGGTAATAACTGAGTTTATTTCTAAGGTCTAAGCTATCTTATATACTACCAACTACGTGTTAATCTACTGGTATTAACTTATCTTATTCGTGACTAAATCTTCCATAGTTAATCTTAACTCTACGTGTATAACTAATGTTTAATCTATCATCACACCACATCATCCCTCCAAAAGAAAAAAAATAAAAATGTTATACTACATTTTTTTTTCTTTACAATTAACAATCATAAAAGTGTAACAATAACAATATTACCATTTGACATATCAACATTAATTATGTACTCTTATTACAACAATAGAACAAGTGATTAAAACAATAATACAATACAATACAAAATAATTAGCTATCACAATACAATTTTGTTCTTCTTTAAAAATTTAGCAATTCTCATAATAATATTCGCGTTATAACGATTTTTCAATATAATTACTTCTTTAATGCCTTTCTCAATACAAAACATAACTATTTCTTTCGACAACTCGTCTCGCGATGATGTCGATAAAGAATCATAGTTTATATAAATACTCGAGTTTTCTGGCATATACATTAATTTACGCGACTTTGAAAATATTTTCGTACATTTCTTGTTACGTAACAACTTTTCCCACTCATCGAAGCCTGATTGAATTAACTCAATATCGCTTCCTTGTTTCTTAAGAACTTCAACGATCCTAGGGTGATCAGTCCTACAAACCGTAGAGTCTAAAAGACACAGCTAAAAAGACACCTTTCTGTAATTCTTTTCTAAAAACAACACAATCTTCCGTTCTATTGACGGGAAAATATTTAATAACTTCACAACGCGGAGCAATAGTTAAGGAATAATTATAAAACTGAAGAGGAATTGAAATTTCCTTGCCTTCACATTCCTTTAAACTTAACTTATTCGTCGAAAAATCAATAATACCTGCATATCTCTGCAAAAAATCCTGGCCAAGTATGCCAATTGATTTACACGGTAAATCTTCAAAAACATAAAATTTATGTACAAACGAACATCGTTCAGTTTGTAACTTTAAATATACGTAACCTATTGCTCTTAATTTACCACCAACTCCATTAATTACCAATTCATCTTTAATTATTTTATAATACAACGAATTCGACTCAAAAAAACTTTTCTTTACCGCTGATAATGACGCTCCGGTATCCAATAACCACTCAAACTCTATGTTATTAACAACAAAATTAACCCAATTAATACTATTACACGTAAGAATATGATTAGCCTTCAAAAACTGACCTGAATTAACTTCTTTACAATTATTATATCGTGAACTTGATATTCCATCTAAGTCACGGTCAACCGACTTTTGCTGAATGTACGCTACATGTCGCTGGTTTTGCTGACTACGCGTACTGCGATAAGCATTATTTCTAATACCACGATTGTGCATACTACCGGAATGCCATGCGTTTGCATTTTTATCTTCTCGGCACGTACGATTAACAGCTGATTTATTTTGCGAGTTTATATGGCTATACCGATTCATATTATTTCTAAAATTTTTGACCGGTTTATAATGCCTTTGAAATGCCATGCATTGTGATCCCGACGAAGCACAATTTTCGTCTTCAGCCACTCTGATTGCATCTTTTAATGAAGTTAAATTACGAGCAGTTACGATAGTACCTAGGCGCTGATTACTAAGTCCGTCCGCGAATATTTTTACCGCATATTTCTCGTTTATAGGACGCAAAATTTTTAACGCTTCTTGGTTTACTCCGGCTTGAGCAATAGTTAAATCAATCATTAATTTTTCAATTTCCGCTCCGAAATCATTAATAGATTTATTGTTTTGCCTAACGCGAGCAAGTTTAGCTTGAATAGCGACATCAGATTTAGTCGTAAGCAAATGTTTTTTCATATCTGCTATAAGGCTAGTTACGGAGGCATAACTCGACGACAACCGTATTTTAGCTCCTTGACTAAGTCGTGTGGCAAGCACGAATTTAATTAAAAGGTCGCTATCATTTGAGCCTAACATTGAATCATACAGCTCAATTGCGTCTATCAAATCTTGGGTTACTTGCTCATTTCCGTTCATCTTCGGAAGCAAGCTAACCGCTGTCTTCAAGGAAAATTTTTCCGACGCCATTTTTACTTATTATACTTAATTCGCGTTAAGTCTGTACCAATGAAGCTAATATCACAACAAAAATATAAAAATAAAATTACGCGCCTTTACTACAATTACGTTTCAGAGTGCTCATGCTATGCTTAATTTATCAACATACTTTCTCAACATAACAACATAAATTCTCTAAACATACAAAATGGTATCCTCCCATATTAAAATACAAATTAGCCATTACAAAAAAAATAAAACAATATAACTGACTCACAATGCTGCACGTGCACGATGATGCTGACTACGGCCGCTGCTGCCTGCAGATCGCGTTGTTGGTGATGTCCGCTTCAGAGGAGGCTCAGAGGGCTCCAACCCTCTTTCTTGGTCCTTGTGCCGTTGCCTCATCGTTCCCCAGCTGTAGTGCGTGATAATCCGTGATTCTTGAAACGCCTCTTGTCCCATGTTTCTTTAGTTTCCCATACGCCGCGCCGTTTGGGTTCATACACCGGGTTTCTTTGGCCATTTCTTGCTGCCGTCCAGTATCTTCGGTAAGGGGGCCCAGGTACAAACACGGTTTCTAGGTTGTCTAGAATCTTCGGCCGGTATTAACGTCGTCCGGGCTCGTTGGCAGGGTCGCCATGTGATGTGGGGACCTTATCAGGGTCCCCATGTGATGAGGGGCGCGCGTAAGGTTCACCATGTGAAGAGAGGAGGCGGCGGGAAGGTCGCCCCGGGGTTAGGGTAACCCCATGAGCAGTAAAAAGGCACCAGAGTTCTCGGTAATAACTGAGTTTATTTCTAAGGTCTAAGCTATCTTATATACTACCAACTACGTGTTAATCTACTGGTATTAACTTATCTTATTCGTGACTAAATCTTCCATAGTTAATCTTAACTCTACGTGTATAACTAATGTTTAATCTATCATCACACCACAGTTCCATATTAGGGGTATAGTACGGCCGACGGTTCTAGGCCGGTCTGAAGTTAGGCTTTTGGATATTGTGCGCAGGTACAGTATTTAGAGAGAGATAGCGCCACTGAGCGCGTGACTGAAACAAACAATGCTCAAAGACACCCCGCGCATCTTGCCACCATTTCGACCCTAAAATTGACTTCTGCGCAGCGATCCGAACAAAGTTCAGACCGGTCTAGAACCGCCGGCCGTACTATAGCAAGGTGCGAATTCTCAAGTCCTCTTTAGTTTTCGCGCCCTCGAGGCCCAGAGTATACAGCACCACGCTGTTTTATCAGATCTTTATTTATTTTCACAACCTTACCTAAGTATTACCGTCATCGCTAATTAGCTTAGGCTAAAGGTTGATTGGCATACTTTCATCATTAAGCCTGCCTTTTGTACCACATTGATATTGATATAATAATATTTATATAAATAAGTAACAAAACATAAGATGGATTTAATTCAAAGAGTTTTCTTTGCCAGATAAATTGATGCTATTGGAGGGATTAGCGATCAACCGTATGCTAACGCCTAGCTAGGCGACAAGTAAACTCGTTCCAATTCATTTTGTTTTCTTTTCTAATTAGTACTCAATTCAATTAAGTTTCATTCCATTCCGCCCCTATTCACATAACTCTACACCACCTTAATTGTTTCATTAATTATTCAGCTCTTTCGACAACCTACGATAGACAAATAGCATACACGTATAGAACAGCGCGTCAATAAAGTTTGTCAATGTCGTACAGACGTGGGCACCAACACGCAGTCGATGCTGGACGACCCGCTGTACATCGGGCTCCGGCAGAAGCGCGTCCGCGGCGCCGTGTACGACGAGTTCATAGACGAGTTCATGTCCGCGGTGGTGCGCCGCTTCGGACAGAACTGCCTCATCCAGTTCGAGGACTTCGGGAACGCCAACGCCTTCCGACTGCTCGAGAAGTACCGCGGGAAGTAAGTCGATGGTGGTCCATAGGACTTGGATTTTGGAGGAAAATGCTCCAGTAAACTAAGTTCTGAAATATCTTCTAAAAAAAATAAAAGCTTGTATTAAAAACAAATCTAAGAGAAGCTTGGTTTTTGAGTCAGTCGGTAACGTACGGACGAGCCGCAGTCGGTTCCACCAAATGCGGCAACAAAGCGTTGCCAGTTGACAGGAAAGTAAAAAATCTTTCTTCGTACGTCTAATTTTGACAGTTTATTTTTGTTTGGAGCAAAATTTCCGCACAACTTTAAACCTTTGGTTTCTAATTATGCGAGTATTTGTGACGACTAGTAGCTAGTAGTTGTACCAACTGCATTTTCCTGTCTGTAGGCATTAATTTATTGACGTTGTCCCCGTCTGTGGAAGGTACTGCACGTTCAACGACGACATCCAGGGCACGGCGGCGGTGGCGGTGGCGGGGCTGCTGGCCAGCCTGCGGCTCACCGGCAAGCGCCTCTCCGACAACGTGCTCGTCTTCCAGGGCGCCGGGGAGGTCAGTGCTGGTTATCATAATATATCATTTTATAATGAAGATGCCCTTAATATGGCTCTATATTATCTCTTACGAGCTATATAATGGCTCGTAACCACCGGCGCGTTGCAGGCGTCGCTCGGCATCGCGGGGCTGTGCGTGATGGCGATGCGGGCGGAGGGCACGGCGGACGCGGCCGCGCGCGCGCGCATCTGGATGGTGGACTCGAAGGGGCTCATCGTGAAGGACAGGCCGGAGGGCGGGCTCAACGAGCACAAGGAGAAGTTCGCCCGCGACTGCCCGCCCATCCGCACGCTCGCCGAGGTGGTGCGCACCGCCAAGCCCTCTGTGCTTATTGGTATGTTGTCTTTTTATGGAATTTAGATAGCAAACGAGCACGCAGTACCATTCTTTCGCTGCCGCCCATGGCAACTGTGACCGACGTAGAATAAGGCGCAAATCGGGGCTGGGATGGTTAGTCGATTAGCAAATGGTGTTAGAACGATAGTTGTTGAGTTGGGTAAGAGGAGTCTGGGACAGGGACTGGACTGCTAGTGATAGTTAGTTGCTGTTACTTAGTCCAGTTAGTAATTGATATTAAGAGTCTTGTTCTAATTCGGTCACAGAGGTGTTGCTACGATGTTCGCCTTTTAAAAGCGTAACCAGATCCAGACGCATGCTTGCCATGCATGCCATGACATTGTTGTGACTTGTGATGTTATATCTCGTAATGTGTATGTGTGTGTGTGTGTGCTTTAGGCGCGGCGGCGATCGGCGGCGCGTTCACGGCGGAGATCCTGCAGCAGATGGGCGCCAACAACGAGCGGCCGGTCATCTTCGCGCTCTCCAACCCCACCAGCAAGGCCGAGTGCACCGCCGAGGAGGCCTACTCCAACACCGACGTAACTATCCCGCTCACACCACCACACCACCAGAATATACATACCTACCTGAGTTATGCTTGACAACAATACCTGGGTGAAGTCTGCTAATCTGCACTTGGCCAGCTGTACCCCCTCCCATTGTGAGAGGAGAATTGTGACCAGCAGTAAAACATTATGGGTTGCGGTGATGATGATTATGACAACCATGCCATCTGATGGTAAGAGGCACTAGTGGAGTCAAAGTTAAACGCAGTAAGTTATTAAAGTCTATTCATACTCCTCAAAGACTCCTCTTGAATACCCACTTTAAGAACCCAATATGCAATTACGGTAAATATATCATGACAAATCTGATGAAGCGTAATGCAATATCGCGTCATGTGTCAAGGAAGGAAATGTCAGTCGAAGGTCATTTACCAATGGTTAGTTCAAGCTCTACCTATATGATTACATTTTCCTGTTTATACCTCATACGCCGCAGCACGATGTCAGATTTGCTGTAGTTGCATAATAGTAGCCTTACAATGAGATAAAGGAGGTCAGGCGCCGCACCGGTATTTGATGTTATTGTTATACTCTTACAATTTATACCTTACAAATCGATGGGTCCTACGTATAAGGGCCAAACTAACAATTTGACGATTTTGACTTTTTTATGATAAACGCATCCTATCGATATGATTAATCGTGTGAGCTTTTAAAAAAAAAGAAAAACTGCATGGAAACACGACTTTCTATTAAAGTATAACGGCATATGTAGCGTGGATTGAAACGTATAAGGTCCAAAGAGTAATTTGAGACTTATACGCGGGGACTTCCCGCGCGTTTTTTTATTATTTGGGCCAATCGGCTAGTTTGACACTTATACGTCAGACGGAGCAACGCCCGCGCTGTGATCAAAACAAAATCTCGTTACTGTGTTTTAGCGTTACAATTTAGATTAATAACTGAAAGATGGCATCCAAGTATCGTGCTAAGTTTAGTAGAAGTCAGAATTTAGTAAATTTATAATTAATTCAAAAATATTTAAAAATACTTATATTATGCAACTTGGCATAATACACGTATATTGGCCAATTTGACACATTGGCCCTTTTATGGTGTTTTAAAATACAAATAATTTTAACAAAAACTAACGTAAAAGGGCCAATATGCAGTAAAAAAAAAACTGTTTAATATATATATAAAATGGTGCAGTATATATAAGTAGGACAATTGTCTCAGTAAACAAGCAAAGTTTCATAAATTTCGGTTTTATCAATCTTAAGTTACAGCAAGTTTAAACTTTGAAAGCCTCTCCTGTAAAGTTGTCATTTTGCATTTTGGCCCTTATACGTAGGACCCATCGAAATATTGTTATACCTTTATACCTATGGACATGTTGCCTATGCAACAGTGACCATCTCCCATCAGACCAGGTACATTGTCTACTCGTTCATTGGCTACATATACAAAAAGAGTTGCTCGGAGAGGAAATACCGCGAGTTATAGTGGACACGCTCTCCTTGTATCACCACCACCAGACACATGCACTTATTTTACCTATTTAAAGTTATGTATAAGTTACTAGTAGTGTAGTAATTACATCTCAACGTTACGCTGTCCAATTACGGGTTCTTCTCGCGGAAAACCAGTTGTTCAAGTCCAGAAACGCGTGAGAGGCAGAAGTCTTGTCGTCCAGAGTTAAGATCTTCAAAACAATAAACGTGGGGTCGGACAAAAGGGTTGTTTTCATCCGACTTCGCCGGCCTCGTCTAACATTTGGTCTGTCTGTGTGTGCAGGAGCGAGCGATCTTCGCGTCGGGCTCCCCGTTCCCGGACTACCGCACGAAGGACGGGCGCACGCTGCGGCCGGGCCAGGGGAACAACGCGTACATCTTCCCCGGACTCGCGCTCGGCATCATCTGCGCCGGGATCATCGACATCTCCGAGGACTTCATGCTGCTCGCGGCGGAGGTGTGTACACCTGTCTACCTAACCAGGGTCTGCTCTAGCATCGTTTTTTAGTTGGAGCGTGATGGTTAATCTTTGACGGCCGAAAGTAGTAAAATATCCATAATCCCAGATTTTAATCAATTTTACATGTTCCAATTGGTAGGGCGATTGATTGATCGAATCGATTGCGTTTCAGAGCGAATCAAATCGCGTGTTTGATTGTTTGTGACCTATCATCATCATGACCTATGTCCCCGGGCGCGGTCATGAGCGCGTGTGACTGATATTGATGTGTCTGGTGCTATTGATATTGATGTGTCTGGTGTACCGGACAGACGCTGTCGGAGATAGTGTCGCAGGAGAGCCTGGACCACGGCAGCCTGTACCCGCCGCTCGAGGACATCCAGGAGTGCTCCGTCAAGATCGCCAAGAAGATCGTCGAGCACGCCTACCAGACAGGTGACACGCTTGCTTTTCAAATGTTTGGTGAATGGCTGGAAGTGGGGAATACAGTTAACTGTACCATAATAACCATACCAAAACCATTAGGAGTCTTAAATTTGCATTATTTTGGAGTTGGTTTATTTACTTGTAATCTATACAAATAAATAAAATTGGAGTGTCTGTTTGTAATATTAAAATAACCGCTTTTTACGGTGCATAATTATACAAAAAAAAAAACATTTTTTACAATTTTTGTCTGTCTATGTCTTTCTGTCTGTCTGTTTGTTTGAACTAATCTCTGGAACGGCTGGACCGATTTTGACGGGACTTTCACTGGCAAATTGCTGATGTCATAAGGCTACTTTTATTTTAGATTTTTTTTGTTAAATTCCACGCGGCCGAAGTCGTTGTTTAATAAAAACTGTATAATTCATCCCCCCCCCCCCCCCCCCCAGGCAAGGCGTCGGTGCAGCCACAGCCGCTGGACACGGAGGCGTTCATCCGCGCGCAGATGTACGACGTGCGCTACGGCGCCGCGCTGCCGCCGCGCTACGGCTGGCCCGACGCCGGCACCGCGCCGCACGTCACCATCATGTAGCCCGCGCGCACACACACACACACCTACACATCACACCCAAACACACACACACACACACACAACTGGCTGCTGCCAAGCTGGGGCTGGGGCCCAAGTCTGCTAATTTATAAATGCTGTATCAATTTGATTATTTGATCCTTTTGATCGTCTAATTATTATCACTACATAAATATGTAGTATAAAACAAAGTCGCTTTCTCTGTCCCTTTGTATGCTTAGATCTTTAAAACTACGCAACGGATTTTGATGGGTTTTTTTTTAATTGATAGAATGATTCAAGAGGAAAGTTTATATGTATAATATATTAAAGTTTTTAGGCAACCAATTTTGGACTTGGGTACTAAGGGACAGGTTTCCCGAAGCGAAGCGAGGGCGAGTTTACTAGTGACAAATAATTTGAAACATTGGGTATACCAAGGGCGCGTTCCACTAAGCGATGATAACGCTCAAAACTCCTGTTCTGAAGAACCAAATGAAGCATTAATAAATTAACAGACTTGTGCCCCTGTTCGTATGTACAACACACATACAACACGAACAACAGCGAGCGCGCTGTCCGTGTGTACACTCGTAGCGGCACGTCATGATATGACTCATGACTTGCCTGAAGATATGTAAAAATAAATAACGTTAGATATTAACCGAGCTGACTTTTATCCTTGCGACAAATCCATGATTCAAATCAAATAAAGTGTTAGTAATTTAAAAATTATTGTACGCGAAACAAGTCGCTCTATATTCTATTGACGCTTTTTAGATACCTAGGTCGCGCTTTAGATTCAATCCACTAACAAAATCAATCGTTACTTCAAATAATTTTATCAACGTTACGTTAGTTTTATTTATTTTTTATTAATATTATTATTTATTTTTGTTATTCACGTCAGGTTGGTAAAATCGTGTCGAAAAAACATTGACGTTGTTAGTGGGTTGTACCTAGCAGTCATTGACCGGCTACAGATATAGAGTTAACAATATCGGCTCGCGGGAAACCAACTTCAATGGGAGAGGAGAAATTAATGGTGTTGGAGCACAGGGGCTTTGGGGTCAATTCCGACTAAGAGAGAGGCGGAATTTGAACTTTATCTTTTAGTCCGTAAGGTTCACAATGCTCGGTAATATTTTCTTCGAAAAGCCATTGAGACTGCTCCTTTAGTGGAAATTGACCGTTAGCGGGGCTTCGAGCGCTGCTAGTTCTTGCGTGGACTTTACAATTCGTCCAGTTTACTGTGGAATTATTTAATCGTAGTGCTAGACTAGTTCTCGAGTCGGGAACCTCACTATTAGTATTAGGCACGCGACGAATGGATTGATGTCAACGTGAAGATTGAAGCTTTTTGCATTAAATTATATATCTATGTACATTTTTGAAGTGAATACTTCTTTAGTCACGTTGTGATTTGGAATTCGTTGAAACGGAAATGACCCGAATGAAGTATCGGCAAAATGGCGGCTGACGTAAGCAAAGCAAAACATCAATATTTGGACTCACAGTATTCGTTGTTATGAAGTTTCACTTCTAGCACGTGTTAATTGCACACATTTTGAGATTCAATATTAATGACAAAATTAAGTACAAACACAATTCCTAATCTGTCACAATATAGATAAATCTTTTATTGTATCCACTTTATTGTATAATGTAAAATATGTAGGTGTATGTGTGATATTTAAAATGTATGAGTAATCTCGATAGGTGGCTTCGTTAAGGTGTTCACTGAGGGCTTGCGCTGACGACTGGGACTGATTCATTGACCTATTTATTGAGACTTTACAACCTTTGATTAATTGGATTGTAAATCGATGTTATTTATTATGGTTCAAATCTAAACGCTTATTAAAATAAACCTGTCGCTTATCTAAGCGAAAGTATGCTCATCCAGTAAAATTCAACTATTTATTACTCAAGTTACTTTTAGAACATTATAAAATATATTTAATGACGATACCGTCAAGTCGACGGTACCCCGCTCCTCGGGGCTCTGTTAATGTCGTCGACAATCTCAATTTATTAAAATTTAATGTATTAAATAGTAAAGTTGTGCACTTGATGAGCATATTTTGAGCGTTTGGTGTATCTACATATATTAGTATAGTATCTCTGCAATATAAAAGAGTAAGCGATTTAAAATTTAAGGCAACTTGAAGTATTCAGAAGTTTATTACACATACCTATTTCAAAACTACCATTCGGAAGGTTTGGTTTAACATAATTAAGTTTATATTCTTTATTGTGTTGCCAAGAGTTATTTGCACTTAATTGTTTATGTTACACATTCCAAAATTAAATTAGATTGTTTATTATTTACTTGAGTTGAGTAGTGTATTTAATATTTGTTTCTAGTTTATCACCACATCTGGTATTCTTACTGTTTTGAATATAGATATTTTGTAACAATACTGCAAGGATCTGATTATAAATACTATAACAATTACATTTTTATTGTCATCTGGTACTTAGAAAACGAATACCTTTGTGTATCTCTTACTGTAAGTACTTATACCGACTTTGTTACGTTTATCGTTATTGGTGGTCTATTTAAATAATTCGTTTGTCTAAATTTGTAGTATATTGTATAATGTAATGGTAAGCATGTATTGTAATATTTACGAAATTATAAATAAATGTAAAAGCATTATCTATTTCGTTTCATTTCAAAATTGCCTCCTAATCTTGGTCATGGATTTTTACTTTTAGTAAACAGTTGGTACACAACTGGTTGCAGGGCTCACTTCCATTTCAAATTGAATTCAGTTTCATTGTAAATAGGCGTGACGCTATCCAACTGCATCAATGTTTAAGACGTCTTTGAAATAAACATTTTAACCAAGTATTCTAACTTTTTATACAAATTTAAATTGAAACTTATAGTTTGGTTCGTTAACTTCAAAACAGCGTGTAGTCCAGTCAAATAAACGTTTCACCTCGAAATGACATTTTGGCGTTTTATAAGTTAAGTGTCATAAAATCTCGTGTCTGCATCGCAAGTTATTCAACGTAAAATATGGTTTACTTATATATATAAACATATCAGACGAGAAATTACTGAGATGGAATTATCTATTTATATAAAAGTAACGTTACACCAATTGAATTTTTCATGACCCTTGATTTTTTGGATCCCTAAGCCCCGAATGGAAAAAATTAGAGAAAAACATTGTTCATAGTAATACAATTGAGCCAAACTCATTTTGTAAAGTTATATTTTGATTTTTCAGTAATTGGTGGTAGAAAAAATACCAAATGAATAGTTTTAGTAATTACTCTACACCAAGTCCAAGTCCTCCTCAGGTATGAGGAGAGACCCGTGCTCAGTAGTGGGCCATTAATGGGTTGTAGCCTACACCAAGTAAATAACGTAGTGTTTACGTACAAAGCAGCCTTTTTTATTATTGGACTTTCAATGATATAATTAACTTTTTGAGGTTAACTTTTGAAGTAAAATACAATGTTAAGACTGACAGTCTTTATTTCGAATAGTAATTATTTATAAATACAAATTGAGAAGTACCGATTCACAACAAAATATGACCTAGATTACAATGTTCGACAAAATAATTATATCACTTATCACTTCATTTATAACAAATGTACAACTTTTACACGTCTCGGCCTAGCGGCGGGCCGGGCCGGGCCTGCCCCGGCGGGCGGGTCTGCCCCGTTGGGCGGGCTTGCCCCGTGGGGCGGGGCGGCCGCGGCGGGCGGGCGGGCGGCGGGCGCAGGCGCTGGGCGGGCGGCTCTCCGCCCCTCACCTGCTGAGAGAGTGCGATCGCTCGCGGGACCCCGAGCTCTCACCGTTGCACCGGCTGCGGTCATTGCCTGCAATACATGCGTTAACACATGTAAACATTGTTCACAACAATATATTTTATAGTTTGTATGTTGGTCGATATTCGTCGGCAAACCGTGCAGTGAACGCCATACACGATGCCGCTTTGATAGCGCATTAGACGACGCATCAGATCGTACATTTTCTCCTACTAGAATACGCGCTGGCATCTAAAAAAATTCGTTTTACAACGCGTGAAAAAGCTATGCGTTTCAGTATGAAAAATATGTGAAGCCAGCAACAACTTAAATGTCTATTAAAATTTAGTCTTCACGAATAATGGCAAGTCTGAATTTCCCAAATAGTTGCAATGACTGTTTTAACACTGTAGGAAACAAATGTAATAATATTACAGTAAATAAAATATTTGACAACTTTCTACGACAGAAGCAATTACACTATAGAAGTATTGTATTCTTAATTAAAAGCAAAAAGATGGAAAATCCCATCTGATAAGTGACAGACACAAAAGATTTGCCTAGAGACACAAATTACAACATTAAAATATGTTAAATTGAGGTTGTGCAATAAATTAAAGCCGAAATCAACAATTAAAAACGGTTAATCAACATGTTTGTAGTATCGAAAGCAGAACAATTACTGCACACTGACAACACAATTGTAATAAATAAAAACAAAACTGCAAGGGCCATGTCACACCATGTGTTTAAACTTGGTACATATAAAATAACAAAAATAAAATATATAAAGCCATCATGAAAGCGGCTACCAACTACAAAAAGGCCTGACCTAAGAAACGATGGCCTTGTGAACTGGTGTCCTATAACAAACAATTAGTACATCACATCACTGCGACAACACAACAACCAGTCAAACAGTACCGGTACACTGATTGCCTTATGGTAAAATCAATATTTTAATAGTATTCACATTGATTGAAAAGTACTTTCTTTTGTGCACACTTATGCACATTAAAATTGGCACAAATTCCAGAAATATTGTGCAAAATGATGATGTCCTCCTCATCGTATCCGATGACAGCGACCCTTGCTAGGTTCTTGCATGCGCTCGCAAGTGACTGGCGAAATCAAATTTGTTTCGGAAAGTTCTATTGCACTGGGCGCAGTAAAGCCGACTGGTAGACGGTTGACTGGTAGAGAATGCCATTAGGCATTAAGTCCGCCCATTGTAATTTCTAGCTTTAGGTTTTTCAATAAAGAGTGAAATAAATAAAATACAGTGTGAACTAGCCGGAGGCACGCTGTGATAATCTCAGTGTGTCGTGTATGTGTGCATGTGCAGTTGTGCACTGATGACGTCATGTGTCTGTCAGTGATAACAGCATGTGTACGCAATAATAACACGCAATCAACTCACGTCCAAGTACGTAACTACAGTGTTCTCATCAAAACTATTCATTTACTACTTAACTGAAGACCGTTAATGTTCGACTTGGAGGAGTCCTTAGATATGTAGTAATATATGCCGACACTATAGAACATTACTCATCTATATAGTAAAACGTTCAATTATGATTCTTTTTGTTACAACTATCAAGATATCTATCCAGTGTAGTTATATAGCAAACGGCCGTTTTCAGTGATCTATCTATTCGCCTCTGTATAAATTACTAGATAAAATAATTGTCAATTTTTGACAGTATTGCCACGGTAATAGTATCATACAGTATTGTGACTCGGCCCTGTCCTTGAAATAAATGCCTACAGCCCCGCGCGCTAGGGCTGCCTCTTTCTTGTTGTAGTGAATGTTAGTGGGTAGGTAAATCGCACGCTTCATGGTTACAACCCACACGTTCGTTCGTTCCTACTTCGTATCTGCGACTGTTGTGCACCGAGCTATATACCCAACTCCGATGCGCGTATGAATGATTCGCGTTCCGACCGTTTTTATGAAGATGGAATACTGTATGATAATAATTATTACCGTGGTATTGCTAGGCAATCGACTCGAGTACAATGGGTTGAAAACCGTCATTAGTGTGTCACCGGTCCGACAGTAGCCGTGTGTGTGTGTCTGTGTGTGTGTGTGTGTCTGTGTGTGTGTGTGTGTCTGTGTGTGTGTGTGTGTGTGTGTGTGTGTGTGCGCGCGTGTGCGTACCTAGCCTCTGGTGCGGCGGCAGCTTGGTGAAGAATGGATGCTTGAGCGCGTCCCGCAGCGTGATCCGCTGCGAGGGCTCGTACTCGAGCATGCGCGCGATCAGGTCGAACAGCTGCCGGTGCTCCTCGCCGTTGCTCTGCAGGTACTTCTGCACGACAAAACGCACGCAAACAAACTTCAATATGTGTGTCAAGATTTTAATCAAATTACCAAAGAAATTTAAAAACCAGTCATTGATGCACTTTAACCCAATAGACAGACTTCAATACTCATAATCTTCATCACAACCCATAACTGTCCCACAGCTGGGCGCGGGTCTCCTCTCCCAATGTTAGGGGTAGAGATCAAAGCCCACCACACTGGCTAAGTGCGGATTGGCAGACTTCACAACACCTTCTTGAGAGAAAGAACTCTGTTCCTTCACTGATGCAATTGATCATTAAATTCTCATGTTATGATAATATAACTGTATGGGATGAACACGTAAACTGCCTGCGGTTACAGTAAACCATAATCTGAGAGCAAGTATGAAATGAGATAATAACAATATAATGATTGACTTACCAACAATGGTTTGCAGTTTTCTCTAACATATCTGCCGGCTGACGATTTGTCGTCCCAGTCTAATTTGCCATGATAAAAGTATTTTGTTCTTGT
Source organism: Ochlodes sylvanus (assembly GCA_905404295.2). Classification (NCBI taxonomy): domain Eukaryota; kingdom Metazoa; phylum Arthropoda; class Insecta; order Lepidoptera; family Hesperiidae; genus Ochlodes; species Ochlodes sylvanus. The sequence goes on along the minus strand of FR990133.1, from coordinate 3,199,120 downwards.
TTTCCGAGCCATCCTGAAATCAAACAAACAAAATTTTTAACAATTAAGAAAACATCCACCTTGAATCTTATGGTAATAAAAGTAGATAATATACGCAATGGAGCCCATTTTTTAGGCTGCGTTGTAGTGTGTTGACCCTGCCCATTCCGGCCGACCAGGGTCTGATTACTGGTATTATTATCTTTGCCAACGCTTATCACGGTATACATATACACATCTCTTGCTAGAGTCAGCCGCCAACGACTAGTCTGCTTTAGAACCAGTACTTTGTTACTGGAAACTTTTGATGGAAAGTTACCTAAAGCAATAGCTAAATGATTATAATTTACTATCTACGTGTAAATACACACACGGCATTATATTGCTCATCCATTCGCAGATCCATTTCAATGTCGGCTGGAGTTGCGTTGCGGACCGACCGCCGCGCACGGACACGCCCGCATTTCAGCTGCGTCGTTCGTTTGTATAATGTGAAAGTCTTCGGGAGGAGAGTGAATAGGCTTTTAATAAGTTAGTGCGTCCAACATCCTCGCCTTCATCGCCACTTACCATCAGTTGGGATTGTTGTCAAGCATTAACTTATCTTATGTAAAAAAAAACGCGCGTCGCGTATTCGTGGGTCGCAGTGGACGTTATAACATACATTTCCTTGCAAAGCGAAGCCTTCACCACACGTGTATAGCCTCTCGGTTGGTTCGCCTCCTTAATCATATTATAACAAGTGGTGGGTACCTGTACGGGATCGGTCCGAGTATCCTCTCCATCATGGCGAGGTGCTCACGGTTGTCGTGCGTCTGGAAGAGCGTGATGCCGAGATGCAACTCGAACATGATGCAGCCTATTGACCACACGTCGCACGGCTGTGACCATCCCAGTTCTGCAATTGACACACCTCATATTAATACACGGTTAATTTTTTTTAAAGTGAAGAATACATCTTTTGAAGCTGGCCATTGCAATTAATATGGATTGAGTGGACGAAATAGTCTTACTGCTAAGCATTTATGATCATAACATAATTTTCCATCTTTACAGTTGCATATTAAATCAATGGAAAGGATCATGAAAGTCGGATGACAAACATGTTTTGTATTTAAATTTTAAGTAGTTGAGATTTCGTTCAGAACTACTAGACTATCTCATTACTAGGCTCGAGGTTTCTCAAACCGGACTCCATCAGCCAGATGACAATGGCCTTATAAGGTCGAACACATATGACATACATCTCTGTTTTTAGCGATCGATACATACAACGAACAAAGCAATCTGTTTAAAGCGTTGCGGCTCGGGGTCCTGCGGTTGCGAATATACGGGATAATTCTCTCCACCGAGACAACTAATAATTCATTTTCCTTTTGAATATCCTACACAGGAATATATTTTATAGCAGCAGAGAGGTGGTGGATAATGACCTAATATAACTTCAGGTGCTCTGTAATGCCTCGTCGACACGATGGTGCTGTGGTGCTCGTGGTCGAACGTGGCGCTGCCGAAGTCGATTAGTCTCACGTCGCTGCGCTTCACACGCCTTAAGTCATGTTTCTGTAAACAATACCAACGATTACTTGATAAATGTTAACGATTACACAAATATCTGTTTAATTTTATTCTTATTGTAAAGTACGTACATAGTTTTCTTCAGCAGTCAAGAGGTTATTTTTTTTGTAACTTAAAACGCAGAAGGGCTACATAATAGCAACTGCTCACTTTTTAAGTTCTTTTAAGAGGCTGCTCTCGAAGCATGTTTAAAGAATTGAATATTTAACCCTAAGGGACGGTAGCTAGCCAGTTATGTACAGAAGTTAAACACCATGCACGAGCATAGTTAGGTATTAAACTGGGGGAAAACTTGTTTGCTCTCGAGTCGTGTGCTTTTCGGATGTCTTATTTGTGTTGCCCATGCCACTTGCGACACAGGGAATTCTATTGCGGAGTTTAAAGACAGACAGAATATTCAAATATAATTTTAAATATTTCCTCCAATACTTTCAATAGCAAAATAACATTAGTACAAGTACTATACGTCTGACGAAATAGACTAAAGGCATCATTGACGATATCACAGTTGCGATATTAATGTCGTAAACGATATCAATCTATTTGCGGACGTTTCACGAACATTAGCACGTCCGTTACAGCAATGCGCAGGTGATGTATAGCCGCGGTCTGTCGCAAATCGCTTGTAAATAACAAAAACGTCGGATAAAATCTCTCCGATGCCATGTACAAAGGAGAGATTAAAAAAAACTACTACAATAAATTGGCCGGAATTGTGTGAATCGCTTAGCACACGATCAAAATACTAGGCGAGTGACGCGATCAATTAAAATAGAACACGGCGAAGAAACTACAATTGGTTTTAATCATTGTTTCCCAACTAGCGGTCCGCAAGAGCTAAAAGTATGGACCGCGATAGATTTAACACATTATTCGTTTTAAATTATCATGTCCATGTTGTGTACGAGCATTATATCTGTGATCTTATATCTCTGTTGGCTAGCGATTTCAATCGTTACCTTAAAAGATTTATTTATTTATTTTGAAAACCAGTTTATTTTTAACCTTAATAATGAAAATAAAATCGCAGTAGTCCCTGGTCTAAATAGGTTGCTAACCGTGATTTTAACTTTCCAGTACCTAATTCAATTTGTTATGAACTGTCAAACTGCCCAGCATTAATAACACACTCCTTGTGTTTATTACTGCAGCAGCAGCAGTTTATAATGGAACTACTTAATTGCTCAATTAAGCTATCAACAAAGATTAGTTGAGATATTAATTTACGTTATTTATTTTATATGCTACTAATACTAGTACTACAGACGTATACAGATTCACTACCAGGCAGGGGTCACTACCAACTAGACTACTGACAAGTTTGTGAGGAACAGTAGGTAATATTCAAACAAAAGTACCAGCGAGGCTTGTTTGTGTGCGCGCCGCCATGTACGTACAAATCTATGTATGTGTTTGATCGTTCAAACATAACCTACTTGTTTCAATACACTCTACTTATAGTTATTGAAAGCTTCTATAATATCGTTGTGATTTGAAATTCAATGAAACGGAAATGACGCGCAAATGAAATGAAACGGAAACGAAAATTTAACGTGGGAGAAAATGTGATAGGAAGCATCGACAAAATGGCGGCTTACGTAAGCAAAGCCAAACATCAATATTTGGACTGACTGTATTCGTTTTTTTTAAGTTTCATTTCTAGCACGTGTGAATTGCACACATTTTGATTTTTTTCATAACAACATTATAATATAACAGTCGACCCACCTTCTTAGAACTATTATAAACGCTGACGACCTCGTAGTCGCTGTCCACGAACAGGATGTTCTCCGGCTTGAGGTCGGTGTGCGTGAGCTTGTTGTCGTGCAGGAACAGCACGCTGTAGATCAGCTGGTACGAGATGTGCCGCACCTGCTCCAGCGGGTACGGCTGGTAGTTGTTGTCTTTCTGCAATACAAACAAACACACACTCACAACTTACAACGTACAATACAATACAAATATTCTACTTTTTATTGTGCAATATTTAGATTTATATATTATGTCACGTGAAGTGAGTATTAAGTGGTAAGTATTCCTTTTTTATTTAACGTATTCGTATTTAAAACGATATCGGGTAACACTGAATTTCAATGTAACTTTGAACTCCACTGTGTGGGTTTGTACGTATTTTTAATTGACATGAATCTAACTTATTTTACTTAATTATGTACATGCACATCTTATTTTTAGCAAATAGCAAAAGGCAAAGCCCCACCTCATCGAAATTTGTGTTCATAGGTACATTGAAATTCAAAGTTATTCAGCTTGCTTACTTAAATGAAAATATTGTTAAGAAATCTGTACACTCGAGAGTTCTCTGTAATGTTCTAAAAGGCAACTGTCAAATATTTAACGTGCATCATTAGTACCGTTTGTTTCATTTATTTATTATTTATTTACGTAGGAACAGCTTTAGTATTTAGTCAGCAGTGCACTTCTTTTTCCCATTTTACTGAAATTGAACACAGCATCTCTTTTCCTGGACTTTCACAACACTCCTCTTAACGGTTGCTGTTACAACTAAAAAAGCATCATGGTACTGCCCGAAATAAAATGAATGACATTCATTCATTTGTAATAAGATAGGATAAAGCATAATTATTAAATGAATAATTATGAAAATGTATGTATACAGCGATGCAGTTAGTGAGATCATTTCATAATAAAACTGAAAGTGCGAGGCATAAAGTAAATAGTTGAGGCGGCTTTTATTGAAGCTAATTTTAAGACAATAACTGTTTTTAACGACACGTACGTAAGTCGTTTTCCAACGTAACAACTCGAGAGACGCATTGCGCGCTATTTATTTGTGCACTCTAGCGCTTTGAATACGAAAGAAAGTTTAACGATATCACCCGCAGTTCAGCAGTTAATGCAATAATGTAACTCACCAGGAAGTCAAACACGCTCTGCCCGAGCATTTCGAACGCTATACACATGTGTCCGTGGTATTCGAACCAGTCCAGCATCTTCACACACAAGCTGCAAACAAAACATTTTAGTTTAGACCGGTGTGTTCGTTTTAGAAAAAGTTATCCGCGAGACAATAATCGAGCGGTCCTCGGTAACGTTCCCCGACCAGTCTTGATATTTATGTGACAGACAACACAAGGCAAGGGAACACCTAAGGTCTATATTTTATGATCATTTTTAACATTCCATCTATATACATATAATCCCCAAGTCAGTTACTCAGCAATTCTAAACAACTTGTTCAGGGATTAGATGGATTATTGAAAACACAAGAAATCTTATCAGAAAAGCGTAACCGCAAAAAAGCAATTAGTAGACCGAAACGTTCCAGAACATGAAGTCGGCGAGTGATCTCAAGTCACGGCCAGGTGTCGTATGGAACAATAAAAATTGCAATCGGATTGTGTTTGGTAAACGAGAAGCGGGGAACGTGGCGCGGCAGACTGTATTTTTGTGTTTTGGTTGACATCGACAGTCACTGGCGGGTTGCCAGCCGGCGGCCGAGCGGTCGAGCGGCCGTAACGTCGCATATAAACAGGCAAGGTCAGATATTGCTACATTTCGCGTCACTCGATAATGTTTCTGCGGATAATCAACGAGTCACGGCCAACGCGCGCGCAGCGGCCCGTGTACGGGGTGCAACTTACTTTTTACAGTCAGGATCGACGTCAGCCAATTTTTCTAACACGTTAATTTCTAACTTCGCAGCCTCTCTGTACTTCTCGACATTCTTAATAATCTTCAGAGCCATCCTGTGCTCCCTGAAACACACGAGAGAACGTGTATGAGTAACCTCCGCCGCCGATCACACCTTCGTTCTTAATTATGAAAATAACTTTGGCATTCACCGGCACAACTATCTAGAGGAAACGTGCTACTATAAACAAATGAAAATAGAGCTGAATAATCTTAGAGAGCGTTCTTTGCCAAACAATGTGTGTATGTGTGTCACCTGTGGACGTAAATTATGACACACCGATATGCAGCTAATATAACCTGTTTTTGTCTTTAATGACTATAGATCAATTCATAAAAACAAGTTCCAATATAAATTGATTAATATCCTGCATAGTTTATTATAAAATAATCAATTTTAGTAGTCAAATTCATGTACTCAAAACACTAACCGGAAAAAAATTAAACTTTCAATCATTTTATTTAATTCGCTCAAATGTAATAAATTTAAAAAACAGAGACAGGCATTATAAAACATTATAAATAAATAAATAAATACTAATTACACCATTACGACGGAGTGAAAACTTTTAATTTTGTAATTAATATATACTTATACTTAAATGTCAAAAAATATATTGAATATTTTGTTCATCTTTTGCGAAAGACGACGTTAGGGTAGATAGACGTTGTGTTTTTTTTTGCAGAATCTGATGAAACCTGTCCTGTACCTATATCCTTACTTCTGTAACATTGTTGAAGTGTGATTTATGTTAATGCAAAAAAGCTCAAATACTGAACACTATAAACATATTAATTAAATGTAATGTAATAATGTCTTCGCTAGCTACTCTTTCGTGGAAAAATATTATACACGATAAATACAAAATACTTTATAAATTAAATAAATGTTGAGTTATCGGATGGCGTCCATTACATTCGTGCAATCCGACAGGCGATATATGGACAAGGACGCTATAGTGGCAGACACGCCATCTAACATGCATTCTATTTAATCCTGTAATGTGTAAACATTACATAAAAAATCATTGCTCATTGCATAAAAAATAATCTAAGTAATATTGACATCTATACCTATATCTATTAAAACTAAAATTAGACAGGCAAACGTACAGTCCTCATAATATTATTTACCTTTGCAAATTATGTAATATCATGGAAACAGGCTGGGGCCTTCAACGAAACTACTAAATAATTGTATTATATTATTCATCTACATTTGTGTAATCTTGTCGGAATCTAACCTAAAATCTAAATGGATATAAAATTTCCCTCTTCAACTGTACCACAAAAGCGCTTCGGACTTTTCTATAAATAAACGATAAGGTGATTAAAAATATACTCACATTTCTAAATCCTTCACCTCGACCACCTTGCCGAAGGTGCCCTCACCGAGCGTGTCGATGATTTTGTCTGTAATGAAATCAAGCCATTATAGTTAATTAACTGGACGCAAGACAAAGTCATGCTGGAATGAACATTGGTATTCCGTTTATAATTAATGTTCCTCTAAGATTGCAACTATCTCAGTTATAAACGAAATCGCGATGTTATTGGGTTCCAACATGACTATTCGGAGGTTTTAAAAATGGTTGGCCACTGTTAAGAAACAAAATCTTGATAACAAAGCAACTTTGAATGACTGAAATCGACAAATTGCAAATCACTGATCTGCAAGAGCTCGGTAGTCGAAACTGAGACAAGGCAATCGCAATCTATTTAGTCGTTGTGGTGTGGAGTAAATACATAATTATGTTGTTGGGTTAAGACAATTAATATAATATGTAGTGAGTTATCGCCGTAATGAGTGACATGTTTGTGTGGTATACCTATATGTGTGTGTTTTACGTGTGTGAGTGGGGAGAGTGTGGTGTGTGCGTGCGGTATACATATTGGTTATGTTGTTGACACGAACATCTCGCTCCCATGACATATCCGGGCCAGTACACCAGGTGTCCATCCTTGTCGTCCTTGACGGAGGAGCGGGCCCGGGAGCTCTGCATGGCGGGAGCGCGCAGTCGCCGCCGCCGCCGCCGCCCGCGCCACGGCCGCACGCGCCATCCACACGCACCACCACGCCACATGCCACGGAGAGCGCCACGCGATCGCCACGACCCGAGTAGTGTTGTACCCAACAATCAAACAATGGAACGGTTGCCCGTCAGACAAGCGACAATTTGGTATGGCGTCGTACATGCTGTTAGAGGGCGGAAGGGCGGGCTCCGCGACGCGGCGCACGCGCCGCTCGCGTGGAACCGGCTCGGAGGGATCACCGGGGATTGGGAACCGATAGCACTGCAATCGCTCACACCTTTCGTAATCGCCTCTCACACCGGCATGACAGGATACAAGTGTTCACCCGCACCTCACAAAATATTTATAATACTAACGTTTTCATGAGAAATCCGACCAGAACGTTTACGTTTAGCACTTGAAAATATTTTTACACAAAATAACGACATATTAACTTTAATAACACGCACAAAGAGGCTTAGCACATGCACTATCATTTCAGGAAGATAAATTTCTTCTTGAATACGAGATATGTCTTTAAAATTACCATGAGATCACTTAAAATGGTAATTATAACGTGCCAATCTATCATACACTACGCAGGTTGTTTTGTTTCAAATTACCTTCAAATGTTATAACTTTTCATCTACCTCCTATAAGTTTTACATCGACGTTGAAAATACATGCAATTCATTCAATACAGCTTAAATTTTGTTCCGAAAGAGCATAGAGTACGTTTTAAGTTATGAAAAATTATTATAGATCGTGATTCGACTGTCGCCTTGTTCTTCCTTATAAAAATATAATATTGTACATTACTACACGCTCGCATACTAATGCATAGCGAATTTAAAAAATGACGGACCCGATTTAGGTTAGCGGCACACAGAGCGCAGGCAGGAGGCGGTTAGCTTGTTAGCTTACAGGCGGCGTGGCCGCGCGCCGCAGCAGGTGCCGCGGTCGCTGCGCGCGGCGGCGGCTGCGCAGCTCGGGCGGCAGCGCCACCACGTCCCCGACGGCCAGCGGCTCCGTCTTCTTCAGAGCGGCCGTGTCACCGACCACGCCGTTGGCCTCCTTCTCCGCCATGCGCCCATACACCTCGTCCAAGTGCGCGTACTTCATTATCAAGCTCTGGATCTCCTTGCGTCTCGTCTCCCGTTCGCTGAGCGTCCTATCGCCCACCGGCGTTTTGTCCTCGTCTTCGTCGCTGGACGGAAAGTATATTTGTTTTTGTCTACCGGCGTCTTTGACTGGCGACGATGCGGGTGTCTTTGTTATCTTCACGTTTTGATCGAGCGGGTCCTGCTGAGGCGGTGAGACTAGGTCGCGAGCACCAGATTGTAGATTGATGTCGATGGGCCGCAGCGACAACTTTCCGCACCTTTCGCTATTATCACTTTTTTCCGCTCTAAGCGATCTTCTTTGGTGCTTGCGATAAATACTGTCTCTGTCTTTTCCGTATTTCGGACGATCCCTGAGGGAGACGTCGAATCCATTTTTGTATTCGTTCCTATCACTTTGTTTATGGCCAGACGATAAACGACGATCAGTCGTATTTCTAAACGGAGTTTTATCTCTCGTCTTTTCTCGAGGATAATTGTTTGCTTTGAATGAATGCTCGCCGAATACAGCTGTTGTTAAACTTCTCATTAGACCACCTCTTGGTAAGATTTGCTCTGGCTCTAACGTTTTATCTCTATCTTCCTTATCCCTTCTAGCTTTCTCTTTTTTCTGAACTGCCAATCTGTCTAACACCGACGAATATTTGTCTTCTAATCGGCTACGTGTGCTGCCCAGCTGAATGGTGCTCTCAATGCTGTTGTTATTCGTTTCTTTAAGAGGATACCGTTTTGTAAACGGTGGAGATTTATTATCTTTCATGTGAGCTCTACGGAATGAGTCACTTCGCGCGACAGCGCCAATGCCGGACGTACTACGCAAAGGTGATGTATCGATTCGAGATTTTGTTGTACCCAGGTAACTAGAATAAATTCGATCTTCATTTATCTTTCTCGCCGTCGGCAAGCCCGAAGTGAATGTCGTATATGGAGATACATGACCATTATTCTCATAACGCCTCACATTAGCTAAGACGGAATTTTTATTAACATTTAGCTTATCATCGTAACGGGATCTCACTGCGGTCAACTTAGTGTCGCCAATGGGGTCATTTTTCTCAGAGGGTCCTCGTCGAGTTAGCCGATTAATGAAGCTCGAGTATCCATCCGATAACAACTGAGTCACACTCGTAGTGGACGCGCGGGCGTACCGTTGACGTCGTGGGCTCGACGTTCCGTTTCCGCTGGTACTGATGGTGGCCATGTCTCTTCTGTTCCGGCCAATCGAATATAACGTGCGAACTAATTAACCAGGGTAGATCACATAACAAGCGTAAAGCAACATAACTTATTCGGCTAACTTCACAACGTAAGGAGTGCTTCAATTACAACCGATCGGCACCACTAGACGTGTCACGAGCGGCGGATGGTTCGATATCGCACATAAGACTGGGTCCACTTTAGATCGAGAGCGTACCTAAGCGAGGAGGGATTTCAGAAAGATCACTAGCGCAGCCGAGTGCGGCCGTCGGTGCCAAGTAATGGTCGCGGACTAAAAATATCGGCAACCCGTGGGAGCGCCCTCCCGCGCAGCCCGAGGTGCCGCCGCTCGCGCATTTTCGTCACATTACACCCGGTATACCTACGTACATAACTTTTTAGCATACAATAATTATTATAGTATGATTCTTCTAAACAATCTCAATCTTTACCTAATCACACTAATATAATAATATGTATGCCCATTTGGCGCTAGCGCAATATCCGCATTTCTGTACTTGCAAACCAAGGAGACGAACAAAATAATTAAGAAATATTTCGCATTTTTCACGAAGAAAATAGAAGCGACCTCAATAACACGTCGTTAATGTTGTTATTGAGCATGAAATAGAAATATCTTTTCTTACTCGTCTTTTATGATTGTCGTCATTAGTAAATTTGTAGCCATTATTTGTTGATATTTCACTTTAAGAAACTCTTTCAAAAGCTCTTTGACGGATCAACTTTTGCATTATGTATAGTTTTGCGTGATGATTAGTTGTTATTCGCTGTTTGTTGACATCAGAGTGTAACAGGACTCGAGTCGGTAATAAGCCGTTTTTTGAACGGTGAGGTGTTCAGAGCCAAGACACCTCTGTCAATACGCGTCCGGTAATTGGGTTAGTGGAGCGCGCGCGAGTACTGAACAATGCCGGTGTTTCGCGTGCGCAGGCGTTCGGTCGACCCTCCGACCACGCTGTACCAGTGTCTAAAAATCGCACGACACGAGTACGGGTCAATGTATTTTAAATGTACTATTCGAAAATACCGTCACTGTGCTGCTGCTTTTTCTTTCAAATCTATATTTACAAAGATGACATGTTAAGATCTTGTGCAAAGGTCAAGCTGGGTCAACGAAATGTATCTATAATTTATTTCATATTGTACGAGTGGTTTCCGTCCCTTATCGTTTTCCTACAACTATCACGCGCCGAGACGTCGATTGACGGATGCGGGCGTAAAAAAAGCAACGCGTGTTACTGATAATAATGGGACATAATATGTGTCAGAGTGTAAATCAGAGGAGCGATCTTATCTCGCTAGTATAATAAACAAGTGCCATCGCATGTAATTCAGCAGCATCGTTATTAGATAAGACGTAACATTTTCACTATAGCAACAGTTCACTTTATAAAGCATTAAATGATAATAGTATTACTTCATGTCAATCACATGGAATACCTAGCCGAATATATCGCGATTCAAAAGGCATACAAAGATCGTCATCGGTACAATAATGTTCGTTTTGAACAAACAGTTCGGCGGAACGGAAGCCCGCTAAAATCAACATTCTTAGCATATTAATATGCCAAGTTGACTACGTTAGCGTAGTTGCATGCCATCTACACTTTCTCTTGGCATTTTACATCGGCTTTCAGCGTCTAATTTCAGTAAAATACCGACCTTACGAATAATTGCTGATCAGTATCTGACTTAATACCGAAATAGGGTCGGCCGCTATGCAGTGCATGTTTATAAGAATGCATGTATTTTCAACAACAGAATAAATGATCAACGAGTTAGTTGCACATACCTGTGAGAATTCGTCATCGTTTAATATAAGATATAGCACGGATGAATGAAATAAACCACCTATATATTTAACAACTTTCGTCAAGTCATAATATGTTTTCATATTGAGGACCGCTATGCACAAAACAATTAAAAACAACACGGGTGCCAAAATTTGGTCAACACAAGCGGTAGCGTAACACTGATGTAACGTCACTCTCATTGCAATGCATCTCAACCGTTTGTATGAAGTTCTTGCCAGCTGTTTCGAGACGATGTGAAATGTTCAACGGTAAACAGGATGCAGGTAAACGAACCCCTCCTATGATTGGTGCTGAACTCACCCTTTTTTATGTAGTAGAATAGAATCAAAAGAGACGCGACACAAAAACTTACTTCTAAACGAGCCGGTTCCTATAAAACGGTAAGTGATTAAGATAAAAATATTTAGTCAGTGACGAGTGACAAATATTAGGAATGATATTATATACACCTACTTGTGACTAATATGTTTTTCACGATAATTTAACGCATTATTAACAGAAAAGAAACTGAACAGATGATTGAAATGCAATCGTCGATGTCGGGCAGAGTTTTAAAAAAATTGATTTTAATTTTATAAAATAAGATTTATAACGTAAACATCCAAAAATGCCGAGACGACTAACCTTGCCCGCGATCTTAGTGCACGCACCGTCCACATCGAAAAGGATATCGGCGACGACCGCGAGGAATTTCGCAACATCGTGCCACTTGCAGCCGTGGTCCTTGCGGAACCTCTTGTACAGTTCGTAAAACGAGCCGAGCCGGAGCGGCTCCCGGCTCCGCTCCGACTTTGTCACTATTTCACTCGTCATCCTCACTCCGCTTATCACCGCGCGATAAACGTCAGTGGCGGGCGGTTCTATCGCCGGCTGATTCACTACTGTAACGTACACCGACTACGGTCTACACGAGTACACGGCGCTAGCCTCCAATGCGGCCCGTTAAGTTAAATGCACAACTTCGATCACAAAAAATACTATAATACTCGTATAACATTAAAAAATAGATAGGTACGTAGTAACGTGTTAATTCAATGAGCGCATTGTCTGACGGCTAAAAGCGAACTGAGAGGAGGGCGACACGAGACATGCGACATGGCACATCAATTAAAAGATGGTTAAGAACAAATGGAGCGAGCAATTCATGGAAGCTTTCGGTTAAAACAGGATTTATCCGCAAATGGCCGATGTGACAATTGGAATTGTTTATAGTATAACCCACTGTAATAAACGTTTTATTGATTGATCGATGAGATAAAGAATATTTAAATTTCGGTTACACTATTTCGGTTACCGGTTTGTTTACACGAGACATCCGGATATAAATTTTGAATTTGAAGTGTTTGGATATTTCAGATAACTCATAATCACAGACGAGGTCAGTTATCAGTAATTAATACCTCTCGATAAACTATAGGAAAAAGGTTGGAACATTCGATGACACTCTTGGTGTTATTTATGAAACATGACATGACGTCTAATTACATCAATAGGTAATTAACGGAACGGCCAGCTGTGTCGCGAAGTGATCTATTCCACATACCATTCACAATGGTGATAGATAGGTACTCGTATATACTATATACGAGTACAGATAGGTACTCGTATATCCTACTATATAGTATATAGTAGGTATAACGTTTAATATGTATAATCCATATTATCGTACTTTGAAGTACCTCCTACGCTTCAGATCTACCTGATTGATCATTGGGTTGGATCATAAGCTGTTATGGAAGAATATTTTACCATTCCTTGTTACATGGTCATGCACAAAGTATTCATAAATAGTCGTATGTTAACATTGTGTTAACATAAAATGGTTAGCCGGTATAAATGAAGACCATTTATTACTGTTGTATTGCAGAAACTATACATATAATTCGGAAATGTTAGTTGGTGACCGAGAGACCACGATTAGTATAGGCGAACAAGGTCGACCGGAAGGAACTGGACTTTACCAAATAGATAGCTATTGTCAAGGGCTGGCACTTCGGTGTACACGAAAGTGGAGGTTTGTTACTGTAGCACGCTTTACAAAACGACTTTTTGTTATTGTCACCGGACATTGTCGCACCACGGTGTGGACAACTACAGACTGACTCAGGTATCATACACTACACAGTGTTCAAAGAAAAACAATTGAGAATCGTATGGGTAAATGTCCGAAGTTAGAATGTCAACTCTGGGACCAACTGAAAACCATGGTGCAAATAATTTTGACTGATCATATTTTGTAAGATGTGTTTTAAATAAATAAATTTCTATATACTTAGAACTTCATTGATGCATGCGCTACTTTGAATTTCTATCGATTTAAAAACAGTTTTAAAAATATGTAAAGAATATCCTACCTATTACACTTTGAGGACATTAAGCATAAGCTATTACGTGTGTAGCAACCCTGACCTATCGGACCGTAATCTTGCCGCCCGCCCTCGGCTGGTATTTAATGAAGTGCGATAGGGCCCGACTCACCACAAACTTGACCTCCATTGCATACCGCACACTCTAACCCCAAGGATCCACATAGGTTTCATTTCCACCTCACATAACTTATCAAGTGTTGATAGGAACACAAAATTAAACTGCATGACATAATACTCGGCTAAGTGTAACTACATGAAGAGTTCACTCTACGGCGATAAGAACGCCTCTGTACAATAAATTTTAATGTACCTACTTATGTAAATGTTACCTGTATAGAATATTCCATTCTACCCAAGTCTAAATATCGATATCAACATCACATATAGTGAGTACCCGAGTACATAATCAAAGAAAAGAAGGATAGATTTTTTTATAACTATTCGATAACTTGACTACATATCTACAGAGAATTTGTAACTCGGGCATATAATTATCTAAAAATGTTTCGTCATTGACAAAAAAAAGTCCACAAAAGACAACCCTTCCATGTGCAACTGTTAAGAAACAAAAGGGTTCAAAATTATAATTACCTTTAAATTCCTAATCTACACATTATGTACCAAAACTGCTGATCGGTGTTGCTACATGGACGATATCCTTTTATATTGGATATTGGGGGGAAAAGTACCTATTGGGAAGTGATGTCGAGTTACTAGTAACTGTAAGAAGTGCAACTGAAAAGTTGTTGCCGATGCTAGTCCTGAATAATCAGCGAGTCGGCCCCAGCCGGCTGCAACAGGTTTCAATTTAGAGATTTTATTTTACAACTCATAACAATTGAAGCGTACATTTGATGAGTCTCGATTAGGCAAATGTGTGGCAGCCGTTCATAGCGTACTATCAATAAAAATGTTACTATATGTAGTATAAATATTTCGAATTATTTGAACTGTCAAGATGCTAGAGCGATTACGTGTCCACGTTTTGAAATATAGTGCCAACTTATCATAGCTCTATTAAACTGTCGTTTCGGCAAAATAAAAAATAATGTATAAAACGCATGTATTGAGATAAGTATGATAGGGACGGATGGTATGGCGAGAATTCGCTGTATAGATAATAACATTGTTGTTATTCCGGTCGATGAGACGAAAAGTGGGCGGTGCGTGCGCCGCTCTGGCAAAACTTAAGTTATCGCGGTGGCGTCGTGGTCGTGCGACGTTCATAGTGTTTCGGGTAGCCCTAGGTGAAGGTGATCGACGCTATTTCTGCGCGCATGCGTGATAGCCACTCCCGGACCACGTGGCGCCATCTAGCGGTCGCCGCTGGAATCGCACAGTTATTGCCGGCTACTGATACTATTTCGGTCGGTTAATACACCAAATATAATGTTCTGTTTCCTATCATAAAATCGCATATCCACCGCCTAGAAATTCACAAGCTTTATGTTCAAGTGCCAACATCGTCAATGTCTAATAATGTCATATACATATTCAGTTCACCTGAAACAATGTCACTGAAGGCTATTTAACAAAAATATGTACATGAAAATTTCAAAACCGTAAAATATTAATATTTATATCATCCTTGACCCCAATATAAGTTAAAATAGATGCGCAATGCTCTCATTGCTCACACGTTGGCATCGTGTTGCGTATTTTATTTTAACTATATAATATGGATATTAATCCGTATGTAACATTGAAATCTATCACGTATCAAATTGTATATAATTGCAATTATTGTTAACAGAAAAAGACCCGTTAGTCCCATACGTCAGAGGCGTCAAATTACATATTTGAGAATGCAGAAAAAACAAAAAATAATATCAATAGTCAGCTGACCTCAACTTCTTTGGGTTTTAATTGAGCAGGCTGAACTGGCTGAGGGGGCGCGTAGGAGCACGACGGCTGAGGTTCTCCGGCAGTGGCCTGGCCGCTCGGCTGCGGCGGTACCGGCGGCGGGGACGGCGGCGGTGGCTTTGGGCTCCGCTTCTCAACTTTCGTAATATGTCCTTCAGCATTCTGGACACGAATCTGTGGCACTTTATGGTGAACACTAACGTTGGCTTGGTATTGCATATTTGTTGAATGCGCTCCGGATTGGGTTTTAGACAACCATGATGGTGGAACTGCCGGTGGCTGAGCATGAGCTTCAGCTTTCTTCACTATTACATTTGTTGCGAAGTTGTTTGTCGTTGTTTGGGATATTGGAACCTCAGCAACCCTTGTTAATGGCGTTTCTTTTAAATTCGTTTCTGAATCTACATAACTAACTATTTGAGTTTGTGTCCTTGTATTTGGTTCATTAGGGTTGACTGGTTCTTTACAAGGTAAACTATTTGGTATAGGAGGTAGTTTAGTTGGCAAACGATCGGGTGGTGGAATGGTAGGTAATTGGCTCTGAGGTAGATTCACTACTGAACTATTCAAAGCTAAAACAAACGGTCCATTGCACTGATTTTTTTGTTCACAAATATCACTTGTCACACATTTATTGTTATTATCTACTACATCTAATAAAGCTGGGGAAGTGTCGTCCCGACTTTGGGAAAAACTATCTGTTGTATCACCACAAGACAGTTCGTCTAGACTTTGAGCTAAGTCTAAAGCTGAAGCTTCGTGGTAATCTGTAGAACAAGGGGATGTGTCATCACTTGTGTCATCGTTTCCATGAGGCACTTGAGAACTTTTACTACTAGGAACGTATGCTACGCTTGACGTTACATCGTTAGAAATGTCTGCATTAAATGATTCTTCACTCTCAGTAGAGGATTCTCTGGTGGTGGAGGAATCTGCTGTTTTATCATCTTCAACAATTACATTGCTAGAAACTACAATGGAAGAAGCGGAGGGTAACGACTGTTCTTGATCTTGAACTGTAGTCGACGCAATTTCTTGTTTATGGTCTATTGCCTCAATATTTTTTGGTGGTTCTTCATTATTGTTTTCTTCTAATGTATCAATTTTCTCGTGTTCTAGTGTAGGTAGAGGGAGGTACTGTGGAATAGCATACTCCAGATCACTCAATGGCATATACTGAATATTGTCCTCGATGGGTACATCAAATTGAGGAGTATAATATTCATAATTTGCATTTTCGGCATTATAAACTGACCATGGATCATTTGAAGGTAATAATGGTAACCCATCATAATAAAGGCCTGCATTCATATCTCTTTCCAACATTAGTTGCGGTTTGTAATCCCATGTTGGTACAAATGAATCTTCGAAAGCTAAATAATTCTCAGGTAACACAACCATGGCTCTATTTAGCTGTGACGGATCATAAGCATAAGATCCATCGTAAAAAGGATTATTAAGTACGAGTGGTGCAGGATGTAAAGGTTCGTTTTCCACAGTAACTTCAGCTTCAAGAAAAAGTCCATACTTTGACAAATCAGGTTCAGACCTTGTATGATGGAATGCACCAACGTCTCTATCACTGTCACCGGTATAAATGTCCGAAATATCAAAACTTTGTGTTCTACGTAATAAATGAACTGTTGGGAAATGCTGTTCAGTGGTATTTTCTTCTTCAAACACATCGCTATTTGGTATATCACTGTAAAATCCATCATATGTTGGCACACCCACGTTGTTTATTTCGTTTAATCCATCCGCATCGTAAGTTTGGTCAAGGACAGTATCAGGAGCAGTGGTCGGAGATGAAGAATCACTGAGGGCGTCTTTCGGCAATAGCACCACGCGGGGTAATGATGGTGGAGGTCCGCAAAACAGCACATTGTTTGGAGGTGGACGCGGCGGCTGGGCAGCCATGGCTCACGCTAGGCCGCCCGTGGCCGATTAGAAAACCGAGCGGGAACAGAAACGCGCTGGGCGGCCGGCTGAGCTTTGCGACTGACTGAAGGCGGACCGAGTGACGAAGGCGAACACAAATAGAACGGGCGCGAACGCGAGGAGGTCGCCGTCTCTCGCGCACATCTTCACGGGCGAAGGCGCATGCGCACGCGCACTCATATGCCAAACCCGTCCCGCATGTACTCCCAAACAGGCACAGTGACGTTTACGCATTATTCTGGTTCCGGACTTTGATTACGACTGTTACATTCACAGACTAACAAAAGCGAGTAGAGACAGGTTTTCGGGTGAACACTTAGGATGGCAGGTAGTGATGGCGAGCGTCGGATTTCAAGATTCTCACAAAGTTCATTCGTACGTCCTCATATACAAAAAAATTAGAAACGGTGAGACTCACCTGTTCGGGGGGTGAACGCGGTGAAGACTCGTCGCGGTGATGTCTCCTCCGTCGATGTGATGTTGGCGAACGCCGATGGTGTGATCGCTTGGATCGCTCATTTCTCCGCCTCCACGAGTGCTCCGAGCTGTGAAATCAGCGATCGACAGGCTAGGGGTTAGTGAGCAGGGGGTATTGATTTTATACGATAGGTATACAAGAGACGTTTCAGGTGAGGTCGGTGTGTGTGTGTCGGAGCATTCTACTAACGTTGGCGAACGTCCTCCATACGCAGTGTGTGGGTCTACCAGACGATCAAGGATATCGGGCGGCGGCAAGCAACAAGCGCGCAGCAGCGCCCCCACTGCGGCCCACTGCCACCGCCGCGCCGTCGATCCAGACTTCGATTTTGATTTATACCCTATGCCTAGAATCGCAAGTCTAAAGTACATTTAATGTTTATGACGACGCATGTCAGTAGCAACAAAAACTTTTCCGGTCGCTATGTAAGATTCAAATAAGTATAAAGTAGCGTTGACGCGACGGTGCGCTATGTTGTTATAATGTAGCTAAATGACTGTTTATGTAAACGAATTAACGAACAAAACGATAAGATGTCGGTGGTGAAGCATAACAACAGATTAACAAAGCGGCGCTTCGGTTACATCACCGGCGAGGACGAGGACGAGGGCGGACCCGGCGCGTGCTGCGGTCGCGGACCAACTGCCCGCCACCACCATCACGAGATACTGCTGATTCGAAGCTATGTTCAATCAGCGCTGGCGCTAGCGCTCGGTGACTCGCTCCAACAGCCGCCGGCACAGTGGAACAATCAAAAACCTCGCGTCACTTGCCACAATGTCACTATTAGTGAGAAATCGGTTGACGTTTATGTTTTACGATATGAATCGCAGATAATTACTGCTTAGTCATCTGTTGTGCACGTGCACATTGTTCTTTGCATAAGATAAGATACTGACCCCATTGTAGCTAATCACTCACCAAATCAATCGTGTTCCCGCAGTGTTTGATAGAATATAATCGACGGTTATGACACTCTCGCCTTTATTATATATTTGTATTACAGAATGTATTACAGTGGGGGGCGGTTTTGGTGGTTCTAACAAAACAATATTCATTTTTATGAATAAATGATCAAGTAACTGTTTGCGTCACGCTCTCGTATGCGTTACTACGTAACTGACTGCAGCCTTTGGGCCCTAATCACCACTAATACAATTAGGTTCTTTACGTAACAATCTGCTGCAATATGGGACCCGACATGAGGTTTATGTAATAATATTTAAGTTTGTTTTATTGGTTTTAATGATGAAGACATACTCTAAGGGGTAATATTGTAGGGTATTAAGGGATTCTAAGATAAAATTATTCTCTGATATATACTTACACACAGGTACAAATGAGTTGTAAACAGAGGATAATAGTGTTTGTTATTTGATACATAGAATGTAATATGTAAAGGTTATGTTCCGTGCCCTCTACGATAAAACTAACCGTTGTGTGAGTACCTGTCTCGTAAATTTAACGGTTCATTGACATGTACTTATTTCGTTATCTAACTTAAACTAAATATTATGTATATCATGACCGATGGCAGCCTACTTAGCAGTGACCCTATCTGCGAAACCAGGAGTCCTGGGTTCAATTTCCGGCCGGGACCAATATGCGTGGTGTTTATGTTATTATTATAGTTACTTTTTGAGCGTTGTTATTGATAGGTCAATGGTAAGTTTAAGATTTTTGTTTCAATTCTTGGTATACCTACTGTAAACCGAATTCCAATAATCCGTCTACAAAATAAAATCACAAAAAGTAGCAACTGGCCCAATCGAGAACGTAATCTACCACACATTACCTCGGATTTAGGACTGGCTTGATTGATTGACGCGTGCATTAAGTGGGCGTTATAGCAAAACCTTGTGTGTTACTTGAACGATTGCAGGGAAATAGTTATAGACTATAGGTTATAGTATATGGCATTAACACAGGCTTTCTAGAATCGATCACGTACAGATTATTAAATATCGGAATTTACGAGTAATGGGAACATTGTATGTAGGTAATACTAATCTCGAGCATGTTTAAGTTTAGATCAACATCAAACACCTTCAGTACGTACTTAATTAATTTGTTCTAGTGGTTAGATAATATTATTAAAAAAAAAACTTTTTGTCATTTTGAGTGTTTGACTTTATGCATTTTTGATTTTTAAGTACGATAATCCGTGTATAAAACGATTAACTATGTAATTGTAGACCTAGTATTTGGATTACTTGTGTCTGTTATTAGGATTTATTTATTTATGACTTTTAAACCATACACAGAAAGTAAAGGTACAAAGGCGGATTTAAAACTTATCTACCATTAAAATTTTACTAGTAGTACCAAGTAGTACCTATACATAATAAATAGAAAATTCATTATACAATTAACGTAAGTACAATATTCTTATTTACATATTTGGCATTCATTAATAATATAGAACACACAAAATAAGACGGAAAGTGATTTTCGGTGCCTACATGAATATATATTAAAAGCAAAAATTACAGTTTTTTTTTATTAATATTTTATTTTAAAACAATGTCCCAATAACACAATGAACACTGAATAATTAAACAAATTAATGATATTGCAACATTTCAATAAATGTCAGTTTAGTTAGTTCATTGGTTTATTGCCAACATAAGAGTAATTAATAAGAGTTGGCCTTATATCAAATTGCCAACTAGGTTGGGTGGAAATTACACAAGTTCGGTTATGAACTATCGTTGTGACAGGCTTTGATCGTGGTGTACAAAATGTACACGTCTCGTCTACAACATTGCCTTGATAGGTGCTCATTTACACTAGCGCTTCTTGAGCGTGAGCATTCAATAAAGTTCAAAATAACTCGCGGCATAAACGCTGTGCGACGACAACTATACTTGCAATCAACACTGAAAATCTCATGAATTTCTTATGTTATACATTACTCGAAGTGGTAAATTACGTTGAACGTATCGCAGAAACTATGGAGTTACTAATTCGCTTAACAATTTGTTTACATAGTGACATTACAAGAATCGATTCTTCAAGAATCGAGCAAATACGTCGCGCAGGCAAGCGTGTAAAAGACCCCAGCACTATGCATAAGTAGCAAGTAGGTACCGTGGGGAATAAACTAGGTGACACAGAGGCCAGTGACTTCAAACAAAAGAGACATTGCGCATACCCCATTCATTGTTCAACCTCCCTACCTAATCTACCCTGCACAATGAGCAGGTCAGGTTGCTTTGGACTCAAGATGGATGGGAAGCGTCTTACACCCCAAAACGCTTAACAAGACGCTGAAAACGACACGAACACTAGTGTGCAGCAGGTGCCTAGTAACTAGTGACCAGTTCACCAGACAGAGGGCGCCAGTGCACGCAACTTCACGAGAGACGTAAATTAACTATGTTTACCACTGACTGGAAATTGAACTTCGGTAGGTACGTGTAATTTGTTAGGTATTCAATTATTTGACAAAGAATTATTTTGTCGTTACAAAACTTAAAAATAAAAAAATCAACATTTGAAAATTACATAATATATGCACAGTAATAACAACAACACAGGTTCGTAACATATTGAGTTCGTATCTGCTGCATTGCAAGTATTCAGAGAAGCCCGCTGAAGTCGCATTAGTAGGATACCATATTGCGCCGTGAACTATAAATAACTAAGTACAATAACGTACAAGGAAATAACATAAGCACCAGAAAACAAATACATCAGAAGGAAATCCCAGTGCAAAGTTATGAAATTAGGGCTACTTATACGCGTATCAAGAGGACAAAATGTTTATTAATTACCTTACTATTAATGATTAGGTATATTGTCAGCAGTAATTGTCAACACGCTACTGTACTGTAAGTACTTACTTTGTAATAATATAATCGGTATCAATCCAAATGTATATTCTTCACAAAAATAAAATTGTAACTAATAATGACACGGAAGATATTCGAAAAAACAATCGTATGGAGCATTTATGAACTCAATACAATTTTTGTCCGTTTGTCGTTTTATCTGGCCGTTAACCTTAGAAAAGAATTAATTTATAATTGTAGTATAAGTTAGGTATACGGAGTAAGTATACCCTACTTTATTTCATTGATTGTCCCTGTAATTTGATATTAAAAAAAAAATACATGGTAAAGTCCATTATGTGTTGCAGCGATTTTTAACTGCAACAAATATTATTTTTGATATATTATTATTATAAGCTTGAGGTAAAATTTTGTGTTTGTTCTCAATTAATTCACTAATAAAAATAATTATTTCAATTTGAAGAATTCTGTCAAAGAATATGCTATTATACTGATAGGTAACAGCTACTAAAGCGTAAATTTACGTCCAGAGTAGTGGGCGAAAAACGACTCGGTTATTAGCGACAAATTCTATTTAATAATTTCGCAATACACTAATATAAAATCATTAAACGATCACGAACAATATAGAAGACGAAAAAGTTAAAGAAAAGTCAATTATAATTGCAAATGTACGTAACTTAATATGCCGGCTGGGGACCGGCGCGGCGGGCGGCGGTTGCATAGGATTACGTTAGGCTCAAATCACACAATTTCAATTACATTTCATTCGGTTGTTTTTGCATTGTATTTGTGCATGTTTTGAAAGTTGGTCTTCAATTTAGTTGAATCAAAAAATACTTTTCATTATAGAAATGGTACAAGGACATGGAGTTATTAAACCGCTAATCTTTGGTCATCGCGAGGAGAGTAAGAATTATGGAATATTATGAATAACTTTCATCAGTGAATGTGCAGATGTGATAATGAACATCTCCGTGGAGTGTTGTAGGCCTTATCAAGTTGCACATGGCGTCATATCCAGAGAGCCAAGCGCGTCACGGCACGGGCGCACCGCGCACTCGCCGCGAATACTAAACAGCGTAACGTTCACTTTCGACGACGCATCCACATTACGATTCGCCGCCTCCGTTACGCGTACGCTGATTGCTAATACGATCCCTTCGAAAACCGGCCAATTATTGGGCATTTTCTAAAGCGTGCGATATACTGTGCAACAGATCACGTACTTAATATCCAACGTTTGTTATCTAACGAATACCAACCGATAGCACGTTTACTTAACAATACTGACGTCCTATGCGTATCGTAAATTATTGTACATCGACAGCATTACTACAACTTCTCAGCAATCTCCCTGCCTACGCAAGATCTTCTTCATCCCAGTCCAGGGTGTTCCTATTATAAAAAAGTGCGATGCGACGCTTCTCAGATGAGGTTATAATATGATTATTGTGATGTAATCGTTTTTGAGGTTATCAGTGAAATCCGCGTCAAAACCGGTTTAGTAGTTTTGTATGATACTCCGAAGAACAAACAAACGGAGAGGAAATTAATAAAATATATTATGTTTCCTATACAAATAGAATATACGTCCTCTAGCTAGGGTATAATTACAAATCAAGCCACTTGGCTTTTTTGGTGTAAAAACTTAAAAAATATCAGAAATATTTATTGTTCTTTCATTGCTGGCATATTTTTATTTAACTATTTCTTTATATTGTTCCAAATTACAATTTTAAACAAAATTAAAAGTGCGAGGTGAGTTGTTTCTCGTAGGCCAGTTTATCATCATCAACAGTTTATTATATTTATTTTATTTATTATATATATTTATAATGTACGAAGAGAGCCTAGTTAATATTTTATAAATGTAGATAAAATTCTCGTGTCACAATGTTAGTTACCATACTCTTCCGAAACGGCTCGACCGATTCTAATGAAATTTTGTGTGCTTATCGAGTAGGTACGAGAATCGAGCAACATCTATTTTTCTTAGCCCTAAATGTTAAGGGTTGTCCACCCTGAATTTTTTTTTTCATTTTTTTTTTGGTTATTTTTTTTATGGTGTAGCATAAACAAATACACATTATCCCAAATTTTCACTTTCCTACCCCCGCCCCTTAAATTTAATTCGCGTTTTTTGTATTTTATCATTCACTACTAGTAATCTATATGACGGAACAACGTTCGGGGGGTCAGCTAGTATTTTTTAAATGTAGATTTACGATTCGGTCGATACATAAAATGTTAATCGAATAAGCAAAAATTCCGTTAGCCTATTAGTTCTTTACTAATAAGGCGGTCATTCTCTCGTTATTAATTTAGTGTCTATTTATATGGTTGGCAGAGTTAGTTTAGGCGTGAGATGTCAAATTCTCGAGCCTAATTTAAAAAATAATCTGCAAGGCGTGACATACACCCAGATTTAATGCAGAATTAACGAGAATTAGGCAATTAGTGTTAATTTTGGATTGCGACCTTTCGTGCGTTTTGATTCAAAACTTGGCACCGAGGTCAGGAACAGTATTTTAGCAAGCATTAATCTATGACCGAAAACGATTTACGGCTGTTATTTAGATTCGCAAGGAAAACTTTCTAACTAATGGCAAGACCGGCGTATGATAAAGGCGGAAGTCAATATTAGTAGAAAAGTTCAGAGAAAGCGCTTGAACGTTTCTACTGAGTATGTATTGATAAATACATTTCTAGACAGGTAAATGGAATATATTTAATGATTCTAGCAAGCAGCCCAGGCCAACTTCCCCCATGGATAATGCGTATAATCAAGTCAATACTTTTTATTTATACCAACAGAACATTTGAGAACTATGCTGACACGCCCGTAGAACTTTACTTTGACATCGTAGGTACATCTTTTGTATTTCCCAACGTTTTCTATGTGGTTTCGTAACATGTAATAATGTAAAGCTAAGTAATTTGTAGCTAGTAATTTCCTAGTGCATGCAAAGCGTCAACCGCCAGTAAGTACGAATTGCTCACAGCCGCCCAACGCGCAACACCATTAAGGAAATTGCGCAAATACGACCAACTGAAAACGTTAATTTGCAATGCGGTCAACGTTCAAGCCAGCGCGGTACCGCCCGTGCTCCTACAACGGTATTTTATATTTAGTAACATCAGCACGTGTGCGATTGAATCATCTCGATGCCGTTACAATGCTACCGGTGTTTCCTCGTGTGACAACATTTGTCATTTTACTTTCTGACTACTTTTACTGTCTCACATCTTTACAATGTTTGTTTTTGGATGAAGTCCGAATGTCGTGAAGGCTCGCACGCCCCGGTCTTATATTAAGATCGATGGCCGTGACAGGAGGGGAAATCGGTACAATGAACAAGGCATGCAAAATCACGTCGAGTGCAGCGCCCGCGGCACGGTGACCATAATTGATCTCTCGACCGGAGCGGTGCATGCTGGCCAGTGCAGGCTGATTACGAAATCGAAAGCGTGAGTCCGTAACCTGACACGAACTGCGATCGGTCAAGGATTCCCTCCTGCAATGCGTGAACAATTTTCTTTTAAATTTTTTTCTTTTTAACAACGATATAATCAACAATCATCGATTAAGACGTGCACAAGTAGTTATAATTACTAAGATTCTAGTGCAGAACGCTATATGAAACTTATATAGGGTATTTCTAATTATTATAGAAATGTTCAAATTGATGATTCGTTACGTTTGGCGTGCTGAATTGCTAAACCGATCGCGGTTCACATTAGACAAGGCCGCGCCGGATGAGCGATTACTGTGAACCATGTCAGCGGTGCCGCGGCGGCTAACCGCCCGAGCCCGCGCCACGCTCGCGACAGGTCAATGACAAGCATGGTCTCGCTAGCGACCACATGATTGACTTAATGAGCCTGGTAGCCTGCCCAATGGCCACATGTCCATCTATTGCTAGCTACCAATCCTTCAAGGGCAAGTAATTGCAATGGTAATTATCGTTGACCGATTCTGTAACATAAATAATGACAGGGTGTTTTCAGTTTTGCTACGACCGTTCAACGTAGCGATATGATACGGAATTGCCGAAGAGCGAAATTTTTTGTGTACTATGATTTGCGTTGGTTTATCACTGTTATAATGCAATGTTGGTTTTCGATCTGAAAATGATTCAATGTGCATCAAAATGGTGTGAATGAAATTGTCATAACAATATTATTACGACGAAGATAGATATGGGAAGGATAGATACCGCTTTTCATATGTACAGACAGAATACATCAACAACAGATCGAATAATTTCTTTTATATACCTAACCTTAAAACATTTTTTTTTTTGATTGGATGATATTGCAAATTGTCTTTTCATTAATTACTTCTTAATGTCACGCACGACTTGCTAGTGCTACCGATACCGATCCAAAGGAAACTAAACTAAAGTAGATCGCGGCAAGTACGTGCACGGCACCAGCTTAGGGTTTGCTGGAACGGAAAGCTTGGTATACTCGTATCGTGCCATAAAACAGAGATAATTGTATAAAAGGAGAAGCTGACTGACTGACTCACTGACTGACATATCAACGCAGGGCTTAAACTATAAGGGTTAGAAACCTGAAATTTTGCACAGGGGTTCCTTTCATAATGTAGGGAAGCACTAGGAAAGGATTTTTGAAAACTCACCCCCTAAGGGGGTAAAACGGGAGTGCAAAGTTAGTATGAAACTTTGCCGTTTTTGAAGGTATTCGAATGAAATTCAGAATGAAGGTATTTCATTGAAAGTTATGAAACACGTATAAAATATTTTTTCAAAAATCATCCCTTAAGCGGGTAAAAGGGGGTCGCAAAGTTAGTATGAAAGTTATCTGATGATATCAACTTTTATATATTTAGGGATTTTTGGCGGGCGAAGCCGCGGGTGTGAAATGCCTTATGAAATGCAGAGTCAAACAATGACGGGGCCCGCGGTAACGGAGCTGTGTGCAGACTGTTGAGCGCACGGCGGTCACGTGCAGATCGCGCGGTCGGTGACGGCGGCGGCGGTTGGACCAGTCGCGCAGTGAAAGTTGAACTGCGTAACTATACTCCGCTTTTGACATTTTGATGTACGTGAACTGGACGCAGACTGCCGCTGCTTTACCGACACTGCGGGTTGAGTGTTTATGTCGCAAAGAAACAATTAAAAAGATTATATTAAATCGCGTATCGTGTGCATACTCAGATAAGAAACTGCGCAGCATCGCGGCGATTGAAATAAAACAAACACTTAATGTTACCGTAAACTTATGTTAATACATCGGTAAAAACTGCATATAAATCCGATTGATTAAAGAGTTCAAACGTAGGTACAAACTGACAACGAAAAAAGCAACGAAAATTCAAAGAATCATTGTTATGGAATCTATTGTTTTTCACACTATTGTATTTCACACTATCCCTATTAATTATGTATTTTAAACTCGATTCGGCTAAATTCGTCAACTAACTGATTACAACTGTAAAAACAGCAATTTGATTTGATAGATAGAAATTATGAAAAAAAAATTAGGCAACTTTGTAACTTCTCTAACAATAAACATACATAATTTAAGCTAAAAGACAATTCGTGAGCGTCTCTGAAACGTGACGTAAAATACGATTATCCCCACAAGAACAATAGTGCATTTAGGCCTGAATCGTGCCGGACTGGACTGGCTCAATGAACGTGGAAATCCCGCAGCTGACACCGCGAACTCTCAAGTGCGCTTTCTCCTCACATTCAGCGATTTAAAGTTTGGTACCATTAGTGCTTTATGTCGTTAAAGCGTTAACTCAACTACACGTAACAATACGCTTGGGGAATGTGTTAGTGGAATGTCCCGTGTCATAAGAATTTGAGTCAAAAAGCTTTCGATGAAACTTACTTAGAGATAATCTGATGACAACTGAGACTGGCTTAAAATTTCCAAGTTGCGACATAAAACTTGTGTATTATATTTATCAAATTTATAATGATATAATACAGATTTAACATTTTAATATTAGCATATTGAGAACATTAATGTAATGGCGTTTTATAATACAAACAATACCGACGCTTTTAAATTTTCACAAATATCAAAAGCAAGTTTCCTCGGACAACCTCGATTAATTTTATGTTAAGTATTATTATTATTTTTTATGTTTGAAGATTACTTGTAGTTTGCCTTACAAGTTTTGGCGAACTTAAAAAGTCAAACTATCAACTTTCATACTTTTAAAACCTTTTAATGCAATACGCTCAAATACATGCACATATTTAATCTACATTGTTTAAAAATGTCAGCTAACAATATTCTTAGTCACAAATATTATCAATACATAAACGACTGAATTTGGGCGAAGATGACACGAGCTAGTGAATTAAACGTATGCCGCGAAGTGAATGACAGTTTAGGAAATACGTTTATAGAATAAAATAGAAGACAATGAAATTACGTCATATACCTAAAACCAGGTTGACAAATCCTTTGCGAGTGTTTAAACCGGGACGGGACCTTGAAACATTCACTAAATGCTATCGAGACGAATCTCAAGTTGTACTCGGAGTGAGCGCCCACGGATCCGAACGATAGAATATTTGTGTGCTTAGTTTCAGTTTTTATCCGGGTAACGTTACAAATATACTGTGTAGATAAGACACGCACGATCATGACGTATATCTAGCGGAAGTGCAAGAAACAGTGAAATTGATAGTCTAGGATCGGAGTCAATGTTCTGCAAGAGATTATTTTAGGCCATAGGCGGCACGTTAGTTTGAATCTAAAGGCGATAATGAAGTGCGAAATGAGGCAACCGTCAGCGGGGTGGATGGATAACGGAGTCCGGCTGTGAGTCACCGTGCTTGTGCAACGACTTCAGTTTGCACAACCAGTCCCCAGACCCTCGCCGACACTGGCGCACTGCATAACGCCTCAAGTAAATAGATTCGACGCGATAACAATACACCTATGAAAATATATTGCGTGTCAGGGGCAACGTTGAGCAACACCAAAAAGTGTTACTCTAGTGCATGCACTGTAACGAATGCAGCAATCTCCAGGCTAATCGCTTTTAAATTATTAAGAAACGCTTATCGTAAGCTAGCTATGTATCTAGTAATGGTAGGTAAAGACAATGTTTTTAAACTATGACACACAAATAATACACGGTAAGGGACACGCGTTATTTACACTGTGATATTATGAG
This sequence comes from Ochlodes sylvanus, assembly GCA_905404295.2. Classification (NCBI taxonomy): domain Eukaryota; kingdom Metazoa; phylum Arthropoda; class Insecta; order Lepidoptera; family Hesperiidae; genus Ochlodes; species Ochlodes sylvanus. The sequence continues at coordinate 3,170,112 of FR990133.1, read as the reverse complement.
AAATTTTAAAACGGACTCATATTTCAAAAGATTATACCTATTGTGTCGATTATAAATCCATTTGTTAGCAGACCATTTATAGAGTACTATCTAAAGGCGAAAACGATCGAGACCGAGGCCATTATCGCGACAAGTTTAAAAATATTTATGGCGATATAAAACTGCGTTTGAATAAATCACTGCTATCGAGAATAAAAAGGTAGGATAACTAAGCCTAATGGCTCGCGAAACACGATTGTAGAAGCGCGGTCGCGGTGCGCCGGGGGCCAGAGAAGTCGATGCACTCCTATACCGGCAATGTGTTCCCTGCCATCGGCTTTTTTTTCTATTTATATGCACATTGCACACAGATACGCTCCGCTTCGAATCTATTTTGTAGACTCGACATTATTAGCGCGATACGAGGCTCCTGGACACACACCCGTGTTGAAAGATAAGTGGAGGGGGAGAGGGTTGGGTTCGTTAGAGTTAGAGTGGGTAGAGAGACGGTAGCTAGCGCCTAGTGTGGTGTACATACGATACGCTCCACTCGTGGTCGCGCATGCTCTTCTGGAAGGCGGCAGACTTGGGCGTCCAGGACTCGACGCCGAGGTAGAGCGCGGGCAGCTCGGCCACCTTCACCTCGAGCCGCTCGGCCAGCCGTTGCTCCACCAGCGCCTTGGGCCCGCTCGTCAGCAACCGCTGCTGCTGCTCCTTCGCGCTCCGCCGCTCTACGTAACCGTTCAGTTTCTCGCCGTTGCAAGACGTCACGCTTTTTGGACTATCTGTGCTGAGCAATTTGCTCTTAACGGTGTCCGTTTTACCGTAACATTTGTATTGCACTGATTCTGTGCCGTTCGCTAATCGCGAATACTTCAAAGAATCATACGTGTCGCCGTTGAGGCTGCTGTATTCGATGTTATTCAGGTTGACGTCTTTGTCGACGCGCTTGGACGCGACGTACCCGTTTCGTTTGCTGCAACGCTCCTCGTGGCTTTGTTTGAGGAAGTTGTTTTCGAAACTAGTTTTACACTTAGGAACATTGTTTAAATAGTCGCTATAGCTAAAATCTTTATTGTGTAACCCTTTATCACAGCTCTTTTTTAGTGTTTCCTGTATATCTATGCCGTTGCCGTTGAACCGTCCGTAGGTAAAACTGGCAGGCTGGCCGCTCTCGGCATTATTTTCCATTTTTTCTGTACGTTCTGCATCCTTGCTTTCGAATTCGTGTTTAACGAGTGCAACACGCGATACCTCTTCGCCGTTTACGCCGTTCTTGTAGTGCGGCTTGACGGCGAAATCGGCCGCTGCGATACCAGCCCTGGTCTGTTCGTTAGGAGCGGTCCACGTGTCGTGTTTCTTCTTATCGTTACTCTTGGAGGACCACGCCTTGGCGAGCGCGGCCTTGAGCGCCTCCCGCCTCTCGTGCACGCTGACCCTCGGATACTCGTGGATGGGCACGATGGCGGGCGCGTACAGGGTGGACCGCGGCGTCGCTCGTGTTATACGGAAACTTCTGAACTCCCTGTTGAACTCCGAATTGAGAGAATAAGCCGGTATTCTCGAAGTCACCATTTTGAGATCAAAATTTTCACTATTAATTAAAATAACTTATTTTTCACATTCAGACTCGTATTGGTAAAGAGCACACTGATCACATATCGATTATACCTGCGACGAGATTATTAGTCGTGGAAATATGTCGAACCAAATACATGCGTAATTGAAAGGAAAAAAGCGAGGAGGCGCTGATGCGTGACGCTTACGAGGATGATGTCGGTCAAGTGTATCATTTGGCGTATAGTACGTGTATGGGAATAATGTAGGCTGTGGTGTGCGACCTTCGCGGTGGGCGGTGGCGTGGCGGGACGACGCACTGGTCAACGAACCGCCCCGTCCGCTCCCACTCGCGGCTTGCATAACGCACTCGCGAACCTTATCTCTTATGCAGTTATGCCACCGATCGCGTTAATACTGCATAATCGAATACATTCGAACATCGCGCCTGCAGGCGATATATTTAAGTGCTAGGCCGCGGATAATGATAAGACGTCACTCATGCGTTAGGATATGTGGAGCAGTTATGCCGTATAAGTGCAACAAGTGTCGCCTTGATGGCGTCCCTAATATGGCTACTGGCGGGGCTGCCATATGGCCCGCGACCGACACATCCTCGCCCGTCTCGGCTCCAGCTGCTCTGCGACCGCTATCGCTGTATAAACAACTAACTATTCTAGGACAGCGTTTAGAAACTTGTTGCTCCATTTTCTATGAACGACAGATCGGGCAAACTTTATAAAGCGCCTACGGCCACTATCGCGTTTTTTTCAATCGGACTGACATTGAATAAACATTACATTCGACGATATGTAAGGCCAAGACGCATTATTTATGTGCATACATATTTATGAACTGTTTGAGTATCATATTAAACACATCATTTGAGATAACAACAAATCCCTATTTGCGAAGGGCATTAAGTAATCGTCCTTCTAATATCTTCGGCGCTAACAACACTGATAACTCAAGTTATTTAGTTTAACACATTTCCACGTCTAATAACTTTAGCAGATTGCACTAGGACACCAACGTTCCGGACACTCCACTCCACCGGCACACTGTCGTCGACGGTGGCTGCTGCACGAGTGGCACGTACCACCGGACAAGACAACGGCGGGAGCCGCTACGTAATTAATTACATTTAAACGAGGCGGTGAACAGCGCGGGCGCGGTATCGTGCTGCGTCGGGTACTCGAAGGAGAGCAGCCACCGGAAGCGAGTGCATGCGTCGAGTGGCAGCGCCGTACGCGGTGCGCGGTACGTGCATACCTTCTCGTTGCGCGCGCGAGAACTGCGTGCGGTGTGCGTGCACCGCTGCGACTCGACCGACTGAAGGGAGGCAAGGCCCGCTGGCGCTGGCCCGCTCGCCGGCGAGGACCCCACCGCCGCCGCCTCTCTCCTGCGGCCCGCCACTAGTGACTCTATCGCGGAGCACTACGGCCGGAATCGCAGGAGCACTGACCTTCGCTACCGCGCCGAACTAGTTTGTGTGCGCCTGCCGCCTGCACCGCGAGTGCCTCCGCGACTCCGTGTGCTCTACTACCCACCACAACGTTACACCGTCAACCAGCCAGTCAATCGATATATTGCCCTAATGGAGGATACGTTGAGGAGAATGTTAGGAGTTAGAGCGATTCCATTAACGTGCGTTGCGATTTAATGGCACATAATAGACACGATAGTATTACGCCTATTGTCATATTTCTCTCTGACTGGCGCGGCGACCGTAAATCGTGAAACGTTTCGCTTGTGTCGCTAACTACGAATTTTCTCTCTTAGAACGTCTCTAGCGCTACAATTTTTTTACCGTCTGCATTTCGTAGAGCGTTCTCAATCAGCTCGTTAACGGCATAAAACACGAAATAATATTAATTAAACCGGCCAAGCGACCGCACCAACCGTATATAATGTTTATTTTATTCGTGAAAATTTCATTTAAGATAAAGCCTTACCTGAAACGTCTCTGTGTATTTATAGTCATAATGAAGATGTAATTGATTTAAATATTTACCTGAAACAAAATAAAATCGATTATTACATTTATTGCATATTATTACATTATTACCAATAGCAGCTTTATAACACAAGTGTACCATATGAAACAGATATTAATATGCACAATTTAGCAAAAATGGGAACACTACGCGCACAGATACCAGAAGGTCGGTAGTGTTACGAAACTATAGGTAGGTAGGTAGGTAGGTACTTGCATGTTAAGTTTATAATTTATGCATTTGGGGCACAGAATTGTCCGTGCATTATGGTTCGTGAAATGTAAAATAAATCTTTGTTTGTAAAAAATGATCGATAGCATCCGACGATAATTGTTTGTAAGACGCTGTTGTAGTACTTGTAGTACACAAACATGAGGCCAGAAATCAATGTGGGTGAAAGCGTAGAAAACACATTAAATTGATGACCAGCCGAAAGTACGTCGTAAATTATAACTGCCTACGTTTCGTTGGCGGGAAACAAAGCTTTAAATTAATTTAGATACCGCCGACACCGTTCAGCGACTTGCCGGCGAACATCAAGCTAGATTTTACTTTTACTAGGCGGAGACTAAGCATCATGCCGACAGACCTCTAAAGTCCAGTTTCAGTGACCTGTGTACGATTCTCCAAATTTATACGGGGCGATAAATGTTTGTTCTTAATTGTATGTCTTAATTGTTTATAATGTCTCAAACGCTGTATCCCCATACTACAAAGATAAAAACGGCAATGGCGATATGGGTTGTCACAGATTTCTTCTTCGTAACTCATAACAGTCACACTTCTGGGGTCGGATCTCTTTTTACAACGTGAAAGGTACAGGCCATAGTCCACCAAGCTGGCAATGGGAATTAGTAGACTTCACTAACCTTTGAGAAGAATATATGGAGAATCTCAGCACTGAGGTTTCCGCACGATGTTTTTCATCGTAGGTTTATTTTAAAAATGAGTAGGTACATTTATATGCATACCATTTCTCAAATGAATCCACGTGTTCGGTAACACCTGTATTATCAATTTCATACCTGCTCCAATATTAATTAATATAGTGTTAATTTACTCAGCTGTGATTGTGTATTCTTTCCATTGGTTTAACCTAAAGCTCTAAATACTTATTTGAGTTCTGTTGTAAACAAACATGGTTCTATCAATGTTTACGTGAGAAATAAATTTAAACATGGCATATACGGACACGTTATTGCTTAATCGTGTGTGTGTGTGTGTGTGTGTGCGTAATGTGTGTCACTGTCAGCTATTATGCGCTTCTATGATTTTATTACCCCCTTGAAATATTATTATAAGCTACTTTATTATACACCTTATTAGGTTGGGTTGACCTACTATATCGCAATGACGTAGATATCGTTTTATCTATAACAATTATAAAACCATTACATTATCTACATTCTGTTAAGCATAACATAGAATATTGTACTAATTATGACCATTTCAATTAAATCAAAAAGTTTTTAAGATTTATAATTTATCGTGCCGCTCCATATTTCCGTAAAAGACACAAGACCTTTTAAAATAACAAAGAACTGGTTAGCAAACACTACACAAAGTTGTAAAAAAATGTTTATTTTACGAGTAGGTATAAACAGCTAACGTCGAAAGGTGTTAGGTAAATAAATCCTCAAAGTGGAACTCGCAAATATAATTGTGAAACAAGACGGAGCTTCATCACCGGCTGGAATCCTTCAGAAACACAAACATCCCTAAGGTACCGTTAGGTATTCCTTTCTGCAACCCACACGGCACAATGTAATCTTTGTACAATGCTACGACATAAGATAATCCGTTATACGACGAGCGAGTAAAACAAGCAACACCAAGTAGTCGCGCAAATCTAATGTTCTCGTCTTGACCGAGTGAAGCGACCGCGTTGGACTATTCAATTGGTGGCACATAAATGATGGCAAAAAATAATAGCGCCGGAGGCGGCGCGCAGCCGACAAACGGCGAGGTCCAATGACCCAAATGGCTCAATACAGGGCCGCCGAGACTAACGAAAGAAAAATCGGTCACCGGCCCGGACGACGCCACCGTCTCAACACAACAACAGTCTTTGTCTAGTGTTACAGGCCACTTATGAAAATTACAGCCTTTTCAGTATCTACTTTATTATTATATAAATAAATGTATGTAAATTGAACAAAGAAAACAGAAAATCGTTAGCAAAGCTGATATTTATTTAAACTTATTGAAGAACTGAAAAAAATATATAAATTTAGCAATAAACACTATGAATTCATATTAATAACCAACCAATTTGGTAAACAATGTAGCGGAACAGAAAGAAACAACAATAACAAATGATGCAGGAAACGTGAATCTTCGCCAACAAATATGAAGCTGCGCAAGAAGCAAGTACATACAAGTCACGCATGATAATCTTGGCTGGAAATACATACAGCCATAAAAGTAATGAATACCAAACCCTAACATCTATCGAATGCAAAAAACAAAACAGACAAATAACAAGTATATTTAAAACGTTTTGAGCCATATTTAAAACTAGCAATGACCACGCCAAATTAATCCTACGCCGTAAATGGAACTCTTACAGTAACCTGATCCGGAGCGAGTCGACCGAACACAATCTAAACAATTTATCAAAATAGCACCTATAAATGGACTTCCTGGAGTCCAGAGATTCCTAGCTTAGTCACTTGAAGTTTTATCTAAACCTATAAAAAAATTGATGGAATGCCTCGACTGGTAAGTGCAAGATATCGAGACGTATAGGCGGCACAGCCTAGGCTACGAGTTAACATAAAGAGGATTAAATAGTTTTTGAAATCGTTCCAAATCACTCATTTTACTAGGTAGAAGGATAATTAAATAGTGGGCATTTTTTGCTGGTTTAGTGCAACTTCATTTATGATTTTAACATAGATGCAAAACTCTCTACACTGACCTTTTCATCAAAACTAGTGTATATTTTTCTTACAAAAGAATATTTTGATGTTATAGGTACAGAACTCAACTGTTTAAAATTTAAATGATAGCCATAAATTTAGAGTCAGAATGTGTGAATTGAAGTGTGATAAAGTACAAGAGAACGTTTGGGCTTTGATGATTGATGTAAACTCGTTTCTGGGTAATCTTGCTACATTACACGGTGGTGGAGACGTTCCGTATTTCAAAAGGTAACGCAATAATAACTGAGTTAAGAGTAACGGTGCTCGTTAATCATCGAGGTCAGAATCGGTCATCATACACTAAACACGTACAGACAAGCATGTTACCCGATATTGATTTGTCATTCTTTCTATTTCACAGAACATTATTGACGTCACGGCAATGTCATTGTCTTTTACTTGTTTTTTGTTTCCTGTTTATAAAACCGTAATTAACAAATCATAACATAAATTTAACTTTATAAGAACACTAGTTGTCGTTTCGCTTTGGGAAACATCCGTTACATGTAACTTAACTTATTAAACCGTTGTTATTGCTATTCATTTTAATCAACAAAGAAGTCAACACTGTGACCATAAATTCAATGCTTACTTTTATTCAAACATGTTCCATCGATGACTTCGGTTTTATTCAAGCGATTATTGTGTATTTAAGTTAAGCGGTAAGCAAAGCAAGTCAGTAAGCAATCAGTTCAATAATTGTTGCACTCAATTTACATAAACGTTAAAACAGTTAGAGAAATTAATAATGAGGAAAAATTAAAACTTACTAACGGACTAAATACAAAGGATCAAGTTAAATAAGACAATATCAGAAAAAAGTTACAATTGAGTAATTTATTTTTATCACGACGTTGAAACGAGTTAGCCAGCGTCGTTACTAAGACAAACTGATGGCAATTAATTCCCAATTTAAGTTCGTTTGGAGGAATCTTGCCCACGTCAAGTATATCTGTATCAAAGTGAAACAGACATTTAATTATATTAAAGCCTTGGTTCATATATAAGCGGGACAGGAGAAATCAGTCCGTCGACCTGCATTAAAATAAAATACCACAAAGACGTGCCCGTTGTGCTTCCGAGAAGCTCAACAAAGATCCTGTACAAGTTTGTGACTCACGCCTTTTGGTAGAGCCTCCGTTCCAGACAATAAGAGATCTCATTTTGAAAAAAATACTTAATATTTATCAATGGCTGTAACCTGCATTATACGCTGCAAGCGCTGATGACATTCTAGGTCTGCATGAGTATATAAAATCATTATTTGGATACAGTAAGACTTTCGCGACGGTAGTGTCACAACGCCCTATGGTCATCAACAATCTGGATTTCCCGGCTTCGATGCCGTTACCAAGATAACTGTAATTAGGGCAGAACAGTCAAGAGTGCCAGGGTACTGTTCGATTCTTCGAAGAGGCGCGTGGGTGTCGTCACATTACGCGCTCGTCATCCTTCATACACCAAATTGCTTGTTCCCATAATTTATATTCTGGGTCGGCGTCACACTTATGATGCTCGATTAGAAAGGAGATTGCAATTGTATTGATATGTAAAACGATTCACACGTGGGTGGCCGAGCGAAATTAATTGCGGAAAAATAACTTGTGACATTTACAAGCGCTTAGTAACGTGAAAGCATTATAATTATTAATAAATAAAAGATGCGGCCACCCGCCGCTCCATAATTCAGATAACGTGTCATGATTAAAGGCTCGATATTGATATTTCCAGGTTTGAGAATTTTAACTGCGCTGCACTGGAGATAGGCAGTGTAGGCAGTGACTCATAGACATTAAATGTTACTTCAGTAACAATAATATTAAGTTGGAATGAATAAAGAGAACGGTATGCAGTCTTGGTACTTGATAACTTGATACAATTTCCCTAAGAATTCCTACCGGTCGACGGTCCTTAAAGCAATCTGCGCAACAATTATGTACGTGTGTAGTATTAATTAATTAAGTTTTTATACGTAAATTGCTGATCTCGCATTCATTGACCCTGTCATCATTAACACCTGCGCGGTCAGCTGACGCACGAGACCTACCAGTAGTGTACAATTAAAGAAAGGGACGTTGGAAGCATAAGGAAGAAAGTGAAGGATTTTGGTTTTATTACATACTTTATAGATTTCCGCCCGCGGCACTGTCTTTAGTAGTTTTATATACGTTAACTCTTAACACAGCAGTGATAAATATTCTTTATCTTGTTTGGACATCTACGGTAACTGGTGAAAGGATTTGAAAATATGGTACCTAGGTACACTACACCCATTTCCTCGTTACGACTTACGAGTCTAGTACACATGCCGAGTAAATGTAGATACGAATGAAAGTGTTGCACAATTACAGTTTATTATGTTTGAAGCTTTGTAATAATATTGGATAACAGTTAAAATTAGCATTTTTTGAGAAATTTATGTTGTAGAAAGTTGGAAAGTAGTTTCATAGAGCTTTATAATTCGTAAGCTTGATTATTTATCAATTTATCCAATTTGGTTTGAAATTCAATCAAGTTAAACGATTAAAATTAATAGTTCCAATTCTGTAAATTGTACCTTAGTCAATATCAAAATTGATAAAGAAATCATCCCAAAAAGCAAATCAAGCCGGGCACATTCCAGTGTTTACAAAACAAATGATGCTATTTCCTTATAAGCCATACAATGGAGCTGGAAGTACAGATAGCTAGTCGTACTCTCAGCTAGTTCCGATGGTAACTTTCGCTTATTAATATTTCTTTTGACAAAAGGGAAATCACGTCTCGCACGTTGACAAATGACTGCAGACAATGCAGCGGCGCGGCTGGAGGTGGGTAATGATCAAGGTCACGGGCTCACGGGCTCACGTGGTGGCACAACACCGAAACGGACGTATGAAATCAAAAGTGATCACGGCTCACCGGTCCAACGTTAATATGTTTGGATTGCGTAAACGGAAAGTTTTAGATAGTTACGCATCACACGGAGAAATTAAACACTCGAGTGACCGAACAGGTTGATGATGACAACCGAGAACTTGTCGCGTTAGCTACCAAATTGTATCTACTATCTAAAACTGGTTAATAATTATGTTAGATAATCAAACATTATATTCTTATTTTCGTCAAAGTCCACGTTCGGAAATTAGATAACTGCACAAGTATCTATCTACCAGGAAGTCAGAACAGCATTGAAATTAACAGTTTTCATGGTCTTTGGGTGCGTATTTAATAAAGGGAGTGTGAAGGCCTCGGATGCGCGGCCACAAGGAAGAATCGAAACAGGGCCTAGTCATAAAATACACAAGATAAAAAAACAGGTCGGAATTATCGCAATCTACGCACTTACGAACGTGGTCTGATTCGATACCGATTATATTCCCATATGAGTTATGAAGTTAAATCGTTAACAAGTTGCTTGCACACACCGAGCCGGTGCCCGATAAATACTTCCGTGAACGAACGAATTACCGAATGATCGTTTGCAGTGTTTTAGTGCGACGCCTCCTCCATCGATATCTGAAAATACGTGGGCGGGCGATGCATTGCCGGGCCATAAACGGAAACCTTGTTTACCTACTTGTCTTCCCTTTAGGATAACCGATATCGAAGCACGGCAAGGTCTCTCATTAAATTCGTTCTTGTTATGTATTCGAAATGCAAACTCGATTGTCGTGTTTGCGGCGAATCCACTACTAATCATTGTTAGCGTTTGTTGCATCCGATCCTTGAACGTCAGCCATTAGATTAAAATACAATACTTCTTCCGCAAACGGTTTGTTAGCAACAGTTGAAATGGTACCGATGGTATAAAGTGTAAACACTGTAGGTGCACATGTATTGTAAGCACCTACATTCATTATTTTTATTGTAACCGAAAAAGGGATCAAATGGATCGATTAGCATAATCGACTAGGGGCCGTCACGGTTTGTCTTTATTTAGTAAGCTTAACTATTTAAACCTACAGCGTATAAGTATAACTGCATAGCGTTGAATAAATTATCAATAAAATGTCATATAAAAATGCTAATATCCGCGTACATCGGCCGTACTTTAAACGTAACTGCATCAATAATTTCTTTAATCTTATGCAAAGTACGAGAGAACGCGATGGTCAAAGTCATTGCCACTACACACGATGTTGCGGCCGGCGAGTGTTCCACAAAGGGTTTATCTATGACTCAAAACCGTGCATAAAGCCTCGCTACACTGTTTCCTGTCCACGTAGAACCTTGTTACCAACACGCCAACACCATGAAGTCAACAGATTATTCGTTACTAATCGAACAAAAAATATTCACACCAATATTTTAATTATTACTTCTAGACACGAAAACACGATATGCATCAAATTACTTATATTCCGAACGAACGCGAATGTCTGCCATATGTTAGGCAGGAACATTATATTTAATTAAAATATACTGAGAAGAATCAAATGCTTGCAGTCGAATATATTTTACAGATTTATCTCGAATTTGTTTCATATTTCTTTTACTGTTTACTTACGCGGATATTTCAAACCTTTATTTATTTTAATACAATATTGATTAATCAATTTCGTAGTTCGGCAAGTCCAAAACGTTTACGCTGATTGACGGAAACAATCTAATAATTTATTATTGTATTAAATAATAGTCCAGTTCTTTTTGCCAATACTAAAAATACTTATACTTTGAAATACATAATTATATTTTTTGGACCCGCCATCGTTATCGAGCTTAGGGATGCTTTCCAAGGTGATGTTTATGCATAAAGTTTAATGGAATTGACGCATACACGATATCTTATTGTGTTATTCTAGTCGGGTTGCGTGGGTCGTGCACGTATCTGTATCTCGCACAAGTAGGCCATACAGACATTACTTCGATAATTAATTTGTGGTATTGTTTATACCGTGTTGGAATATCTCGATTTTATTATTGTGAAACCAGTCGTTCGGCCGGCGGCAGGCGGCGGCGGCGCAACGATTTGCTAGCCGCTCTACTGATCTATTATGGGATGAGGAATGATTTATACCTAGGCTTTGTGTTATGTCGATGTCATGACCTAGCTTCTGTAAAGCTATTAATAAATCATCGCTTCGAAATCGATTTCTAAAAAACTATTGGAATTCGATGCCAAATTTATTTAACCCAAATAAATATGCTATTTTAAACATGAATCGACAATAAAGGATATTATATATATTATTAGGATATTATTATATTTAAACTGTATTCCTAGGAATATTAACCATGTCAATACAGTACATCATACTACATATTTATGATGTATGATTATTGACGCCATTGTGTGGTTTAAAGGACCAATATTTTTATCATGAATATGGGCTGATGTCGCAATGGGTCCAATTTATCTTCCAGCCCAATTCATCTCAAACATTAACTTTCAATGCATACCTCTATTTTCAATGTTACAATAATCACAGAACACTTTTACACTGTATTTAATTTGATTAAAAAAATGTATTCTTGTAATATTGGAATATTTTTCACAGCTGCAAACATGAAAATCAAAGACACATAAATTTAATTTTAAATTCGCTAAAACAAATCGGCATAGCTAATTGCGACAACATGCCATTCAAACAAAAGAATTTGTAACGCAGAACGCACATTGGAAGCATCAATGAATTGAATGATATTATTGGTTAGTCTGCGTCGAGTTATGATTTAAACAAAGATGGTATAGTGGATGGCAATGAATCGTACAGAGGTTTCGAGTGCAGGTAATGTGATCTGCAAAAGTAGGCAACCGGAGCGGGCTGGTACCTAGACCGGTACAGTTAGTTCGACTCCTGCTTGACTCATCATTCGTAAATGATTGTGTTAACCTCAATTGCCGAAGACGTTCTCAAAGTTTTTGTCTTGCGCGGACTCGTACGTAAGTCATACGAGGTAGCCTTTCTTTCGCCGGTGACATGGACTCATTATGTTGTAATTCGTCTTGCTTTGAATAACTGTTAAGTAGTGATTGTAAGTTCTTTGTTGTATTTTATTATTATTTACACAACTTAAAGATAATAATTATTATCTCTCAAAATTCGAAAGTACTGGATTATGCAATACATAGGTATATCAGAAGAAACAAATTTAAATAGTTTTTTTTATTGAATATAAGTTATCGCTTGACTACGATCCCACCTGATGGTTAGTGGCGACGTAGCCCTAAGTACTTAATTGATTAAATTGAACTTTGATTCAACCGAAGTATGTATATACATACTACTTAAGTGACATATTGTGGCTCACAAAGATAAATCATTATTATTATATTTGCTGCGACCGAAGTCTACTACTTTAAAGATCGCGACATGGCTCAAAGGGACATTATGCCTAATTTTATAGGTCTTCACGTCAAATTAATGTACGTGACTAATAACTAATAACCGAGTATTCTTAAAGTTAAGATTTAAACTCGGTTGTGATCGGTGATAGTCTCATACAACACTAGTGGGCATTTTAAATGAAACTAAAAATATATTAATTACAAAACCTACCAGTAAAAACACACCTACACACACGGATGGTGTATGTAACAAGAATAATATGCACATATTTATTGATTGGGCACAACCGATTATCTCTCATCTGAATACAATGAAGATCTGCTGCCCGATTGACACAGGTGACGTGTAAAATATTTTGAAACCAATGGACCGACCGTTACGTACATTACAATTAATGAGTAAGACGGAAACAACAAAAAAAGATCCAATCAAATTAATGGCCTAATTGTATACGTGTATCAGTAATGGGTTAAGTTGTTTGTGGGGGCAGATGTGATTTAAATGCAATAAAACAAGTTACTAGTATACTTTAGTTCCACGAAACGGAATGTAACATTAATGCTCGATTTTAAATAACAGATGTATGGAAGCTTTCACTGTGCAAACACAGCTAAACAGCCTCGCCGCTAGCGGGTCAATTGGTTGGTTTGATGCATTTTTAGTACCTAAATGTTACCAAAATCTAAGAAAACTATCGTTGTACAATTGAAGATAATATGTACTTAGGGTTTTGTCTTCGGGGAGTAGCCTCGGACCAATTTCTTTTATAATCGCATCGAAAATTATCGTGGACAACTCTAGATAGCGATGACCAAATTGTTAAAGATGAATTCGCTGGCCAAAACAGAATTAAATTATGTTAATATCATATTTCATTTCAGACCACAGCTAAACACCTACGTAATGAGAGAAGTTTCAAATTTTAAATAATTAGTCTGTGCTAATTATAAATTTCTTTCCAAATTTGATTGACAATATAATAGCGAAAGTGAAAATTACGATACGCTTTATAACTCCAACGGAGAAAGGCATTTACAAAACTTTTTGGGTGCTTCAACAAAGAATGTTTATGTTTTATTTTTGGACCCAAATTAAATTGATGGCTTTCATAATAATAAAGTTTTGGGTAACGTATCATATCTGTTCTAAACTTTTGGGGTTCCGGAAGAATCAGCATAATTGTAATCAATCATGATTCATGACCAACATTGATTGTACCTAGTTGACAACATTAATCAACAATCATGCACAATACGAGCTAATCTGTTGAAGGTATTTGTTAATTCATTCCCTTTAATATGTACGAAGAATATTAAAATTCACGCCATGAAAGTTTCTACGGTTAAATCTAAATATCATAGCTACAAGTTTGCCATTTGACGTCTTTTGAAACGTTTAGTTTATCTTTTGCATTAATTACAATGGTGATTTGATTGCCGACTATAAAGTGTCCCTTATACTATAAGAACCAAGTCGTACGATAACATTATCAACAGCGACACGACAGTGCGCGACGCGAAGCGATTGTTTTCAATAAACATCCGACTGTCACGAATGTCACGGCAGTACAATACAGATGCAGTAATTACAGTTCTTGCACGCGGCGGCAGTACTTTCTACGAGACTGCACGTTCCACAAAGAACAATCACATTATTATACTTTTTGTGTATATTAGTAAAAGTAAACATAGCATCGTCGAGACGTTTCTTTACAGAGCACATCTGTTTCCATCGGGTTTACCGCCGACAGCGTACATGTTCATCTAATGGCGTAACATTCAAATTTAATACACGAATGCAGTAGAATAAGAGATTGTACTGTGACCAGCATAATTATTACCCGCTCGCTTAACTAACTGTAAATTAAGATTAATATAAACACTGGTTGTATCATAGATAAATGCGTTACCAACGTCGAAATGCAAAATTCTTTAACTTAGTGGAAAAATAACGTAAAATCTTTAATGATTTTCTATATAAAATATTTAACAAGGGATTATATACAACATTAAAACTTGGTAAATTTTACATATTTAAACATGAGTGACCAGTGGCGGCTCGTCCTAAGGAGCGCTGGAGCAGTGCACTCCCACAAAATAAATGTATAATTATCATCCCACAAAAACTACAAACATATTGTATATTTTTTTATTACCCTGTACTATCAATAAACACTCATAACAGTTGTTTACTATAGTATAAAGTTATAAAAAATTACCTACATAAGTATATACCAAGTTTAAATTTTCTTATCAAGATTTACTTTCAAGATGTATCGAGTGGAGTGGCCAGAGATTGCGCTCCTATGAAAAAAAGGTTTAATACAATTCCTAGAACTAATTTCAATGAGTGCGAAAGAGAAGTATCAACCGTTGAAACAGAAGATTTCGTATGAAAAGTTAATCGAATTTGGAGCGCCGATCACGCGCGGCGTTGCCAATTTGATGCCAATGCCAAATTTCGGTGTGACAATTCGGAGCGGCAACGCGGGGAAGTTATGCGCTGCGGTGTAGGTAGTCGATCCCATGTAAACAAACAAATTGGTCGGAAACGCGCGCTTTGCAATTTTAATTAGGTAATATTCGTAGTAATTAGTAAGTATTAAAAATAGTTTAAGTGCATGCATTTGTGCTAAAATGAAACAATATAGTGTTTCTTTTATTAAAAACTGTGAGAAGACACTCGAAATGCGCCTCGAATTAAAAGCAAAGGGACCACCACGACCCGGAATTGCACTTAATCAAAAATGTATTACAACGTGTGTTATACATATATGATGTTTATAAATAATGGTAAGTAATAAAGTTCTATTTTCTTTAGTGAACACCCACAAAAAAAATTCACGAGCCGCCACTGTGAGTGACTGACTAATGGGATTGAAAGGTTTCACTGCAGCTCGATTGAAGCAATGATTAACAAATTATAATGTTCTGGTCTATTACAATCAGAACTCAATGCTCCGACTTGATTGGTTGACGTAATAATTCGACAAATTACAGTGTTATTACTCTTGTATATTAGCGAATCATATCATAGCTGAATAGGTGTAGATCAGCAAGACTATTCTCCAATTTAAATGACTCTCCCACAGATTTAAATCACTCCCAAGTAATCTGCGCGATTCAAGTGTTTTTGACGCTGTAGTATGTCTACAATATTAATTTCTGTATTCCTTCATGAAGTTTAACTTACATATGTATGCATTTAAGACGCACGTATGTTATTAATATACAAATAGCACTGCAAGAAGTACATGTAATATTTATATAATTCAGTCATAGAAGAATGCATTCGTACAATAATGCAGCTCTCACTCACTGAGTCACATTCCTGTTATCTTTATAATATTTGCCTATCAATATGTAAATTGATTCTGCAATTTATTATTACAGATACTTGCATGTTTGAATTGTTTTCATTGTTGTCGAGCATTATTATGCTATAAACATTTGTAAATATGTAGAAGATGACCATACGTGACACTTGCTCAATTGGGAGTGTAAGGGCTCCAGCCAGCCTCGAGCGCACCCAACAACAGACAAGTGTACCTTCTGTTAGAGGGCGCTCAATTCGCTGGACTCTACACCACCCAGTTTAATCCCAAAGGTGCTAGTGCGTGTTTATAGTTTATAGTGTATCTTATCCGCCAGGTTTACATACTACCTTCCTTCTAAATTAGACCGTAAAGCGTTATTTTACGAGGATCGGACGCAGGATCAAAGGATCAATAATTTTGCCTGCTCTTGTTTTGGGCGGCAACGCATCAGTAACTGATGTATAATTGAGACGGGGACCACTTACTATTAGATGGCTCTTCTGCTCCTGTGTTCGGTATATAAATACACAAAAAATTAAAAGTTCACCACCGCCTATTGATATCCGCAACATAACAAAGCGGAATAGGTCCATAAATTAACTGATTCTTTAAGTACCTTACCGAAAGGTTTTACGATTGATTTAAGTTGAAAGTATGATTCAGCAATCATGCTAGGCTAAGCAAATACAATAGGTACCTGATTACCATGCAATTGTACAGTGCGGAACAGTACCGAGTCTCCGGTATGAAGGACTTGCGATTGCTTTTCTCTGTGATTAGTAAAATGTCAATGCGAACTTAACGTGGAGTCCTATTAAATGTCTCCAATCCAACACTCCCTATGAAGTTATTAGACGTTCAAGAACAAAAAAATTGGGTTAGTTCTGCAAGCTTCTTTGATTATTAATAGCTATTATTGTTGTTATTTAAATATATACCGATGTAGGGTTGAGTACGCTCAAATAAACGCTCACTGAGCGTGAAACGATGTATGGCGATGACAAAGGTCACTCATGTGTGCACACCGGCCATGCGTTCGATGACATAAAAACAATTTTATTTATAAGAAGGGCCGACTATCAAGATGACCTTTAAAATTAAATAAAATAATGTGTGCATGATACAATGTCTGCTCGTTTGTCTGCTTAGGCTATAAATAAAAGAAATTTGTTTGTTTCGATTGGTATCTAATGAGCACAGATGAGTAACTACTGCCTAAACGGAATTGGATATGAGGAAATTCAACTAAATGATAGTTAAAAATATATAATTTATATCTTATAATTGTGATGTGATTCACCCGCATCTCTAATTCCGGTGAGTGTGAAAACCCACACGTAAAAAATGTAAGCCTTAATTGATCATAAAAACCCCAAAGTGCGCGCATCAAGTGAAAAAGACCGTTGTGTCGAAAGTGCGTAATAAATGCTTTTAAGGACGCGTAACAATTTCACTTTTATTTAATGTTAATATAAATGAAACGGGTTGAATATTTGAGAGCTTCAGATAAATAAAGCCTACACTCGCTTTCGTCTCCCAAAAATGGCAATAGCAATAACGATGAGTAATGAATAGAGAGCTGCTTTAATTCGCGCCGCTGCCTGCGCCCACGCAGCGTCAGTGCGCCGGCCAACCACTCGGAACAATGCTTAGTGGTTTACTTTCTCGATTGACTCACTGATTCATTGTACACGTCTAGCTGTTCGAATTAGATTAATAAAGCCGCTCTCAATTATTCTCAGAAGATCTTAATTCATAGGTCAACAAAACTTTCGATAGTTGCGCCCGACGCCGAGCGGGCATCGCGTTCGTCGCGGCTAGTCAGTTTATCAACCGCCCACAGGGTACATGGGTAGGAGTGAGCAAGGCTAGTGAGTGTTCACTGTGCAATCTACCATGGCATAGGGGAAGCTATTAACAGTACTACTATATTAACAGTCGCAGCTCGCGTTATGGAAATCATGGTATTATTTGACTAAATGCAAATGAAAATAAAGCATTGTTCAAATGTTCCACCCAATACTTGGAATCGCAACTCTACAATCATATTAGCGACAAAATATTTGTGGTTTCGCAGTAAATACAAACCACAGACAGACCTCCGCGTCGACCGTGAGCAGTGCGATGCGTTCGCAAATCTCTGCATCAACAATAGCTACCTTCTCCGGCGAGAAATGACGAATTATTAACTGCCAACTGGCATAAAATCCGTGCAATAAAAACAAAAATAAACGTGTCGGAGGGACATTTCGTGCAAAGAATTGACAACTCTGCGTATTTAATATTAACACAAGTTTGGACAGTGCGGAAAACAAAAATTTACGTCTTCCGCAATGAGGCCTTCGGCCGTTATTCAACTGGACGGCCTCCAGGTTATGCACGATGGGTATTGTCTAACAAAGGAGTTATAGTAGAAGATATTATAGTAGGCACACTAGTATACCGCCCTCGTTTCGCTTCGGGTAACTTATTCCTTACGTTTACAAATATCACCAGCACCCAACAGTTAACTACAGTTTAATTTAGACGAGATTTTTGCAACAATACAACAGTCCAACCGAATCCAAACAAGCTGTTACTGAGATAAGCGGGAACAAACACAGACAAGCTGAAAACCAGAGAAATATTCTAAAAATCATTGTTATGGGACCTATTAAGTTAAGAAATGCCTAGAAGCAACCTAGAAGAATATTTTATACAAATATCTTAATTGTACAGGCATCGGTTAGATACAGTTTTGATATAATTACATAATGGATAAATTTATGAAAGTTTTGGCCACGCATATCCCTGTTGGCTATAGGTAGGTACTTGAGCGTGGCGCAGTTGCATTCATCTTCAATTCATACTATAAAATATAGTACATGTTACTGTTATGTGCATGTGTTTGAGATGTTGCCAACTTTGGGATTTTCTATTACGTTAAACGGCTATGTGGTGTAATCATGATCCAACACCGGAGATATGCAATGCAGTGCAGTGCAGTGATAATATCCTGTTAATTTTTGTTATCTGTTGTTTACTTAACTTGTTAGATATATTATTATTAATCCTAATTTAATATATTGCCTGTGTAAATCAAAATTATTAAAATAGAGCCTCTGCCCTCTGCTGCACTTAGATAAAATGGCGTGTTTGTAAGTGTTTTCGCTCGAACGTCTTTCAGGCCAAAGCTGGTAAAAGTTGCTTGCTAGAAGCTTATTTGACGCCAGAATTAGTGTATTTCTCACAATAGAACCTACAATGTCCACAAAAACAAACAATGTTTGTTACCACGTGAAAAAACCTTTGGAAGCTCCGATTCCATAATTATTCCGAAAGCAAAAACAGATGTTTGAATTCTAGAGATAAGAGTAGACTGCGTTTCAGTCAAGTCAGTCTTATTTTCACATTTTGTCCAAAATAATAAGATACATAAATGATGTTGCATGTCACTGAATTATTATTATTTAGTACTAACAAGAACAATTTTAAAGTGACAAGTACACAACAGCTAGTCCGCCTTGACAGATTGTATCAATAAAAAAAAACTAATGTTACCATTTGGAAGACCAATCAATTCTGCGCTCAATACGTGACACACAAACGGCGACAAGGTAGTTAAGATTGACACGAATTAGAACCTCCTCTTTTATAAGAAGTGTTTTACGTATAAAAGTACTAATAACTTCAACATTGAAACATGATAGGTTTGAAGATACCTACCCACATTTCCCATGAAACTGCGTCAGTCTTATCGCGAATAAAATTCTTTACAAAGACGATCCTCACACACACAATAGGGGCCACAGTCATGTACGAGTGCGCGATCATAGGCGCGCGCGCACGTACACGCGTGTCTGGTGACCCCCGACCCACGCCGGGGTCGACGCCCGCGCCCTGGGCCCTTGCCTCCCGGGTTCCACAACAGAGCAGACAACTTTATCGCTCTCCATCGAAGCCAGTTTATACAAACGAGGATTATTTAACCCTTCACTAGTGAATAAGTTTCATTACCCTGACATCTTTAAAATGCGGCATTAATGATCTTGTTATTCATAGTCTTCATGTATGTTTTTGGTCCTAGTTATTTTTACACTAGACAAATAATATGTGGGTATTACCATAACTTACAAACTTCCTTTGGGTTTGCATGTATACTAATATTATATATTATACATGCAAACCCAAAGGAAGTTGTAAATCGTAAATATTATATTAAAAAACACCATTAAATTAATTATATATGTGATTATAATATATGTATATGTGTTGGCATATTACATTAGTCCTATTGTATAACGGTAGCCATGGTAGCATATTTTTATTAATACCGCAGCTGCCGCAGTGTAAGCCCGTTGACAAAGTGCGCAGATAAACCTGAATACGAGCCGTTTTCGGGTTCAAACGCAATAATTTAAGGTCCATTTGTACGTTATGTAACAGTATTTCCCTTACACACCTATGATATAATAGTATACTCATGCCAATAAGCTGCGTAATGCTGATGTTAATGATATCAAAAAATAAAAATGTAAGTTAATCACTAAAAATAATGGTATACTTCCGGTATAAATAAATAATCATAACCATTACTCCGGCTATAGTATAATAATTATGGGTAATAGTGACCACGTAACACTAAGTGGCCAGCTTGCACTTACGACAAAAACTCTGTGTTAGCTAATCGCGTCATCGCCCTGACTATACTTCCTCCAAAGATATGAGTAAGTAACATAATATGTACTGACTTAATTCCTTCCAGATGAACCCACCGCGGCACCGCCTGGTTCGACCAGACAACCTTATAAACCAACTCTTGGTCCCCCGCTAATGACTCTCGTTAGCATTACCCTTCACGGGTTGACAAGAATGTTTATTATATTAAAATATGATTCTGTTATGGTGTGCGCCAAATTAAGTCGTAAATTCTGCCTTTGACCCACTAGCATATTTTGCTCGGACATTTTGTTATTATGTATCATCGGTAGTAATATGTACCTACTTAGAGATTACCATCTGATATGATCTTTTATACCTAATACGTATTTTTAATATGGCCATCTTTTAACAACACTGAGATACATTATTGCTACAAAAAATAAGATCAAAATCAATTTATCTATCGAAGGTACTCTGTCGTAGGCAAAAGATATTGTAGGTTTTATTACTTTTATTGGAGATAAATTACTTGAATAAGGATATTTGACCCTGCTACGATTAAAGTTCCAATAAGTACAAACTCCTTTCAAGAGCTCATCAGTAACAATGACATGACTTTCTTTTATTTCTAACTTATCCATACGATTCGAAAGTAGTATTTTATGGTAGAGTGAAATACGGAACGTGGAGACGTCGAAGCAGGTATGCCTACTGTAAAAAAACAGTATGTTTTCCTTTAGCCGCGAGTGACGAGCTGAGCGGCCGCACCTGCCAGCAATTACATATAAGCGGACATGTGTAGTTAAAATAACGAGGTACCCGAGGAACCTGTAGTGACGACTGGCCACTGCGGCGAGTGAAACTAGACGTGGTTTACTGTACTTTTACGTACTGCCTGGACCGGCTGAACCTTCAGCGCTTGCCATGCACTTCATGGTAACATAAATTAACTGGTATATCATGATGTTTTATACGTATTTTGTGCACCATTCGATGGATCATGGAATGGACCATGAACATGGATGCAATTAAAAATACCGATTTATATTTTCGGGCTTGTTTTTCTAGATCAGTCGGTATCAAACTGTGGTGGTAATTACATATTTACTAGCGCTGTCTGTTGCTGACGACCAGCTGGGGCGTGCGACCAATGTCAGCTTTACACAATTTTTTGCCTTAGAAAACTATCCAGTACCGATCTTAAGTCTTAATATTGGCCGCCATTCCATACCAACATATCAACTAATAATTCATTTCCATCCAGCACTCTCTAGTGATTTGCGAGCAAGTCTCGTACTTTATGACAATATTAGTTATCGAGTTTGAATTATAAATGGAGTCATGAGCCCCACAAGGGCTGTCGTGTCTGCGATACACAAGGCGATCGTGTCGGCCGGGCGAGGGGGCGCGGGTGTGGGAAGGAGGGCGTGTGCAACGGCGAGAGGTGCACAAACTGCACAATTCGCGTTCGTAGGCGCAGGCGGCTGTCGGGAGTCAACGTACTGGGACCGGTTCGCTAATCGATCCCGCGCCGACCGCGCTCCTACCACCTCCTAAACCAAACTAGCTGTAACGGCTTCTCCGCAACAAGCTCCATCTAGTATGGATCGCAACTTTTGCCTTTGAGGCAGAGATTTTATCGGCACAATTGTAGACTTGATTATTTGATTCGAAATAGGTAACTATTACCAAAGACTATGAAACTCATACTAGGTCATCACATGAATTAGAAAGCAGTGGAAGAAACTACAGAAGAGAATTACACTTGATAATCACAATCACGAAGAACACCTCCTACAAAGGACTTCTGTCATTCAAATAGACATCTAGTTTGTAAACTTTTTATGAATCTGGTTATATGGATGTAAAAAAAATATTGTCAGGTAGGGGACATCAATTTATATAATTGCGCACGTAACGATCAGCAGTTGACAACATCGCCTTTTGATTTGCAAGTGTCCGTTGCGCAATATCTGCGATGCGATGACCGAGTCGATCTCTCGACGACATTTGTCTTCACTTACCAAATTACGCCAGTCAATGCACTGAAAGTTTGCCGCCGAAGGAGGCGATTGTCCATTTTCTATAAAACGATCAAATGGGCGTTAAACGCGACGACGACTCGATTCCGTTTAAGTGACAATCACTCTATTGTTTGCCATCCATTGAACCTGAGACGACGTTGACCACTCAATGAATGATCGTCTTTACAGTCGGTCACTAAAAAACCTTGTAATTTTTTTAAATTTGAAGCTGCCAACGAGTCCATATAAGCCACTACCAGAATATAAATCGACAGCATTAATTAATGCAGTAAATTAAGGGCAGTGGAGTGGTTGATTTATTGAGTTCAAGAAATCATAATTAATATGGAGACAGTAATAAAAGCTTGTACTGTTTTATTCATTTACGGTTATTACAACAATTTCTCTCTTCGTATCGTCATCTCTACCAATAACAAAACTATAACAGGGTCAAACCGTACACTTAATATAACATTTTTATTAATTTATAATTTAAACATTATGTGTCAACATTATAAGAATTTCTATCAGCGTAAGATTTTACTAAAATTAAATACATGTCTAAGTCATAAAATGAACCCATTAAATTACATAAAACTTATTATTTTATTAATCTATCGTAACACAGTGAACCGAAATCGAATTTCAAATTGAAAGTAACTCTCAGTCTGCGCTTCATATCATACGGATTTATCGAAATATAAATATCATCCGTACAATTTGGCACCGAATTATAGTCTAATATTAGACAAGTATGTACCGAGTGACAAGATTTATTTATGCCAGAGATAGAAGAGCTCTCGACTCTTTGTCTCGGTCATTAACTGGTCGACAATGAAATACTAATTTTGTATGGCAAATACATATTATAATGTTGATATTAGATTGTTTTGTATTAATTCTCCTTTAAAAGGTGACGTGAAACTTATATTATGAAGCTAAATTTTTACCGACAACCGAGGACATTTTGATATTTGGTATGTTCGTCACCTTTACTCAAATTAATGTTGACAGACAACTAATAGACTCGATTACTAAGAACAATCGTCAGTATGGCCTACATGATGCGTGACATATCTCTCTCCTCGTTAAGGACTGTTTCCGTGAAAACTGATGTCCAATTTATCTCTGTTTCCAGCATAATCACATGCAGCGGGGTTGCCCAATTTAGGTCAGTCCTCATTTGTTAAAATTACCATATTTTTTGTCACCTACTTAATCAGCGTGTAAAGAGACGTGCCTTGTTATATGTGTCTGTGCATTGTGACAGACCACACGCGATAACGCATTTTTATTATCAACTGGGTGACCGCAACTTCTAATGTGTGAGAACTCCAAAAGATAAAATGAAAATAATTTATTGTGGTAAAGATAACAATATTACTGATTTTGAGCCGAACTTTACTCACTTATATACATATAAACAACAGTTAAGTTTTTTCCTCATTCACCCTTTACGGCTCGGTATTCCTAGTTCTTTGAATTGCAGTTCGTATTTCTTTCACCGGTTTTACGAATTTTCCTTGTTTTAAACGTAAATATTCTCCGTTCCCCTACATTATTTGTTATTCTGCGAACCCTCTACCATTTTGCGATTGTATTTGAAACCCATAGTATTAGTATTCATTTATGCCAAGTCGCTTCAATAGACATCCGTTTGTGTAGAGTTGTCCACAAAAAAAATACTGATTGTTTAAAATGTGTAATGTGTGTATAATATAAAATGACCTTGTTATTGACAGAGATAATTAAAAAAGTATTTCCTAATCCTAACTAGACGCGCACGTGCATTCAATAGCTTAAAACGCAAGACCTCTAAAAACAAACCACAGTAAACCTTGCCGCGAGCAGAAAGCGTTGAAGCCGGGCTGTCTGAGCACATCCAATTGTCTAAATCTTGATATATCGTAAGTAGGCAGATGAGTGAGTCGTAATAAATGCGAAGTATAATCCTAATGAGACACGCAAGACGGCGCATCAGACGCTCGACGGAGACGTGTGTGAGGGGACCCTGATGATACCTCGCGAGAGACATCGCAAGGTCGGCCATGGGCGATGGGCCATTGTCGAACTGACGGGATGTGAAGCACGACCTTACCGCCCTAATCCGATACATTACTAGATAATACGGTAGTAGGAAATCATTTTCCGCAGGCTCGTCATTTCAATTAGTTAGTTATCAAAATATTGAAATCGAATGCAATGCTAACTGAAATACTTAGATTTATGGTTGCTCCGAGTAGAAGAGCTAGTTTAACACTTATCTCAATAGCACCAAGGGGTTTTACTCATTTGAAGAAATGGATGGGCGTGAAAACGCAACTGACGATTTTCAGGAATACATAAATTACATTTTAGGGTGACATTTTACATATACATATATAAATAGTTATACCGTAATCACACTAAAAACACGTACCTAATGATTATGAATATTACAATATAAATTAGGACTTTACCATTCAAAATGTTTAATAATAAGAATTATTGAAACATGCTCCCTTACACTCCCCAAGTAACATACATGCCAAATTTCAGCTGTTTCTGTATGAATGTCAGTCTCTCAGTAACGCAAGAGTTTTATATAATAATTGATTAACTAACCGATGTAAAACAATTGTCACGTTTATTTCGCTAACATTTCAACAACAAACATTTAAATCAGGCAATAAACACAAAGTAATATTTTTTTTTTCTGCTGTTGTTAGGCAACGATACAGCACAATATTGCACGACTACTCCACCGTTCGTCAGCTGCGTTGCGGTTGCCGGGCGGCAACAATGCGTCGCGTGTCGCAATCCAAAGCTCAAAGCCCATGTGGCTGCCTGGTCGCGGATAGTCATGTTCGCAATTCGCAAAAAGCTCCGGCGTGGGTCGCGACTGCACCTACTGCACTTCTAGTTTTACTGTGTCAAGAACAACGCCTCTCGCCCCCACCCCGCGCCCCGCCCGCCACATTCTGTCACCTGGACGCAAAAACTAACAAAACAACAGTTTTAGATACATTTTAGGACTGTTATGTGTTCTATCGATATCATTTACAACGCCCAGAAACATCACGTCATCTCTTATTCGATAATATCGGAAATATTAGCAAAATACTTTGCTTACTCGATTTGAAACGTGGAACGACATAACTGCATTACGTCGGCATGTTTATAAATAGCACATTGTAAACAATTCATCCACAAGTCGCGACGATTTACATACAGCCTACATTTTATTAAAAGCTAATACTAGAGATCGCGGCGATACAAAACGCTTGGTGATTTAGTTAATAATTGGACTCGATCTATCACAGACACAACCCACGCCAGTGAACTCATAATACTTCTGAATACCGATTGAAAGGTAACACGTACTAGTTTTATTCTTTTTATACCCGCATTAACTGTATTACACTTTAAGGACTTTAAAATTAACATGATTTCAGTTAAAATCCAAAATAATACTGAACATGTTTGCAGATAACATAAAGATTGCTGTTTTAGTATCTGACCTTCCCCGCAGGTCCTTGGCATACAATCATTGCGAAATACCAAAAGAAAATAAAAACATATCGGCACGTACTAGTACCCATAACGAGCAAATGTGCACGAATGTACGTCAAGTGATATATGCACGTGATTATCAGCTAAATTATACATTTAGGTTCACCCGTTGATTGTTATAATATACAGTTAGGCTTTGGCCGCATCCTTGAGTGACTCGGACATGCGATTAAAGGAAACGTCGTGAGATCGTGACACGTACGCAATTCGCCGACAACCTGCAATTTACAGTCGCCGACCCTTTGTCCGAACATCAATTTGCAATCCACAGCGGTGAATATATTAAACGTGATATTTTTTTTTTGTTAAATCGACAGCAACAATAATTCGATGACGTGCACTTTATTTTAATAATAGTAACCCGCATTTGTTTCGCTTCAGAAAACTCAATTTTTGTACATAATTATAAATGTTTAGATTCGATTTTAATTGATTATAATAACAAAAAACACTAAAAGGTTACCCCATGATTACTACAATACATTAATGTAAACCGCATCCAGGTTAATTACGCTGTTTCTGAGAAAAGCAGCGATAAACGCGTAGACAAGCCGTTAAATAGGGAACCAGACGGAAAAACCAACAAACAAACCAAAATTTTAAAAGTCATTATCATATCAATGATTGTGTGGAGTACCTACCAGTAGATAGTAGTGATTAGTAATTACCCCAAATAAGTTTTTATCAGGTATAATATAAAAAAAATCTCGTGTCACGGTGTTAGTGGTCAAACTACTCCGAAACGGCGCGACCGATTTTTATGTAACTTTTTTTGCATATTTGGTAGGTATGACAATAGGTATATTTCGTACGTCCGTATATTTGATACCTCTGGGTGATCAGGATGTCCCTATCCAGATTTCTTTACAATTTTTTTGACGAAAATTTTTATTTTTATTTTTTATTGATTAAGCATAAATACACATGACCCCAGATTTTCACTTTCCTACCCCCACCCCTCAAATTTTGTATTTTTGTATGAACAAGCAATCTATATCTATATGGCAGAACAACGTTCGCTGGGTCAGCTAGTATCTTATATTTACATACATCAATTACAATTATATTATATGTGTAGATTTGTAAACAATTGCAATAAAACGTACTTCACGGTTGAGGAAATAATTTCATATTATGAGAAAATATTGCCCGTTCAATTTAGGTTACATTCACGAATACATATCATACTGACAGACGTTCGACAAGGAGTAATGAAGTACAATTTCCATACAAAATTAGTGGACGGCGAGCGCGATTGCAGCGTGGGTACTATCGTGATGAAATACGAGACGCTCGTCATCTCGCGAACAAAGCGAACGGGCCATCGTCAAGTCTATACGGAGGAAAAAAAGTTTAAAACTGGAGAATTCGCAGCAAAACTGGCTTGCGAGCAACGCGTCCATCCAGACTCGACTCTCGCTTTGTCTCGGATGAAGCCATTGTGCAAACATTTTTTACATTGAATCGTCAATCATCGTTTATTCAATTAAATATACTTAATTGTTCAGTCACGAAAAATCTGCTTATGTAACGATGCGATTAATATATTTTAAAAGTAAGGTTACTTAACGTGGCAGTTTTGTTTTAAATCACATAGCGCCTTTATAAAAGTAATGTGAATCTTAAAATTCAGACAAGTGATAATTGCCTTAACTGTTCGCGCTCGGCGTCAGTATCATTAATATTTTTAAAGTTTGGGTTAAGGACAGATTTAACTCCGTTACGTACGATCATTTAATGAAATTATTTTTGAGCAAACAGAATAATAATTAAAGTACAGAATTAAAGTGAAAACACATAAACAATAATTTATTACCATAAATGGCTAAGTTACTCAGTTTAATAAAAAAAAGCTATTAGTGTAAATAGGCTATCAGGTCATAACTATGAAATGACTGTATTGTCATCAGTTTAAGATATGAATCACGTAAACAAAATAAAAAAATAAGTCTATCCTAGACGTATTTTTGTCACCACGTATAATTACATACATACCGGTCAAACTACAATATTATAAACCTAGTCAAAAATATATAGAGTCAATTAAATATTACTAAACGATTAACTATCTGTGCCTACTCTTACGAAACTTGTTTGAAGAGCAAACAATAATGTACCATCCCTTTAACTAACATGTTATGATTAAGCATTTGATAAAACACTGTACGTCAGAATTAAGTATTAATCGGACATCAATCAGCATGTAGGTACAACTTCTTATTCTGAGATAATCAAAGGTTGCCACTTTAATTCATGACGGAGGCGTCCGAGATTTCTGACATGAAATAAAAAAAAATACCAGTAACCCGTCCTCGCTTCGCTTGCGTAAATGGATTAACTTATTGCAATAATTGCACAAATATTGTCAAAACAATGATTACGGACCTTTTCACAGAACCCCACAGTAACTTTTATGCGTTATCCCGTGGGAACATATCTGTTTCCGGGATTGAAAAGTGGAAAAGGGACAAATCCGTGAATAAGGTACAAATATGCAAAATATAAACCTTCTAAAATCAACGACGACGTAATTTTATATTGTAAAAAGTCTCAACAACGGCGTTCAGATTACTTTATAATATCAAATTCACATAGTTTTTCTAGTCATTGGGCCTCGCAGCCGTTCCAGTGTAAGGCTTCTCGCGTCAGATGCTAAGCCTTGACGTAAGCAGTTAATACCGAAAGCCATTTAACCGATTCTGATTTTATAACATTCACTGCCTTACTTTGATGTCTATTATCTAACTGACAACTAGGTAAATAATATTTATAAATACGTACGGAACGTGTAAGATTGAAAGTAAAATAAATAAAAGTTATGCTGGAAGCTGAAGAGATCGAGAAAAACGAGAAATCGAGAAATGCAAGTGTGCGTCTAATTTAAAATCATTTTCCTTATTTATGGTAACTTTGTCTATACAGTTATGCACGTCATTTCATGATTCTATCAACGTATCTTTTCTCTTAACTTGGAGAAATAACTTCAACCCGTTAACAGTAACGACGACTTCGGTTCACGTCAAAAGTTTGTAATTGTAAAAGAAACCTACCCTAAATATTGACCGTTGTCAATATTTTATCTATCCATTACCTGACAACACGAGCACTCACATTATGGTGTTAGTTGTTGAAAATTAAATTGTTTTTACTTTGCTTTCTAACTTATCTGGAGTATGGAGATAATAACATGATTTTTGAATATGGAGGTTCGTAATCCAAGCTTATTTGGGCTAATAATGTTAATATCCTACTTGAATAATGTGCCGCGATATATGAAGCGTTTGGCTTCGACTTGACCTTAGCAATGTGAAGTAGGTCCCTAAGGCTGAAATCTATAGACGATACTTAGCCTTAGCTCAGACTTTACTTACGAAAAACATTGCAGGTGTATTGCATGTAATGAAACCAATAGTGGTATTATGACATTAGCGGTCGTAGCTTATGCTGAGCACAAACTCAACGTGACATGTCTATAAATACCAAATCGCAGTCTTTGCAAAGCAAAGTTTTTCGTACGTAAAGTCTGAGCTAAGGCTAAGTATCGTTTATAGATCTCAGCCTAAGATAGAAATTAATCTCGTCTTCAATAAAATTGTGGTAGGCCAAGATGCTTTGGGTCCTGAAGAATAGCTATAAAACAGAATGTATTACGTTATTGAGGAAAATTGGACAAATAACTACCATGTCTAACCCTGATCTCGATTTTTTGTCTATCACATTTTACGTGCTAACCGAACAAAAAATTACTCGAATGATTGAACAGAGGCTTATAATCAGTCCTTACAAATACAAGACTGACATCATTTTGCTGACTGACAAGGAGACTGGATGAAAAAAACTTCTAATCCACGCGTCATAACTTCAAAAGCGTCTTCAGTCATGTGGGTAAATAAAAACTGAACTGTCTGTTCAGAATTGGATTCGTGTAGGATCATTTTTTAGTAATTATCATCGCAACCTATTACTTGCTCAGTGTTGGGCTGCGGTATTCTTTTAAATGTCACGCAATCCCATCACGCTGATAAAGAGCAGATTGACGACCTTCACGTTTCCTCACGATGTTTTCTTTTCCCGAAACAACTGATAGTAAAAAAATAACTAATATCAATAGAGTTTAAAATTGAAAGCATTTTGCGTTCAGAAAACATTAAAAGAAAATGAGTAGGGTAGGACTAGTAGGTAATCGTGAAATTTCCATTTCCATTTTTTATTGGATGTATAAATCCGACAAAATATGTCCGCGGTGGTTGGCGCAGTTACATAATTTTCTAATGCAGTTTTGGTGGCAGGAGTCGACGATTGCACAACGACCACTTTCAGTGTCAAGTTACTTTGCTAAACTTTCCCGATCGCCGAGCCGAGACGTGCATATCACATTTTTGTTTAAATCACAATAGACGTTCAAATGACATTTATTTTCATTCGTCACGTACGTACTTCTTATTAAAGACAGAGCAAAACCCGAGTTTCATTTTAGAAATATAATGCAGTCTTTTCAATGTACAAAAACTGTTATACAATAGCTTAGTCTGATATTGATATTCCTCAGTTCGCATCTGTTGTCAGTTATAATCTATTAAAAAATGATTAAATATTTATTAAAACATAGGAACACAAAAAGATAAAGAATTAAGGAGATAATAACAAATTAACACCACTATGACTGACATTGAACTCACGTGTGTCTTGATACAATGATTTTTAATTTTGAAAGTTTGTGCGTTTGTTTCTCCACTTGCTTATGTAGGAAATGGCTTAGTTAAACGATTAATAAGCATTTTTCTGATGTATTGCAGTAATTGTGAGTTATCATTTAGCGTTTGTTTTACGCCAATCGTTTTACAAGCAAAAAATATCATTAACGTCTTAATATTTTTTTGACTTTCCATACTACGATTACTAATGTTTTTTTTTCTTGGATAAGTAAGTACCTGTAATGTGTCAGTTATGTGTGTGCCGACCAGACGCGTCATAAATGACTTATGCAGAACTGTAACACACATGGACGACACACAGTGACAATAGTCTCAGTATAAGCTCATTACTAGGCTCCCCACGCTACGAGAATAGAGCCTGAGTATTATATAATACTTCAGTAATAGCAAGTATATTGAATCCACTTGTATTAGCGGTAAAAGCGTAGTTCCTGCCCCAGCGAGCCTTTTGACCCCGACGGACCGTAATTCGAATGTACCGTACTGTAACCTCTACTTCCATAACACACATCCTGCACAACGCTTGTTTGAAACCGCGGGAAAATAATTAAACTCACAATAATCAAATTTACAATCTTGGTAATGATCTTGACGCAGTCGTAACTGTTTACTGTAACGGGAATAATTCTATTGGATTAAATCTATCACTGACTGAATATAAGGTGCCTTACAGTGGTATATAATTATTTAGTCAACATCGAAATACAAGATTAGTATTTTCGAATTTTCTTTAAACATTATTTTTAAGAGGTTGAAAATTTATATCATTTCAGAACAGTACACACCGCCATCTATCGATACGAAGCTGAACGAATACAGCACCAGTAATTAATAAGGTCATTGCCAAAATGACATAAAACCTTATTCAGCAACGTACAGAAAACCAATTTATAATTTTTATGAGTATTTCAGTACGTGTTTTTTTAAACTGAACAATGTAAAAATATATTTTGTGAAAGTACAGACAGCGCCATCTGTGAAACAGATACGAAATACATAACGAAAACTAGAACCTAAACTGACACCGCACTTCACCGACATACCGTTAGATGTCGCTACTTGCTGAAAGTTTCATATTATTCAATTTATTCACCTTGGAATAGGAATAGACATCTAGTTTTGGTTTTATATGAGTTAATTATATCCAAATGATACTCTATCTATGATCTAAAATGAAACAATATAATACAATTACCTACAAAAATGTAAAAGGGCATTTTTTTCACTACATAGAGTTTATATTTGACTTTGGTGGAGTTTTCCACCTGATAGTAATCTATGAAATGTTTACTATAGAAAATGTTTACTCTTACTTCTGATCTGATCTTACTCTTGTGAAGTAGCTTTTGACAAAACGAATTATGGTCGAATTTCGAGCATAATGCAAGTCTCTAGTTAAAATAAATAACTGCAACTATTTCTATTACACAAGCACCATTTAGGTCACTTTGCTAGTTACTGACTGCTGCTGACAAAGTAGATTGTTAGTGTACTAAGGCATAAAGGGCTAAACTTGCACAAACCAAAACATAATGCTAACCAAAACCTCATGTGATCACCCTCCCATTCATTAAATTTTGCATTAAAGTGATAACTGGTGTCATGGTGTCATTCCGATCAGTGATTCTATTGTTTTTATTCCTTCCTTCAATTTCATGTCAGGCAGTGAAATTCAATATAAATACCATCGATTATTAGAAATCATCCAAAATTCAATAAAAACGCATCACACCATGTTCTAAAATATTTATGCTGCATTTGTTGATAAAAGAACCTGTTTGTACGATTGATATTGTAATAAAAAAAGCCTTACCTGTCACGATCCCGACTCCTGCTCCTCTTCCGATATGATGCTTCCCTCGAGCCGTCATCCAGACGACGGCGCTTCGCCTCGTAAGAGCGCGACCGCGACCTGGAGTGCGACGCGTAGTGCTTCCTACGTGTACGGGGCATCTGTAAACATTCACCATTGAAATTACTCACATGCTCCAAAGGCACCTTTGTTCATGATTTACCATGATGGCCTCGATTATGTTAGCCAGTTGTGCAAATATTTGTTAATACATAAACGTTTAACAACATTCACACACTGGCAATTATAAGGTTAAATGTTACACACTTCCAGAAAATGTAAACCTGTTACATATGAGAATGAACATTGAATTTAATGGAGGAATGCATGTTAAACCATTGCCATTGCAAGGAGAAAGTTTAGAAGTTCCACTCTCAAATGTAGTGACTATGATCTTCACATCACCTGCATTTATGTAACACAAATAACTTAATAAGTTATAAATGAAGGTGTGAATCAAATGAATCTATATTTATAATATAAATTAAATAAAATTTTCAGTCATGCAAATATTGTTGGACTTTTATAAAATGGGGAAACCATTAATATAGCAGAGAATCAGAGTTAACTAAATATATAAAGATTACTGTAAGTTGATCAACACCTTCATTTCCAATCAGTGAACCAATGATATGTGTATTAAATAGAATTGTTTAATGTACAATTTAAATTATAATAATTTTAAATAATTACATTCATATGACATTTACTTCTTAATTTGTGTATTTAGTTTTTGTAACTAATATCTGGTCTAGAATTGAATTTTTATAAAGGCACTTCATTTGCAGGCAAAGGAATGCAGTTTACAAACTAATAAGATTTTGATTTAATACTAGTAAAATTTATATTAAATACCAAATATCGTCCCCGTAGAACAAAAATTAACTAAATTACAATTTTAGTAAAATGAGATATTAATACCATGGTGAGTACCATGCATAGGAGTTTACTGATTGTAAATCATTTGCCTATGGACACTAGAAAGCTAGCTATTGTATAATCAAAATAGAACACTGCATTATGTAGTAATAGAAGTGGACAAATAAAATTCAATCTTTTTACAGGCATCATATTATACTCATCAGCCAAAATCATATTTTGAAAAACTACATGCTAGGATAAAGGGTGATATTTTATTACATTCCCTTCTCATATTAATGGTTGCCTTACTAAGTATGGAATTTCTCTAATAAAAAATAAACTACAAAAAAAAAAGATCTAATAAAAAAGTCTAAAGTAAAACTCTTACGTAAAAAGTTTACATGCAAATTGTATTTTAATCTTCAGTACATAGTAATTTGGTCAAACCAAAGTTCATAAAACATCTGGATAAAAACAAAACCCAAATCTGTGGTCAGCAATGAAATTCATCCATTATGTCCAGATCATGTAACATGATATGAGAATTACCAATTCAATGCAGCAATTTATATTTACATTCTGCTTAGTGAAAGTATTGTGCTTATGTGATATGAAGCAATAAGTTAGCTGGAAGTTTTATTACACTAAATAACAAATCAAAATATTTGTAGAAAATGATTGATAAAAACTTGCAAAATTGCATAAGGTGATGTTTTGATTGCACAACACTGAATATTTTGAAATTGTAGCATTGGGCTGACTCAAAGACATCAGATTATTGTAAGTCCCATGTATGCACAGCAGATTAGTTAAAAGCCATTCTAATGTACAACAGTCATGCAACAGCTAATGAAAACAATGTCCACCATTCGCGACAACAGTATTAAAATTAAGTAGGATGGTACTACATGTACCTCCACTTACCATAAAACGGATACCAAAACTCGTATCCAAGAAGTTAAAGCTGAAAAACATTGAAACGTTTTAGACTGCTTTTATCCGGGCCAAGGGAGCTAAAGCTAGATTTAGAATAAACCTCATGCAACTGATTATTGACATAGAAGTAAAGTTGTTATACTTGTTATAGCCACTAAACATGTAGGCATTGGAACTGAAATTTAACCCAAGTAACACTTGCATTCTAATTACAGTCATATTGGTCTTATCAAATCCCCATAACTTGAAGAATGAATAAATTTAACTACGCTACGCAGAACATAACAGTGTAGTGATAAATAGGCTCATCAGCTGTACATGAACATAGTAGGTAATCTAAATACGTGCAAACATAATTTTGCTATTAAAGTCAATCACTTCATAATTGTCACTTGCGGTAGAATACCATTTGGGACACAGTAAATGAAAATAACAACTAGTCCCACGATGCCAAAACGATAATGTCACTAAGTTATTTACATGCTGACGCCATGTTCGTTCTACTACTCAATGGAGCCCTAGAGGTACGCCAATCCTGAAGATTTTTTTACAAAACTATGCTAACACTTACCCTCAATTCACGTAAATATTTCAATTTAGACCAGAGTAGTTGAGTAAAATTAGTAAGACAATTCCAAGTTCGTGATGCAGAACCCTGAAGAATGCTTCTTCGCATTAAAGGCCCGAACATCGATCCGAACGCAAGACGAACAAGTCTTGTATGTTGGTTGTACTGTTTTGGCGTAAAGTTTCTTCAAGTTGTTTCCGTGTCAAAATACTACTAAAAACCTAATCTAACGAAATAGTAATAAAATGGATGATGACTGAATTTCATTATTTAAATTAGTATTTTATTCTTAATACATAATTATGTGTAATGATTCTTTGTTATTAAAGCTTATTCGAAAGACTAAAGAGTTAAGAGTGTCAAGGGCCGGATGTAACGCCGCCATCTTGTGAACGTATCTTACCAACGTAACAAAAATCAAATGCGTTCATAATTTAGACCAGTTTTAGATTTTAGACAATTACATGTCATGTTTAATGCTAAAATTAGTTTTTTTTTAGGAAGAGTTAAAAAATAAAACAGTATAAATAAATAATCGTCGTAATGTCATCTATTTGACTCTGTAACGTTAGGTAGGTATCGATCTTGTTGTCAATGTCAAGTTATTGTCACTGTCACATGCGTCAGCATGTCATGTCATTGTCACAGACCATAGCAGATGTGGAAAGAGATAATAAATATATTAAGTAGGTACGTAATTTGTGGTATGTGACCATAATGATTAATGTATCTTGCGCGCGAATACATGTATAGCGCGAGGTATCTTAAAACATTTATGCGTTTGCGACCCAAATGAAAATTAACAAATTTCTGCCCACTGTCCATTACGCCCCATTCAGATACTCGGCTATTACGGCAGAAAACATATTGTGGATACGAGTAGGTAAACGGCTAAATAAATTGGTGTCTTTCGATACTCGCTACTATTTGGTAGCTACGGTATTTGGTCGTTCACGATTCATTTCGGTATTTTGGCGCGAATTAAAGGATTTTTCGCTAGTATTTGTGCGCGGGTCACCTTTGTTTTTAAGATATATGTGAGAGAAATACAGGTGAAATGAATAGTCGCAAATAAGTTAACGGGTGTTTTCGTAGGTTGTTCTCGTATACATTAGGGTATTTGACAGATTTTATAAAAATATATCTAAATGTTCAATATAACATAATACATTATGCAGTTTGCTTAATTCTTTGTAAATTTCTGTATTTTCTATGAAAATCACCATCAAAGTTTAAATGAACAAAAAAGCCGCCAAAATACTAATACAACAATAATATATAAACAAACTTAGTTATCAATGCTGTCATTGCGTATAGTGTTCCTGTTCTGTGGTCATTGCTGTCAAACCGTACAACACTTCATTGACTATAAGCAGGTGACGTCATTCTGCCAACCCCGTGTGTTTTCGATGACGTGATCAAACAAGAAAATATAATTATTTGATTATCGATTTTTAATAATAATCGAAATAATTTTAAAATAATGTATTGTACTGAATTGGTTAAAAAAAATATATACTTTTAAGCTAACAACAGTTTGATTTAGGTATTTTCATTGTAGTCAAATACCCTATACGGTAACAGTACCAGTAGTTGACCATGTACCAGTAGTTGACCACTAACGCACATAAAGCGATAAAATAAGAATTCGCGGCATTTTTATAACACAATTCTATATTAATTATTCAGTGCTGCCATCTATTATCAAATCGTGCAAACTGCGCATTCGCGCCATTTTCTTAAATTCATTTGGCCGGTTGTATTGTCGAGTGACGCAGCGTAAAATTACAATCACCATTTTTCGTAACAATTCGTTCAAGGATTTAAACATTTTGAAGTTAAATATTAGCAACTTAGTGACCTTGTCGATGATAAGACTTTTGATTTTCTTTTTTTGTTTAGCATTCATTAAAGTAAAATAATACGAAAAATTATTTACAAAGTCAATATGTGGGGTGGTCAACTACTGACTCTTTACCATGATTTATCAGTAATTGACTAGGATGGTCAATTACTGATGAAATTGTCTGTCATGTAAATATATTGTACAAAATATTAAATGAAGAGCAGCACCTACACCCGCGGCTTCGTCCGCCAAAAATCCCTAAATATATAAAAGTTGATAAAATCAGATAACTTTCATACTAACTTTGCGTCCCCTTTTACCCGCTTAAGGGATGATTTTCGAAAAAATATTTTATACATGTTTCATAACTTTCAATGAAAGACCTTCATTCTGAATTTCATTCGAATACCTTCAAAAACGGCAAAGTTTCATACTAAATTTGCACCCCCGTTTTACACCCTTAGGGAGTGAATTTTCAAAAATTCTTTCTTAGTACTCCCCTACGTTGTTAGGGAACCTCTGTGCAACACCCTATGTGTGCTGTTTCAAGTTTCTAACGTTTCTAACTATCCAGATGCTTACTATAAAGGGTAGTACCCTTTATAGTAAGGTTTAAAGTAAGGGTAGTACCCTTTATAGTATCTTTATGGTCAACTACTGATGCAAAATATGGTCAACTACTGATGCAAAATTTGGTCATCTACTAGTTTTTAGATGGTCAACTACTAACTTGTCTAAGTTTAGGAAATTATTGTGATTTTTTTTAATTCAATTATTGTACAAGAAAAACACTAGATTGGTTTCGTTAAAAAACTACCGTAGATTTTACAACAAGAAACACTCATTGAATTCAGATGAAAATTAAGGTTAAGCATTAAAAAAGGAAATTCTGTGCTCTTAAATGGGCAACTACTGGTATTATTACCTTATTCGGCGAGACAATTAGACCGAATAATTGGCCGAGTGTCTAAATGAGGCGTTACAATTGGCATATACGATTTTCACGCCTGGAATTTAATTTACTACGGCGTAGGACTTACGCGGTTCTCAATATTGAGCTGTGAATGACATGGCGAGAAAGGCCGAGAAGGCGCGAATACAAGTTTAAGAACAGGTTCTTCGGTCATCTTCGGTAGTCGCTACGAGTACCTATTACGTATTCTAGGATCAGTGTCGGTAAGTATTTTGGCGCGAATCCGGCGAATCAAACTCAAGACTTCTTTTCTGAATTCGTGCGCAGGTCATCCTTGTCTAAAAGATATATAGGAGAGAAAGA
The DNA here is from genome assembly GCA_905404295.2 of Ochlodes sylvanus. Taxonomy (NCBI): domain Eukaryota; kingdom Metazoa; phylum Arthropoda; class Insecta; order Lepidoptera; family Hesperiidae; genus Ochlodes; species Ochlodes sylvanus. The sequence goes on along the minus strand of FR990133.1, from coordinate 3,131,796 downwards.
CAGATGAAATGTATCATCATCATCATCACAACTCATAACTGTCCCACTGCTGGGCACGGGTCTCCTCTCACAGTGTGAGGGGTATAGGCCATAGTCCACCACACTGGCCACGTGCGGATTGGTGACGATGTTTTCCTTCACCGAAGCAAGTGATAATTAAATATACACACATTATACACACATTAAATATACGCACATAATTTTTGAAAATTAGTGGTGCGTGCGGGGTTTGAATCCGGAGCCACCGGTTTGGCAGTCCAACGTTCAACCACACGGCTATCACTGCTAGTCGATGTAATGTATAGTTGATGAAATGTATAGTCACGTTTTCGTGATCGTTCTCGTGTACGAATATTCAGTGAGAAAGTGAACCGAATATTCGGCTGAGTATCTAAACTTGGTGTGTCCGACATCCGACTTTGTCTGTCAGTCACTCAGTAACGCAAGTAAAAATAATTTTTTTATTTAATACTAGCGACCTGCTCTCGCTTCGCTTCGGGAAACTTATTCCTTTGGTTTACAAATAGAGAGTACCCACGGAATACAAAAAGAAGTGGAAGTGCGAAGTAGGCGTGGCACACGGACTAAGGTTGCGCGGAGCTCCGCGTAATTGCCGGACAACACAATGTCAACTTTATTTCTTACAGTTTTAAGTATATAAAATTAGTTGTTACGTAAAATTTTGACATCTAGCGGTGGAAAGAAAATCTTTACAACTGTTATGTTCTTAATTGATAAAGGTAACAAGACACCAAATATCGCAAGGAAAAATAAAAATTAAGATAAATCGTTAAGGTGCATTTTCAACTTTAATGAGCCGGTTTGATAGACTATTTGAAGTTGACAAGTACCAACCAATAAAAATGTAAGTTTCTTAGTGTGAATAATACGATTAGGGATTTACTTGTGTTTATTTTGCTACCGTGGTTTTCTTATTAATCAACACTTGTACCATTTCCACTTCTTTCTGTATTCCGTGAGAGTACCTATATATTTTGGCTAATTATAGCCTATGTGTTATTCTGATGTGTAAGCTATATTATTGTAAAGTTTCAGCAAAATCCATTCCAACCCGTTTAGCTAAACGGGTTTGGTAGTTTTCCCGCCAATATTAAACGGGTTTGGTAGTTTTTCCGCCAATACTTTTCCCGCCAATACGAAATCCGTTTAGTTAGTAACCTCGCCGGCTCTGCTCGCCTGGTACTTTATTTCGTACATTTCCGTTTTTATGGTGACTTCATTGTGCACGAGATAAAATACCAGGAGAGCAGAGCCAGAGAGGTAACTAAACGGGTTTGGTAGTTTTCTCGCCAATACTATTCCCGCCAATACGAAACCAGTTTAGCTAAACGGGTTTGCTTGTTTTCCCGCCAATACGAAACCCGTTTAGTTAGTTACCTCGCCTTTTTTAAAAATAAAGATATTTTGACACGAGAATTTTCAATTGAAAAATAGGGTGCTTTTTCGATATTAAGTCAATAGAAGGTGCAAAAATAAATATTTTTAATAAAAAAAATTACAATGTGTTTGAGACAAAAAGGCAAGTTTTCACAAAATTTCGTGAAAAAATCAAATTTTTGGAAAAGTTAAAAAAAAACTTGGTTTTTGTAATTTTTCACATACATTTTGAGGTTATGTGAAAAAAGTGTAAATACAAAAGTTGTAGATCTTTGTATTACCTACAACTTTACTATTAAACTTTTTTCCATCGGACTTGTAGTTTTTCCGAAAATCGAGATCAACCGTTTTTTACCCTTAACCCCCCCTTCCCCACCGCAGATCGCCCGTAATTCATTTTTCCTATAATTTTTGTTATATTTTCTTCCATTTAAAACATGTTTCATTCTGCTCTAATTTAATTTTTTTTTCAAAAATTATCTACACTGGTCTGGTATAGCCCTATAGCCCCACACTTGGATTCGACAGAAAATGACTTGGAGTAGTTTACTTATTTAAACGTTAATTTATAAACTCTTTTATTACTTACCGTACGCACCATAACAGAAAAGGTATTATGATTAATTTTAAATCGCAAATTACAAGGGCGGCCTTATCACTTACAAGCTATTTCTTTCAGGAAACTCTATTGAATAAAAGAAAACCCGCGTTTGAAAGGTGGATAAAAATGACCGAATATAATCTCTGTTTATATAAAATTCTCGTGTCACAATGTTAGTTACCATACTCCTCCGAAACGGCTCGACCGCTTCTCATGAAATTTTGTGTGCTTATCGAGTAGGTATGAGAATCGAGCAAGAGCAACATCTATTTTTTATTACCCCTAAATGTTAAAGGTTGTCCACCCTAATTTTTTTTTCATTTTTTGGACAAATTTTTTATGGTTATTTTTTTATGGCGTGGCATAAAAAAATACAAATGATTCCAAATTTTCACTTTCCTACTCCCGCCTCTGAAATTTAAATTGCAATCATTCACAATCTACATGGCGGAACAACGTTCGCGAGGTCAGCTAGTATTATATATGTATGAGTGTTACTTATTATAAGAAGACAAGTGGGAGGTAAATTATTGTTACTTGCTTTTTTAATAAGTATTTTTAAATAACTTGTTAGCATAAAACTTTTATTCATAACAAAGTTCAATATCTTGGTTAGGTTAAGATAGTTATAATTATTATTATGTACATACCTACATACATGTGAGGGTCAGATTCGTCCGACCGTCGTATTGCCGAATACAATACATGAAAGTGAACAGCGGCAATCGAAAGCGTAGCGTACAAACGGCACGACTGGATTCTCACAACGAGAGGGAGGCTTCCTGGCGGGAATCAGCTGATAGGGATTGCGCAGTGCGCAAATCTACGGGGTGAGGGGCGGTCGGTCGCCGAGCCGGGGCGAGCGGTGCGCCCGGCCAGTCGCGCGCCTCCGCGGGCCCCTAGCAGAGCCCGAGCGCGCCGCCGCACCGGGCGCTGGCGGCCGCAACTCGCCTGCCACTCCAAAATACAGCGCGCTGAAAGAAAACTCCATCCCGACCTCGTCCCCGAACCACCGCGCACCCCACCGACCCTCCAACTGTGATATTTGTACAAAACAGCAGGAAGATCCCGGGCCATGTGGCCGCGGCTCGGTTCGCCAGCCGAATCGCAGACTCCCGCTCTTCCGTCTTTCGAACATATCGCCTGCGCGCCGTCATGAGGGCCGCCGAGACTGTATCTGATCCTTATACAAAAATGTTCGACATGTCAATTCAGGAGGTGAACGGCAAGGGACCCAAGAAGAGGAAAAAGTCCCTAGAGAACATCTGTGATAAGGAGGTGTCGCGTGCGGAGCTGAACGCTGGCGAGCCGGAGGAGAGGAAGAATGGGGTCGGTGTGGAGGTGGCGAGGCCTGGCAACGAGGCTGTTGAGCTGCTGCACTGGCGAGACATGCCGCAGCATCTACAGTTTAACCCGTACGTGCTGACGGGATACCGGCCGCTGCAGGACTGGAGTGGCTGCGTCCGAAGTCTTTTCTACTTCCACAATGAAACTATCAACATTCTTACGCATGGTGAGCATTTTTTTTACACACTTTTAAGTAATGGTGTGATAATAACCACCAGTTTATGGATATGTATAGTAGTACATAGTTTATTACAATTTTATACATTTGTGGTAATATTTTTTTTTTAAGATTTTATTCTAGGATATTCCTAATGTTTTAGTTTTTAAATTACACATATTATTGAGTTGACATGAATGGCAGACGAATCTCATAAACGGGAAAATAATCGATAACTATTTTACATGAAAGTTTTCTTTGTCTTACCTAACATGCGTCGTGTCACGATATCTTAGTATAAGTTTAATATAGCTTGTTGGTTTAATATGATAAGCAGTAAAGTCTAAAACCATAGTTTAATTAATACAATTAAACAATTGTTCACGTTATAAGGTGCGAAAGTCAACGATCTATAGTCATTATGACGTTAGAACTCATAGCGCTAAGCCAGAAAAGTTGATTAGGCCTTAAACTTATTATAGTACTACTAGTAGTAACTTTAAAATGTAAAATACCTATAAGTTCTATAGATAATTATAATACATAAGCCTGTATATTATGTAAATACCTAAGTATTTTCTGCTAAGGCATTCAGATCATAACCAACGTTATTTAACCATTTTTTCCAAGCTATTGCAGGCATGCTAATGGAATTATTGCTACGCCACGGACATAGCGTAGAGAACGCGCAATAAATTCTGAATACAGAATTCAGCGCACAATACTTCGTAGCAAGCGCTACGGAACCGTAGCTTTGGCGCTGTAAGTAGTGCAAGTATGCAAGTTTCATAAATTGGGTCATTAGTTTTATATTATAAAGGAATTAAATTACGTTTCATTAAATAAATAGTTAATTTATGCACAAAATTAACTTTCTTCATTCATTGTCTGGTAGGTATGGCACGGATCCGGACACTTCTTAGCCTGAAATCCTTTAAAAGCTTTGTCCCCTTGTCTTCTCGCTAATTAACCTAAATACACTTTCCTAATTTGAAACTCCTCTCATTAAACTATACATACCTTAGTGTGTCTTATGTAGGAGAAGATTAAATGTTTTAATATCCGAACGACACAGAATGAGGTCAGGTTAATTTTTAATGAGTGTCAATGCACTTTGGCCCCCGGATTTGTAGACGAAACGTCTGATACATTTCATCTAAGTTGATATTACATTGAAATGAACAATTTTATTCAATTCAATTTAACATGAAATGGAAAAAAAATAACCATAAATATTTATTTAACAGTATCTTACAAATCTTAAGATTAATTTCCTCGGTTTTTTATATTTTCTAAAGACCATTCACACTAGGCGCGTCGTATCTTAACCTTTGTTATTTTTAAAGATATTATGTGAGTATATAAGTCAATGTAGTCCTTTTCTACCTTTTGCTCCAGCAACGTAACGATGAATCGTAGCGTGGCACTACGGTTGTTGTTGTCTAAGCGTATGCACGGTAATACATACACATAGTTAATACACATAGTTATGGGTACAATTTTATTATGGTGACGCCGTTATACCATGCTTTTTATTCTAAATTTGGTATTGGATATTCAATATTCTTTAAAATCTAAGATTTTTATTAAATAAAAGTCTTGTTTCAAACTTCAACAATATTTTAATATCACCAAGTTGACCGTAATTTTATTTACACCAAAGCCATTAATGTCTTTCTTAAAAGTGAGTCGTGAAAAGCTAAAATGGATGAAAATCTTTTTTCCTTGTTATTTATGATTGTAGGCACGAATCTCTTGCAATTTAAACGAACTTCGCAGAACACATAAATCACTCGGCGGAGGCCTGTTATTTCGATGTATTTTCAGTTATTTTTCGTTTACTCTTGCGGCCAGTTTTTTCTGATCCGCATTAGGTAGCTGGCGGAGACCCGTTCTATTTATAAACTGAGGTGCGAACCCGGCACATTCTACACACTTCCAATAAGTTTTATCAACGCGGTCCACGCCTATAATAATATCAAGCCTTAACGATCGTTTTTCTCATTTATCACGCAAGACCATAACTCACGAAATTGATCACTTGTTTTTGACGTGGTAGAACAAAGTTCGACGGTTGGAATGGACTTCATGAAATGAGCCTTATATTTATTTTGTTCAACTTACGAGTTCTTTAAAAGGGATTTATTTTGTATAAATCATCTAAATTCTGACTAAAATCAATTATATAAAAAATAAGATGGTGAATTTAAGCAATATACCTATATTTATACCAAACCTTAAAAGCAAATCTTGCGTTGTCGAACACCAATCGTCTTCCATCTCCACTAAAAATCATGAAAACATATTGTCCGTTTAAGATCAAAAAGAATTCAATGATTAGGTATTTAGATAGAGGCCCAGGGTACTGGCCCGGGGTAGTACTACCGCCCGCCACGGTACTTAGTACCATTTCTACCGTGTAATAATTGTTTTAACAGCAATTGTGTTCCGGATAGAAAGGTGTGGAGCCGGCTACACTTTTTAGAGGCGACCATCTCAGTCCTCAAGGGTAGCAACACATCTGTGACCGAATTATAACGAGACTCTTACTAACATTTACTAACTGGACTATTACTAACAATAACTAACAGGACTAACATTCACTAACAGTCCCTGTCCCAGTCCTGTGATACTTACAAACTAACCAACTAATGTTCTAACACCGTCACCTAACCGGACTAACTATCCCAGTCCTCATATATGAGTCTTGTTCTAAGTCGGTCACAGTTGTCATGGGCGGCAGCGGAAGGTGGTGCTGCATGCTCGTTTGCTGCCTTATATCAATAATAAAAAAAAGCATTATATTATTATGGGAAGCTCCTTTTAGATGAAATATACAAAAGGAACTTGAACATCCTTTCTGAAGCGGGCATCTACACACCAAGTCGTGAATCTTGTGAACATGTTATGCTCAGCCGCGCGCTCCGCCTGAGCGAGCATCCGTCGAATGTACCGCCGCGCGCGGAAATGAAGCCACTCGGTTAGCGGTGATACAAGTGAATATTACGCCTCGCTGTCTTTATATTTAGGCCACGAGTTTTCTTTATAAAACCAAATTTTCAACAGGAAATTTGTTTGTAAACAAAATTTCTTTTACGTTAGGGATGTGCGATGTGCACGCTGTAGAAGCTACCTCGCTACTTCTTAATCCATAATAAATAATATACATTGATATTTTGTAGGTTTCTAAATTTATCAGAAATATAATGCTTCGCCATAATCCCACCTCATGGTAAGTGCGATGTAGACTTGGGGTAAAGCGCATTAAGTATACAATGCAATAATTTATTCCAATCATCATAACCCACAATAATGGAACAGCAATTGCAAAACCAAACTCACAACGAAAGGAGTTTGGGCCTTCGTCTCCCGTGCTTGCCAAGTAGAAAATAAATAATTGCGTAAATATTGAGCAAGTTAGTATAGTCGTAGGATGTTCTGTGGTCGTAGGTGTTAGGCCGTAGCTCGTAGCCGGTACACATGTTCGCTTGCATCGTAATGGCTTCCCGTTGGATGTGCCGTCGCGCGGAAGTGCAGCTGTGTCGCCGGCTACAGGTACACACCGGTGCTAGACTTATTACTTCACGTCTATTTTGCTATTTCTAAGAATTTTTCGTAATGCAAATTACGAAGTTCTATCTACACAATGCCTACCGAGCCAATAACCTAAACACAAGCGAAAGAAATAAAAAGAAAGAGTGAGAGGGAGAAAGAGAAAGAAAGCGACTCAAGAAATAATACTGTGTACCTGCTGTGTGTTAGAAGCCGACTACCTAGTACTTCCTTCTTGCTGAAGTCACCCGCCAAACGACTTGTCGTGTTCCGACTGAGAGCTTGAGCGCCATTAGTTACTTTCTTTCTTACCTCTTCCTTCCGTGATTTCTTTAGTGTTATTGATGTCTGTGCTCTACATCTTTACATCAGTTGGTTCGGCTGCCCGTTCGTCGGCTATGAACATAAATCCTGCACGCATCTCTAAATGTCTCGTGACGAGGCCCATCAACACTTGAATCCCACCTGCTCTGCTAATGTTACGTCCTCCATAAACAGATGAGACAATGATGCCCCCACACAAAACCCGTTCGTCTTTCATTTGACCGTTGCTATTGTCTCGATTCATAAATAAAATACGTATAGATTTCTACAATGATATAGCAATAGTTGATTAAATGGGGATCCACCTTGCGACAATAGTTTACGAGCCGAGATAATGCTGGTAATCACGCAACCGTGACAGTTGTTGTTAAATACGAGGGTGCATTATGAAATAACGGTGAATGAAAACATTGTGAATGTTTCAGTTTCTATAACTAAAGGTCGTTGTGTGAATCGTTTTATTGCCAGAAAATTAACATTTACGCCTATCAAGTGGGTTGTCAATGTTCTAGTTAAATACATATAGTAACCGGACCCGAAATTATTACATTAAGTAGTTACATCTAATGGTCGTGTTGTAATCGTTTCATAAATAATGTAACCCTTTTTTACTACGCAGTGACATCTTATTGTGGCTTAAATTTCAGGCCCCCAGACAGAGAGGGTTCAAATCTTGCATCTAAAAGTTTTAACCTTACAATAATTCGTGTAATTATTCTAAGGTTTTAACATAAGTTGTTTCACGAATTCCTTATTTACCTAATTTATTCTAAATTATAAAGTTCGGCACGGTACATAGTACATTTCTACAGTGTAATAGTTGTTTAAACAGCAATTGTGTTCCAGTTAGAAAGGTGCGATCATGTTAGTCCTTATTGGGCTACCTTTACACATCTGTGACCGAATCAGAACGGAATCTTACTACTCGTAACAATTACTAACTGGACTATAATTAATAACAGACCTTACAACAATATGACAGAACTAATATGATCGGCGTCGGAAGGGTGGAGCTGCGTGGTCATTTGCTACCTTAAGTTCTTAAATAAGAGAAACATTATTTATTACAGTAACTATCTACAATAAAGCACCGAAACATATTTGTTATAAACCCTCTCCAGAAAAATATTCTATGTTGATCAAAAAATCGATGTCATCAAGTTTTTCCTACAGTAAAGATTTTTCTAATAAATCTATAAAACCGAAGTGCAGTTATATATTTTCTTATGAATCTTAATAAACGTAGCTCACAGCTCTGGTCAGCGTCTATAAATTTCATGAAGCTGTGAGAGCAGTTTATTTAATCTTCTATTTAACTCTCAGCTCCGGTTATAAGTAAGCTGAATTTCAAAGCAAGCAAACGCTTTAGACAACCAAGTGTAAACCAAGTAAGAAGGGGTCTAAGACGTTAATAACATCTTATGTAGCAAGGCCTTGACCAAACCAACCATTAAGCATGAGCTAAGTTTAGCAAAAAGCTTAAAGTAGGGATGCCAGACTGTTTTCCGAACTGTTCAATTGTACTACTGCGAATTATAGATCCAAGTTGATCGCAGTGACCTTTGGGAACTTAACCTTCACCTACTGTACAATTAGTACTTGAATAGACCTATATTTAATTGAATAGACCTATATTTTTAGTACTCATGTTAAATACATAAGATTAGTAAGTAGACAATATAGTTAATAGAGAAAAACAACTTCTTATGGATCTAAAAACGTACTAGTGATGTAGCATTAGTAAAGGTGGTGGTGATTTTATGTTAAAAACATGCATGCCCTAACATATTGTATGTTAGGCTTCTAATAAGCATAGGTTATATAAGTATGCAGATACCTTATAGTAGAGCCACCAAAGAGTGCGCGCTACCAAAGAGTACGCAAAGCTTTATGGTCACTCTAATATTTTATGTACCTATTGGAAATACTGCATAACCTGTCGGTGACATACTGTCATTTCAAGTTGTGGATCCAAGACCCGTTTCGCTAAAGTATGTAGTTAAAATATTATGGGCAAAAATAGATTTTCGATTAATTTCATGTTAAATTTTAACAATTTTCAACATGCTTTGTAAGGTTTCGTTTTAGTTTACATCCAACGAATGTTATTTCACTTGAAATTTGACGATGATGACCAAAGTTTAATTAAGATTAGAAATAAATACTAGGTGTATGAACAAAGCTGATTTTCTATAAATAAAAGTTAAGAAATTGCGTACTCTTTGGTGGCTCTACCTTATAGTCTTATGTCTGGTTTCTATTGATATATCAATGCTGTTTTCCGTATATTTTATCAATGAAAAAATGGAACATTTATAGGATCACTCGTGTCGTTTCGTCATTCGATTTTCTCGTAAGCTAATGGACGGAAAACGTTAAAATTTGGTTCTAAGAATTTTGTGAATGAAAATGAATATGGATGATGTAAAAAGATTATGTTTAATTGATTTAGATTCCAGATAAATAAGGGAATAAAAGAAATAGCTTTTGACACGGGTATACGTGGTTTAATTTACCCTAAGCCCTTAATAAGCTTTTCACTACTATCAGACCATCGCATTGGATGTTAGTCAAGTATTAACTTATACTGAGTAAAAACATACATGAAAATCCATTTTATTCCTAGAACTGGTACGAAACTCATAGTCCACCGCAAAACCGGTCAACTATGTTATATTTTAATAAATTAAAAAATAAAACTCCTCATTTTAACCGACAACAACGATATTCTCCATCCCAGAATTCCTAAACCGTACTCGATCGATTTCTATTCTTAATAAATATCGAGAGTATATTCGGATAGAAGCTGCGATGAGATCAGTTGATTATACGAGTATCTTTCATCTGCGGCATAAAGAAACATTTGCTAAAGGGGCAAACACTTAGCTCAAGAATTTTTACGAGTTTGATTGATTGATTTCAATGATGAAAGAACGTGTGTAATGGAATTATACAAATCCAGCAAATGAATCAAAGTTCGTTTTTCATTTCAACACTTCCCTACTCATAACGTATTTTGTACATGACGGCTTGTCACCAAATAAAATTAAATTTAAATAAAAAAAACATGTGTTCACACTATGAAATTCTAAAGCGGAGACTATTACGCAATTGGCGATAAAAACAAGAATTGCGAAGAAAATGAAGAATTATTTCCAATCCAGATGTCCAGGCATTTCAAAACAAGTCTACCGACGCCGCTACGGCTTGTGTTTTCAATCACAAGATCAATAATATCGTATTTGAATATCTCAGCAAATCCTAAGCAAAGCTACTCAAAGTGGCCGACTTGATTATGTAAATCTAGTTCTTGATAGTTTAGCAGTATTTAGTTAGCGGCCTTCTTCACTTCTCAATTTAATTAAAGGTTTATAAAAATAAACTGGGTTCTGCCGTATTATTAAATGTTTAATTTTGAATCGGTAATAACTTTACTTTGTTATTTTGCAAGCACGGTAAATAGGTATTGAACAAACAAGTGCGAACCGCCAGCTTTAAAACTGAGCAAAGGATGAAGATAAAAAGGATTGCAATAAGTGCGCTGAGCAAATATTACTGTTGGATAAACATTTAGGGCTGACAATTGACATGTTTAATAAAATGAAATAAGTGGAGATAAACCGAATGTGGTAAATAAATAATAAAGTAAAGCTATTGTGTCTAGCTCCATCTGGATTTCTGAGTAGGTATAATAATACGAGTATAATACGCTTGATTCATTGAATAATCACATATTTTTGTATTTGGTTTCAACACATTAATAGCCCACTACCGGGCACGTGTCACTCCTCATAAACGTGAAAGTCTATGCATAATCCACCACGCTGCTCCAGTGCGGATTTGGTAAAGGTTTACAATTTACAACTACAATTTTGTATTTACAATTTCGATATGAACAGCTATCGTCAGACATGAATCAAGTCGCTAAATTGCTTTAAACATCATGATGTTCATGAACCGAACGCTAGGGACCCTTTGATCATTAAAACTTACATTAACAAGTTCTTTGATTAAAATTTATGTGATGCTGAACCTCACACCAATATCCCTGTTAGAATATAACGGTTACGACTAACAATAAGCACTTAACTTTAGTAATTAAATAATTTAAAGGTATGAATAAATTTTAGTTCTAATCTTGAATTTGAAGTTGTCAAAATATTCAATAAAATACCTAAGTGAAATAATATCACCTCGATGAAGGCAAACGTAGTGAGCAAATAGAGCTTTGTGTTGTAGTATGAGATCTGAAGAAGAAGGTTAGCTACCATGAGAGGGTGCGCTTCTTCTTGGTCGGTAAAGAGTCAGTCGGTGATGCCTTTTGGTGTTACTGACGTTGAAGAGCGGCAGTGACTATTTACAATCAGCCAGTGGCTAGTCTTCCCGTTTATCAGCTGTTCACATCAAAATCCCTACATATCTTAGAGCTCCATAATATTCTCCAAACTAATTAAACCAATATAATTTTCTGGGGAGACTATACTTATAGATAGACTGCTAGAGATGCTACTGTTATACCGATAAGAGCCACGCGAAATCTTTTTTTGTATCCCGTGGGACAACCCTATATTTTTTGCTTGTGTGCGCGCTTCGCGGCCCGCGCAATGACTGATAGTGTTTACTTTCATTTTTGTCTGTAGTACAGTACAGACTATGAAGAGGAAAAATGTTAAATATTTATTGTAACTAGTGACATAATTAGAAAGTGATACCTACACTGGTTTTTTGATCAAAGAATTTACGAACAGTGAAAAATAATACTAAGTTGCATAATTTATGATCAAGAGTCACTCTTGTATTTTTTACGTAAATAAATATAAAACAATATAATGAAAATTAGAATGTCCCTACATACGAGTATTACATAACTTGAGGAAAGATAAAGTTATATAATGGTTGATTAAAAATAAAACAGCTCAGTCATATTCTCCTTGTATTGTTAAAGTTAATAATCTCAGATGAATCAAGTTTCAGATTAAGGTTATACCTACTTCGTATACAGAGAGCCCGCGGCCTTTAGGCGATCGCGTTCCCAAGTAATTAAAACTTGATCCACTTTTCACGTTGACAGATTATTATGGAAAAACCATTTTCTATTTTATCGTTGCCACTCGTAAAATGACGTTTACCTACTCATTACAAAATACATCGCTTCTCGCACTGAGAGAGAAATTAGGTACATTTCGAATTTGGAAGAATCTGGAATACACTCTGAAATACATCTGGTTTTTAATGCTTCAAATTATGTTCCTACTTGTAAACAATAAAATGTGATTTGTATTGTACCTATGCAAAATTACTATCAGTAATAAGCTATATAATGAAATTTCTTGCTATCCGAAAGGTTATGTACCTACTCTACTTTTAAGATACGGAAAAAGGGTACATAATTCGTTGAAAAACAAAATTTTGGTTCGGGTAACCTTCGCTTCGCTTTGGATTCTTGGATGCTCAACATCTTCCGCTGCTTCCCTACACCACAATAGGCCACTCAATTTCATTTACTTACTTTCATATCTAAAAAAATTATAGATACGTATGTCAATGATTTTAATTAAATAAATAAATCTATTTTTATGAAGAAATAAAAAGATAGCTAGTTACGTCTAAATATACATTACAACGTTGACCTTGTTTGGAAAAAGATTACAGATTTTCGCTACCTGACGTTTTTTTACATCCGCTGTTTCTTTCGCCGGTGTACAAGATATCTTCAGAATATATTGTCACTTATACGTCATGTGCCTCAATTCGCACGCCCTCGAGTATTCATTGTTCTAATATAAAAGGTTTATCACTCTAATAAAAGAGATTTTTATTAAAAAATAAACAAGAAAAATACGCGCCATGACCGTAAAGCGTCCCGGATAAAGGTGGCAGTCGATGGATTACCTAGTGGTAAGTGGTCACCACGGCCCATGCAGATAAGGTTAGGTTACGTTATGCGTTATCACCGTTGCCAGCCAAGAGGACCCTGGTAGCTGGCTCTCCGACATTACAGTAGAAACTAATAATCTTAACGGACCATTTTTAGTAGAATACTTAATCGTAGAGCGCTTATAAGCGGTCTTTGAAGACGATGGCTGCGCCTGAAAAATAAAATTATCAACATTAAATTCTCGCTCGATTAAATTAATTGATTTAACATAAAGTTTAAACAAATAGCTTTTGGAGTAATCCCGCATCAATAAATCAAATAAGGATTTTCGTTAACATCACACAACTTAGTGATCAAGTTAATGATCAATCCACCAATGAATAGTATTAGACATGAAAATATTCATATGTTTTATTCGTTCTCCGGCTCCCACTTTACATAAAGTAACGCGATAAGTGTCCGGTCCTCATTTCACAGCGAGAGTGAGGCGTGCGTTGTGGAGTGTATTCTAAACGATCAGCAGCCTTCCAGCCTTCCAGCTGAAGCGGTTACATAACACTTGGCCGCCCGCCAGGCTTGCTGTCTCTGTAATGTAGAAGCATTACAAAGTTACAGCCGTTTTATAACACAAACACGGTAAATCCGATTATTTTAGCAAAGGTAAGTATAACGTTACCATATTATGTGGTTACACGGGATAAATAGCGTCGGTCTTGTCCGATTTTGGTTTCCATTTTAACAGGAGTTAGGTGTTGGCGTTCAAACGCCATAAAGAATAATCCAATTTGTCCCTCATACCATTCATCTTTCCATTTTAATTAATGTTCATTGTAATTTCATTTACATATTATGTAATTTTGTATTGTGTAGCTTTCACTTGCTTTAGGCCAAAACGTAATTAATGTATCGGCATAGAATTGGCATTCCTCTAAAGTCATAACTTCCACTAACCATGTTTAAAGCTCGTGTAACTCAATGTGTGGGTCGGACCCTGCCCCTCACCCCTTCCCCCCATTCATCACTACCGTTACACAATACTTGGTCGAGGGCCAAGTCAACTTATCGCGCGCCCTGTTTTGCGAACACAACTTAGATGTCTACCTTTTAATGTAATTTGGAAACTTTTGAGTTTTCGTACTTTGATGCTTTCGATAACAAAATGGAATATCTGTAATTTACTTTTACTAATGAAATTTCAACAATGCATATTTCACAATAAATAGTGATACCTATTGTTTTGTATGAGGTCTCCTGTACTTGTCCTCCGCCTTAATAATATAGGTACAGAGGAGAAACAGAAAAAATACAGAGTAGTCAAAAGTTACGTTGCTAATAGAGTAGGTTACATTAATTCCAAATATTATAAACACATAAATATATATTATGATATTATAATAAAGCAAATTATTTCCAACGTCTATATAAAATACGGAGAAAATCATAACGTTCAAGTGGACCGTTAAAGCCAATAGTTGTCAGGAACAGAATGCTCATGTAATTCAATGTGTTTGACTGGGATGGCCGGATGGCGGGATGGCCCGTACCTACTTGGCCAGCGGCCAGCCGTTACACTGGCCCTGTTGGCCGAAACGCCTTGCTACTTACGTTATTAAACGCTGAACTTATATTAGATTGTTATGCTTTGTCATGTTTGGTAACTAGGTATTGTAAGTTCTGTGCATCGACCACACAGCCAATAGACTCCTAATAACAGGCGAATGGTTTCAATCAACAAATCTGGCTTATAGTACTGATATAAATTCGTGACGTCTCAGTCTTTCCCGTTGCCTTTCCAACGTTTCGTGTGGCCTTGAATTAGCCAATCACAGCGTTGAATTAGCCAGTCACCCCGCTTCGTCTTACCTCAGCTAGTCGTCTGAATGTTTTCCAAATGGAAAATCAAACATTAGGAGTCTATTGGCTGTGTGGTCGGTGGTTCTGTCATTCTGTGGTATGAACAGATTGACAATATTCTATTCAACACAACTAGTGTAGAGCAAAGTTTGAATCTTGGACCCACCCCTAAAAAAAATACGTGTCTATCAAAAAATAATTTTATCACTTCTTTCAGTAGAGAAATAAGTATATCGTGAGAGAATCTGCATACCTGAGGGTTCTCCATAATGTTCTCAAAGGTGAATGAAGTCTACCAATCAGCACTTGGTCAAAGTGGTAGAGTATGACCAGTACAGACACTGTAAAAACTGAGCCCAGCACTGGGACAATTATGGGTTGTGAAGAAAAGGAATAAGCGCCCTTATGTAGAGCTCTCAGGTACGAATGTTTCTTCACGATGCATTCATTCACCAAATTAGGTAATAACTACTCCGTTATGTATATCACCAATTTCTTTATTTAATAAAAATAGTACAAAGACTAACACCCTAATACAAGTCAAATAAAAATACAACAGAATAAACACGAAGCGTATGAAATACAAAAAGGCCAGATACGAAGTACCTATGTGTAAGTTTGGAATTTCCCATAAATAAATGATCGTTGCGGGCGGCCTGGCGGCCGGGCGGACGCACGCGAGCTTTGAGTGTGCCACTTATGATAATAATATTTGATCTACAAATACTATGCACGGTATTGTGTCAGCATCCATCGATGGCCACGGCTATGAATATTGTAGTGTTAGCTCCTAAATATACTGAGTCAAATGTACTTCTAATAACTTTACAGGAAGTCGCTAAAAAGAGTGTAAGGTAATATTTCAAATGTTAACACAATAAAGAAAAAACAATTAAATTTTTTAAATTGAATAATTATATTGATAGTCTTATGATTTTTTTAACAAGGAAATTAAGTAAATGTTACTAATATTTGTTAGTTGACTCAGTATACTTAGCATCGATTTGATAAAATTTACTATTGGTTTGAAGTTTCAAGCATTCATAGGAGTTAATTGTAGTTATCAGCTACAAATAGTTAATAGAGACCCTTCGTATTTTTATTCTCAAGTTACTTCTCATTGACACTACATAACAATATACCTAGTACTCGTATTTGTAACATACATTGTGCTATAAATATATTTATATACATAAATTTAGCTTTCGTCACTTCTTCTCCATATAAACTTTAAACCATGTACCTGGATGACCGACCTTTCCTTTCTAAAATTCCTCCCTTAGTATGTAACGGAGGAATTTAATATTATTCATGATAATGGATAATGGGTAATGATTTTTGCTAATAAAATCAAGTCTGTATCTGTCGCAGTGAAATGTAAAACAATAACAAGTTTGTTTCCAAGGAAAAAATATTTAAACGACTTGCATTTGAACTTGGCCGATTGTACGCAATAACATGCTTTACCACTTAAGGCTAGATCGCTTCCTACCATCAACTGGGATAGTAGATGAACCAACTGAGTAGTAAACTTACAATGGTTTTGTTTTTATTATGGTTATTTCATCGGATTTATGGACCCCTAAATATATGTATATCACTCACCAAAGGCAGAGCTTTGTGTCCCTTGGTTACGAAAACCGCAAAAAGCTTCAAGCAAAAACATCCCCTATATAAATATTTGAAAAAAATTTAATGACTATCCGCGATGATAGTCTCATACTCATTTTCCCGAGTACAGGTAATGTGAGCCATTGTATTCGGGTATAATTATCTTTGTTTTTGCTGGAACTGCGGGCTTTAACCTGGATTGAAAACATGCTACTTAATGAACAGCATTCATTGTTCCATTCTACAATCTAACCGACAATACGTCACGATAGAATATAACATTTTGGCATACTTTGTTGTACTATGTTCCAATAAAACTGATTTGTTATACAGGCAAGCAAAAAAGTTGTTCATTTGATACTGACTTTCGTACGCGCACTCTACGATTTGTTCTACATCCTGATTATTGATTAATTAACCATCGTATTATAAAATGCGTTATTTTAATTAATCTTTTAGGGTTACTCGTCAATAACAATGTATTTGTCACTAACCAGTAGCTTTAAGCCTTGTTATAACAGCACAAAACAAGTGTAAAGTAATATTGTTCCTGTTTTATTCATAAATTCTTAGTCAGTTTATCAACGCGATATGACAATGACAGCTATCGAGCTAACTTAATGATACTTGATTATAATGTATGCCAAGTCAGCTTGCCCAGTCAAGTACTAGATTATAGCATTTTTATACGCCGCGTATAGAATTAATTATGTTGAAACTGAGATGGTTATAAAACAGAAACGCGTTGTTTATTTGATTTTATTAGTGAAATAATGCTTGTTAGAGAAATAGGTACAACGGTACCAGAAATTCTTAAAATTTCGATAAACCAATTTTGCCACTGAAATAACAGGATATTTTTTCTAATTGCCCATTTGTATTCATCGTAAATGTGTATACCTAACTATAATAGTTTTTAACACATTTCACTACACATTTTAATAGGTAGTAGAGCCTAAAGTTCGCCCTGGGTAGTACTACCGCCCGCCCATGTACTTAGTACCATTTCTACCGTGTAATTATTGTTTTAACAACAAAAGTTCAGGTTAGAAAGGTGTGGAACCGGTACACTTTTTTAGAGGCGACCATCTCAGTTCTCAAGGGTAGCAAGACATCTGTGACCGAATTAAAACAAGACTCTTACTAACAACAACTAACAAGACTAACTATTACTAACACTCCCTGATCCAGTCCTCATACTTACTAACACTAACAACTAATGTTCTAATACCATCTCCGAACCGGACTAACTATCCTAGCCCTCATTTGATTTATCCCATACTTACTAACACTAACAACTAATGTTCTAATACCATCTCCAAACCGAACTAACTATCCTAGTCCTCATTTGATTTATCCCATACTTACTAACACTAACAACTAATGTTCTAATACCATCTCCGAACCGGACTAACTATCCTAGTCCTCATTTGATTTATCCCATACTTACTAACACTAACAACTAATGTTCTAATACCATCTCCGAACCGGATTAACTATCCTAGTCCTCATTTGATTTATCCCATTTGAGTATCCCATAAAAAAAAATTTTAAAATACCTAAATGATTAGTATGTAAATTGAAATTCTTATGGCGTTGAAATGCCTATACTGAATATTGTTTAAAAGAAAAAAATCTCCAAAAAATGTACACATTTTCACATTTCCAGAAATGTTCAAGCCGCGTATCGTCGTTTCCACCCCTCCGTGAAAATCCCCTATCCGGAGAATCATTAGCAAAAAAGCACGTGTCGTATCAACATAATTTATTTGTTATTTTCTTTAATAAACAATTTTCTATACCTGTTACGGGCGAAGTGATAATTATTGTTATTTCTTGTTTTACTCAACCACCAAGTAGAAAAGTAAATGCATAAATGTATGTACATCCGTAGTACCAAACCATCAACAATGTGATGCCATAGTGAAAGAAGGCAGCGGTGTAATCCATATTTTAATTACTAAATGTAATTTGGTAATTAATACCATTATAAATTTGTATTGCGTTTTATATTAGTGTATAAATAAGGCTCCGTCCATCCATGAGTATAAACCAATCTCCTTTGCTTCGGGAGCACTTTTCTCAATAACGGAGGCATTGTTACAATTCCCAGTGGAAGACGTTGAAAGATGTTGGGCGAACTAACTAGCCTTTTAAATCATGACGACGAACAAATAATAGTATCTACTCCTTCCTGTTACTAATCTTCCTCTTCCTTCTTCCTGCCTAATTACTTTAAAATTCAGTTCAAAATCTTTTTACATTTATTGCAATGTAGGAATGTTTTTTATTGTAGATTCTGTAACACTGATGTAAAGGATGCGCATATGTGGTCCGTAATGTTACAACATGCTGTGGCTTGAAAGCTAGGATACTTTCTTTATGAGTCAACTTATCAGTGACAATTTTGGTGTTACTGATACCCTCGTGCGGTAAAATCTCTATTCTTGCCAAATTTCATGATTCTAGGTCAGCGGGAAATGTCCTATAGGCTTTTAATACATCGCGAGCGTCAAAATATGCGGCATAAACGGCCGTATCTTTTGATTGTGTTGACTGAAAAGTTGAATTTTTTATATGCTCCAAGGGATTGCAGACCTGATTATATGATATTAATTTCAGCTTGATACCTCCTGCGTTCCTGAGACACAAACACACCGACAGCACAGTGATCCCATAAGGGTTTAGTTTTTTTGTACATTAAGGTACGGAACCCTAAAAAACCAACAGGAATTAGGTAATAAATACCCTTTACTTGAATGTAGTAAGGGTAGTGTGAAAGGGGTGGTCTCGCCCCCAGTAATTGCCGGTGGTAATAGTAATTATGTGGCGACACTATGATCGATAAAATTTCGCTTGCAGAACTCACGCTTTAATTTTAAATGAGATCGTGATATCGGACTTTGTTTGCGCTGTTTTATTATTCTGTTGATTTTTTTACTAATATTGAACAAAATTATACAAATATCTACAAATATTCTTTATTGTGGACGTAGAGAGAAACAAAGAAAGACAATTTTTGTAAGCGTGTTACACAAAAGGCGAAATTAGATATAGCCATAAGCCATAACTATAACCTCACTTATTTTACAATACAAAAGTCACCAACCACTTCCATAAAGCTTTGGGAGTTCAATAAAAAGAATCCTGTGACGTAGATAGAAGAGATTTCAGTGAAAATTGCCCTGGGCTATAAAAGCGAAAGATCACAATAGCGAAATGAAAGTGAGTTATAGAGCTATTCGGGTACCGGCACGCTCGAGGGGGCTGGGTGTCGTTAGCGCGCCAGTTCACTCGCATCAGCGGATAGCAATCGGATTAGTTAGAGCGAGTTCCCACTGCTGCTCCGATGGTTAGACGTCTATCGGACAGTTACCATCTTTCTATCAATTACTGCGGATAATGACGTTTATTTTGAGGTATCATCTATTTAAGTTGAATGTTTATTGAAATGCAATGACCAACTAGGATATAGTTGGTAAACTTGGTAGTGACCCTGCCCTGTTTCGGGGTCGATTCCAGGCCTGATATTTACGTGTCAGATAAATGTTTGTTTTCAGGGCATCCGGTTAATGATGTGTCATACGTTATGTGTTATCTGTGCTACCCGCGACACATAAATATGTACAATAGAATCCTTGTGCGGGGATATGAGTTTTTTAGCGTTTGACATTTCCTATCCTTCTTATACTTACTTATGTGACTTTTTCATGATCCTAGATCACCAGGAACTGTCGCTTCTGTCAGTCAGTCACCGATAGCCTTTTATTCAGAAGATAATACATTTAATGAGAGACTGTGCAGCGCATAACTAATTTATTTGCGAGTAGCAGGTGCACTGTTCGATACGTACAATTTAATTTGTGCAAATACGATTTAATAACTGTGGTTTATCAATGTGAGAGAATTTAATGTGTGCGAACTTTCCCAGGTAACCGAGCCATATGTGCGTTGTTTCACCGAGGTTGCATACTGGTTAATTATGTATGTGTCAAAAATCTTAAAAGGCTTGACTGCGGCTTGCTGTGATATGGGTATAAATATTTCAGTTCTTTTAACGTCAATTTAGATTAATACAATGTTAACCTTTAGGTATCATTACAAAGATTAAATTACTTTCAATGTTACTCTGATACTCATTAAACGCTCATAGCTCAGCGGCTTGTGTAAATCCTAAGTGATTGACTGAGTAAAGGAACAGCGGGTGCAGTCAGTATGTAGATAGGTAACCGTTAGTGGCAAAATTTTTTGAACGCTTCCACACTACAGAAGCTTTTCGATGGGCACGTAAACCCGTCGGTTTCGATTGTAATCATTAGACAGCAGTTTGGGCGGTATAAAAACTTCCGACACATAAGGAAGGGTTAGGTTTAAAATCATCAATTATACTAATTACCATTTTCAAAGATATTTCGAAGCAGAATATACTTAGAGTGTTAGATAATTATCCGAAATTAAAATTTTCTAATTACGAAGTAAATCATAGTTAACAAGAACGACTGTTGTTATACTAAGACCAAAAATCAATGTGAATACGAGAATTCATTACGGTGGCGGCGGCGGCTTGCGTGTGCTTTGAATTCGACAATGCGGCTACCTACCTCTAAATTTACCCTCGCTCTAAAGCTTTTACCCTCGTCTTTCAACGTGAGGGTCTGCAATGAATTTAGTGAAACTGTAATATACATTCATATCACGTTTAAAGACTAAACTAAGGCTACAAGGACGAGCAAAGTTTAGATCTTTGGTAATTGGAGCTACCTACTTTTAGTCGACTTGAAAACTCCTATTGCTCGGAACAATTTTCAATGTAACTTTTTGTTTGTTACACTCAGTTTGTGTCACTAAAATTTTGTGATAAATGCCGTTTAACCAGAATTCGCAATTTTGAGACCAATCACTCATCTACAATGCGGTTTACACGAGGCTTATTAAGTAATCCATAGTCATGAGTGACAAAAATTACATTAAATATATCTGATATTGGTACATTATTTTTATTTGAAAATAAGTTAAATTCAATAGTTTTAACGCAAAACTGCGACTTTTGGGCTGTTAATTTTAATTTTCGTATTAAAAATGCAATAAAATTTAGCAAATCAAAAAGCCGAGTTGATGATTATTGTTCTCTTTCACTCCTCAACAAGCATTTGTGTTCGTGAGCGGGTGAAAGGGAAAATCAGAATCCTATAACAATCTGTAATATATGTAGATTTTTACGCTGTACGCCAATTCCATAGTAATTTAACCAGTTAGCATTTGTATGAGCCAGCATTCAACCCTTTATTAAAAGCTCCCTGTATTTCTTTCATTGTAATAAAAACTTGCGTGTCATTTGTGAATCCCAACATTGACCCGATAAAAGGCTACTCGATACCAGAGTCGTGTCTATTTAACTTTGACAATAAATCAATTGATATATAAGTTTTTTTTGTAAACGTTTGAACCATTGGTAAATATGTACAATAAGGTTTATATAGAACATTTACATCGTTAAAATACACCTACCATCAAGATATTAATAGTCTGTGCAAGTAACGCTCGCAATTTTATATATTATCTTAAATGTAAGTCTTTTGCTTTTTGCTCGATGACCTAAAACGTTAATATTCTAGTCTGGCCTAAAGAAGCAAAGTTCAATGAACGTCGTACAAGATGCTAAATCTTCACAATATCACTTTCACTTTGTATAACTTTACTACGTTTTCTGACTGACACAATTTATTGAATGAATACCTATTCAGCAACTGTTCCATTAACCTTAATCAATTAATTCCAATTTGTTCTGAGCTAACATTGGAGCGATTGGAAGTGAATCGGTTCAATTCTGATCAGTGTTTAATCAATTATGAAACTATAATTGATTCACGTAATTCACGTAATTTATTCAATTGCTTTTTCAATAACTAACAATCGAGTAGGTAAGCCACCTGACCTGATGTTAAGTGGTCACCAACTTTCATGCATTTCTGTAACACCAACGCCGTCACTGAAGCGTTGCCGACCAAAAAAGTGGTCGTAATGGTTGGTGAACGGTGGGATTAACTGGGTGGTTGATTTCTATACCAACCAATCCTGAGAGTACGTATGTGTGGTGTCAGAACATACCTGCCTGGCGGGCTACCATCCTTTTAGAATCAACTGTGAAATATTTCTGACGTACTTTGGTGCAATTACAGAAAGTCAGACTAATTAGTTTACCTACCTAATTCATTGAGGTGAATACAATGTACGGCACCAAAAAAACGAGTAGCCCTGTAGCTACCGCTTCCTATTATAACTGCATCTCGTCTATTTTTATTGTTAAAGATATCCGTGGGCAGCGGCGACCACTTCCATTATCAGGTGGCTCATCAGCTCATGGCTTGGCTATTGACATACTAAGTCAGTTGACATGAAGAAGCAATTAGTTATCATTACTCAGACGAGGTTGTCTAGCTGTACTCGTTAGCACATATAATCGCCGGCCGCCGCACGCTGATTAATTAATCTTCCTGACAAATTAATCTTCATGAGCGAGTAATAGCGGATCTGACGGGGCGTGTCTACTGGCAATCCTTTCATGAGGATATGTAACTTAGGTATATGTACTAATTACTAATTTTAATAATAATAATAAATAAATAACGCTACACACTCATAGCCCCACACTAGGATTTCCTGTGTCGTGGGTGCCATGGAAAACACATAAGACAAGAACACACACACCCAGACCAAGAACGGAAATTTAAATTCATCATTCAAATTTCCGCCTCGCTGGGAGTCGACCACAGGACCCTCGGAACGGCGATCCGGCGTGTTAACCATTGCGTCATCCGGGTCGTCAATTCAAATCATTCCATTTCTTTCATCGTATCTCTAGGCAATACAGTCCATACTGTTCTACGCCGCCAGTGTGTTTAGTTTTATTGCTTCCAAAACACGGAGACGTTATATAAATGTCATTTGGGGCCACCCATACAACCTCTAGACTGCGCTCAAAGTTGCTCGACTCAGTCTGAGCCTTTCTGTACTAGCAAGGATCATTAATTAGAACGGAGACCAAATCTCAATCACAAGTTATTACTCAAAGTAACTAAAGCATGTACACTTGTGTTTACGCTTTGATAAAAATATGTATATAAATTTTCTTATTTCTTCACAAAATATGTCCTGGATTGGTTAATAGTAACATGGTTAACATCTTCCCATAAAAAATGGGAAATATGACATCGCATTACACAAAAATGTGTTCAAAACTCGAAAATAATTTTCAAAATAATATACCCTGTAATGGAATACTTATGTCTGCTGATTATAACACTTTTATCGTCAATCAGACTATATTAAAAGCGAATAAATAAATTAAAAATTCGCACCCCTGCGCATGAAGCCCTGTATTCACGCATTTAAGATTTAAGACATCACAAACTAGGATGACGCGGGTACAATCATTTAGCTGTCAAATAAATGCCTGTTTCATTCATGTAGGTAATAGACGTAGAGTACATAGAGCAGTATGTGCCAGAGGTGGACGTAAGCTGTTGGGGATTGTAGTGAGGGTTAATATTATTATTTTTATATAAAACTAGCTGACCCGACAGTCTTAACTATGAATATTGAATTCGAATATTTGCAGCACACATTCTGTGAATGTTATATCAACATTAAAAAAGTTTATATTGTAAAAAGCGCTAAGGTTACTTTAGAAAATCATTAGAAAATTGAATATGGTGATTAAGTATAATGTTCCGTGCAATTTTCTTAATTTCTTCGTCATCAGAACCTTCTCTTGACAAAAAAAGAATTAGCGAAATCAGTCCAGCCGTTCACGCGTGATGCCGTGATCAAGGGAAATTCTTTGTATTTAATTATGGTTTACAAATAAAGTGTTTATCTATAAAAAAATAGGCATTCAGTTTTTTTATATATAATATCCTTTTCCACCATTGACTTATTTTTACTATACGTCGTATAAGTCAATTTTTTTCACGGTCGTATTAAGAAAGAGAGTGATAGTTATAGCTTGGTGATAGCTGGGTGGTAAAATACCCTACCAAAATTTAGGTAGGTATGTATCAGATTAAACCGATTGATACTGAGCTCACCAAGTTCCAACAGGACTGACCTGGCATCCGTTGTTCAACGGGGTGCACAATCCGATGAGAAGGTAGACTCCAACTCAAGAATTCGTGAAGCTGCTTACACCTATGTAATAAGAAGATGACAATTTAAACAGATAACAGCAGATCCTATATTAATTGTTCCAGGTGTTTCGTTAGTGTACATACTAGTAGTGCTTCCGGGTTTGCTTCCTTGGAGCGGCGGGGGCGGAGGCGCGGGCGCCTGGTTCCTGTCCCTGTGCCACCTGCTGGGCGCGCTGGCGCCCTGGTGCGGCTCGTTCCTCTACCACCTGTTCATGAACCACCTCCGCGGCGCCAGCCTCTACCACAAGCTGCTGCAACTCGACATGCTTGGCATATGGGTCAGCCAGAGTATAGGTGAGTACTCCTTGTGTTAATAATTCAATTTTAGAGGATAACTTTGTAAAGAGGATTCTCTAATACTGACAGTAAATACGACGGTGGTCGACTTGGTGACGATCTTGAACGTGTAAATCAACTCAATCAATATTCGTGTCGGATCGATTAATAAGTAAACTAGCCAATCTCATCAATTTGATGTCAATAAGAATATCTAATTTTATTCCCACGGCACCAGCTTATTTCGTCGTTAAGATATTACACAATATAATTACAAATACACGCCCTTATGATTATGTATGTAAAGAGAGTTACGTATGTTTATAAACCAGCTGGATGTAATCTTTTAGATAAACCCTAACGAAGGGTAATGTTTTACTGAATAATATATACGCAAGCTTATGAAAATAGAAGGTTTATTCCAAATGAAAGGGCAGGATGGGTGATTTATTTACTTTACAGTATCAGTACATACCATCGTATCCACTTCGCGACAATAACGAACCCTCTTCGCGTCGTTATTATATTTATTTAGACTAAATTGAAACTGCGTAAATAAAGTTACGTAGCAGTATTTATAAATACGTTATCTTTACTGCTTAAAAGAATCTTAAAACGTCCTTTAATATACTCGTGACTTTAAATTAAATATTAGGGAATTTGTCTGCATTAGGTAAAAAATCTGTGATTAAACGCTCAACTAAATTAAGCTGACGTTTTTATAAGATTCATAAAAACAAGCGAAAGTAAACAATAAAACCATTCGAAAGATAAAGCAGTAAGTATAAAACTACCGAAACGTTTTCCTTAGCTCCTACAGGTAGGACCTACGTTCTACCAGACTGGGACCACCCCTGAGCTTTAACCAAATACTGAAGTCGGTAAGAATAAATACCCTATTCTGGAACCATTATTATTGTTTCATCAAACTACGAGGGCCGGAAATTAATTACTACGTAGGCACCTACATACATAGCGCTGTGCAGAACGCGTTTTTGAAGGTGGCTAACGGCTAACGTCAGAATTTTACGATCGTGTTTGGTTATATAATATAACTAGTGTCTTTCAGCTTGGTGTGGTTAATAGATTTATCATAGTCAATAATTCTAAGATTATCTCCAATACATCTCATACAGATTATGTTCGTCAGCTCTCAAGTTGCCGCCATCCAACGGCAACATTAACGACAACAACAACATCATCTACTCGTTGGGTTCCACTCGATTAATGGTTAATGTGGATTATTTGATTACGATTTTAAACTTTTATCATCGCGGATACTTAACATTTTA